>OY757020.1:12692840-13068310 GCA_963580285.1 Lucinisca nassula
GAAAAGAGAATATGTAAATTATGTAACTTTGAACTCGCTATTTACTGTAGCAAAGAAAGGAATCTATCCATTTGAGACTTTTCTCCACAATACCGTAATCACATAATTTTTATTTCAGTAGTTCATGCCCAGCAGGCACACGTTGCTAAGGCAACGTCAAATCAACGTCGGTGCAACGTCACGACGTTGCACCGACGTTGATGTGACGTTGCATAAACGTCATGACGTCGCACCGACGTTGATGTGACGTCACAATTACGTCATGTGCCTGCTGGGATATGAGGGGGCTTCTTGAAGTCCAGAATTAATGTGTCAACCTGTCCCCCTTTGTCCAAGATTTTTAACCAGTCATTAATAACCGTGCACAACTGAGTTTCATAACTATACCTTTTTTGTAAATGCATGTTGTCTATCTGATAAAAGTTTATGTTCATCCATGTAGGTCATGCCATGATGAGAAGACTATATGTTAAAGCGATTTACATGGAACACACGTCGGGGACACAAGGCGATAATTACGAGCAAGAGCCCTGGTCGGCTCAAAAATGACCTAAAATAGTGTAATTTTGTTTTGTTTGTATTGAAGTTTAACGGCCCAGATAACACTATTTAGGTCATTAGTAGTTGGTCAGTTAACCTATCCACACTTTTCCTGGACAGGTGTATACGTAAGCTGTTAACCAGTACAGTGCACACTCTTTCGTCATAATCTGACCACTGGCCTTCTTGAATCAGCGGAAGGGGAAGAGAATGTAGAAAAGATTACATGTTCCATCTCAACGAAAGAATGTTGTCGGCCCGGTAGGTATCGAAGCCGCATCCTCCTGATCAGTCAGACGCGCATCCGACTGAGCTTCCGAGGCCGGCCTAAAATAGTGCTAATCGGGCCGTTAAACTCCAATTCAAACAAACAAATCAGTAATAAGAAGAAATAATATATAACCCCACCGTTAACCCAAGTTTAACTATATAAAAGTGGGGTTTCAGGGGGTCAAAATTATATGGCGTGTTTTAGGAAATCCAGGTAGCAGTCATTTGCGAAAAAGGGAGTGGGGAGGGGGTGGGGGTGGGGGGGGGGGGGGCTGTGAGCTAAGAGTGTTGCGTACATGTTAGAGAGTTATCTGTAGATTCTGGACTGGAATCATGTGTTGGGTTTTGCAAACAGTGTAGACCCATATCAGAACGCGGTGTCTGATCAAGGTCTAAACTATTTGCTTAGGAAAAAACAAAACACTTCGAGTTCCCCTTCAGGGCCATTGTTTCAAATCTACACTCAGAGATACATGTACATTCGACCTATCAGTGCTTTTGATTTATTTACCCTTTAACCCTTTCATCCCTGAGTTTCCGAAGTGGACTCTACCACCACTGACTATCGGCACGTCCATTATACTAAATATAGTTTTGTTTTGTTTGATTTGAGGTTTAACGTCCCCGTCAACACTGTAAAGGTCATTTTGGAGACGTTGCTTCCAATTGTGTGGGACTTACCTGACATCGCAATCCCTGTCGCCCAGTCAAACCAATAGGGTTTATAAGCATGGACGGGCCGACTCAAACCGCTTTGGCTGGGCAGGCTTAGATCCTCTTAGCTGTTTACCAGTACTCGTGCGTAGGTCGGTTTCAGCTCTACGTGGCTTTCAACAATTTTTCAGTCATATCACGACGGTGTCTTGTTGCGACAGGGAGCACAATGCTCACTTTTATAGTGCTGCCTCACTGAAGTATCATGTCCCAGACACATTACATGATACCACTCCCAGTCACATTATCCTGACACTGGGTCGACCAGTCCTAGCTCTACCCCGTAAATCTGAGTGCCAAGCGAGGAGCAGCTAGTACCATTCTTAACGACTTTGGTATGTCGCGGCCCGGGATCGAACCCGTGACCTCCCGTTCTCCGGAGCTATCGGGGCCGGTCACGCGGTCATTGGAATCGAAAGGGACAATTTTAAACCTTAAATTGTACCATTCTGTGTAGGAACACTGTCATCTATTTCAAACACACATAGACATACCGTCATCTATTTCAAACACTGAATTTTAATTTTGGGACAATTCAATCGTGAATGGAATATCAGAAGTATATTCAGGACTGTACTGATTGAAAATAAAACAATAATCAAAACCGAATACCCGTTCGACGATTAAAACCAAAAACATAGTCCGTTATTAAAAACCCAGAATGTATTAAAAATAGAATGCGAATGGCAAAACTTCAGATTACAATATCACAGTATGGGAGCGGAAGTGAACGGCCATTTGTGATTGAACAGCACTTGCGATTTGTACAGTGGACGATCAGTCACTTGCGATATGACATTATCACGTGGTATCTCAAATATGTAAACACAGAAGCCATTAGCGTGAGTTTTTGGGCATTACTTTTATTTGTGTAAGTTGTCAATACATTTGTCACTTTACCGGAAATAATTTCGTTTGTATCATTGATCCTATCCGTAGACATAACGATGGTAATCAGTTGACATGTGATTCTCTGTTGCTAGCATACGTTACTAAAAGTGGTTTAAATGACGGATGAATATTTAGAGGCCACTTCTTTCAGTTTCTCTGACAGCTTTAATAAACTATAAAGCCTACTGACAAAAGGGATGTTTACACTGATGTAAAATACGGCAGCTAAATCTTAACTTGTATTCCCATCACTTTTGATCACCTGAACGGTCACTTGACATTGGATTGAACGATCCCTTGCGATCTATAATAATTGGAATTGAACAGTCACTTGCCAAATTGATCATTGGAATTGAAAAGTCACTTGCGATGGGGATTTCACAAATAACATTTTGTGATTTAGGGTCATTCTAAGAAGTCTGATCAGATACTGACATCAAATAACCAAAACACTTCCTTCTATTACCATTGCAGAAAAGTGTTCAGGACATTGCTACTGTTGCATCAACATGGTGCGGAACTCTTTTCACTTCTGCATGTTCAAGTGATAGCACACGCTTTATTTGATTTGAGGTGCTACGACCCAGTCAACACTATTCAGGTCATGTAACAGACGTTGCTTCCAATGTTGTGGCTTTTAATTAAATGACATCTCACACCACTTTGCCAGGGCAGGCGACGACCTTCTGAGCGATTTACCAGTACTCATGTGCGATCGGTTTCGGCTCTGCCTGGAAGAACAGTGCATCCAAGTCTCCGATGGGCATAGGCTAAAGACCCGATTACATCTTTTCTTTGACATATTTCAGTAACGTTTAATTACTTTTAACATAACTCACACAGCATTAAAATCTTCTTCATTCATTATGTGAATTGCAAAAAAAGCTTACAAGTATTCTGTTATCGGATTCGGATTTTTTTTTCAATCAAAATGGTGTGCAAGTTATTCCTTGGCCTGCGTTTTCGCCGGATTTAAACCCAATTGAGCACCTTTGTGACCAGCTCGGAAAACGTGTGTACAGCCGACATCATCCGCAAATCAACCGTCAGCAGCTTGCCATGGCGGTACATGAAGAATGGGACAACATCACAAAAGACCAGATACAGCGTTTAATTCGAAGCATGAGGCGTCGATGCCAAGCAACACTTGATGGTATGGTGGACATACCCGGTATTACGATATGTGGTTTTGATTTGTGTGTGTGTGTGTGTGTGTGGACTTATTCGAGTCTCCAATGAAACGCACTCTGTAGTGAGTCTGTGGATAAGTTAGTGATATTCATTTAACGTGATCAAATGCTGCAAATATTGTGAATTGATTAAAATTTGAGGGGTTGCGTTTTCATTGAATCCGAGTATATCTCAAAGGGTATTGGATATATGGTGCCACAAGGCTGCCATACTGTTATCTTTGAAGGGGAGATAACTCAAATACAACAATACCTTTGTCATGACATGCCTTCTATAACTTGTATTCAATTGTGCAAAGTTCCATTAGTATATTAAGTTACTGCCACTATAATGTTATATTGTCAGGGGAGATAACTCCAAAACCAGTGCCCCCAGAGTTGTAATTCATGCACATGACACGCCCGCTTAACCTCATGTATATCTGTACCAAGTGACATCGCGGCCCCCGCCCATCGGGGCTTGAAGAAATATATGGGCTGCATGATGCTTCCACGCAGAGCTGAATCTGACCCACACACGATTACTGGGAGACCGCTTAGAGGATCTAAGCCTGCCCAGGCAAAGTGGTGCGCCTGAGTCGGACCGTCCATGCTTATAAACCCTGTTGGTTTCATAAGGCGATAGGGCTTGAGATGTCATTTCAGCTCAATGTCGGATAAAAGTCCCATAAAATTGGAAGCAACGTCTCCAAAATGACCTATACAGTTTTGATGGGGGCGTTAAACCTCAAATCAAACAAACAAAAACCAAGTGACATCAATATGGCGCCTAGGTATTGGAAATATGGTGATCACAAGGTGGAGATTCTACTTTATTGGAAGGGGACATAACTAAAAAATCATGGCAACCAGAGTTGTGGTTCTTATGCATGACACGCCGGGTCAGCCTTATGAACAATTGTGCCAGGTTCCATCAATATATCTCAAAGGATATTGGAGTTATGACCATCACAGTGTAGGGACTCTATTGTATTGGAAGGGGAGGTAACTCAAAAAGACATGACACCCAGGGGTGTTGTTCTTGCGCATGACACGCAGTCTCAGCCTAGTGAACAATTGTGCCAGGTACCATCAATATGTCTCAAATGAGGAATTATGGCCATCACAAAGTTGTCATTCTATTTTATTGGAAAGGGAATTAACTAAAAATTATGGCAAATAGAGTTGTGGCACTTGCGCATGGCTACCCGTCTCCGTCTTGTGAACAATCAAAGAATCTCAAAGGGTTTTGGGGAAATGGCCATCACAAGGTTTCGTCTATGGAAGGACGGACGAACGGACGGACGCCAGGCTGATCGCTATATACCCCGAACCTATTCGGTTTGGGTATAATAAAATTCGTTTGGTCATTGGAACAGCCTACCGGTGACGCCAGCAACAGAATGATGAGCTACCGCCGGAGATGCCAAGGTTAGCCTGCATTCTGCCGGTACTCTGGCCTTTGTAAAGACCACCTGGTCAGATATTCTAACTGGCACTGGCTATGGGACACGGTTTACAGGTCGAAACTGACCACCTTCCATAGCCGCGATGTGCAGCCTGCTATTTCTCTGACCGGTTATCGAAATTTCTGTAACTTACAGACCACTTTCCTTTTATTGCACCGTGCCTGAGACGAGAGTGGTGCATTGGTCCCAATTTATCACTCCGTGCAAAAGCCTTTAAGAAAGTGGAACAACTAATCCTGGACATATTCTAGGGGTAGCCCCTATGTACTTATAGCGCCCGGTTTCCTTACAAACCTGTCACCGTCAATGTGGTTGACTAATGGCGTACTTGAGTCCTTCAGTACAACGTCGTCTAGAAGACGTTTTCTTGCGTATACCAGCAATTAAGTAATCTATGTTGTGTGGTCTCCGTGGGCTTGTGGATAAGAGCTCTGACTCTTAACTTTTAGGTCTATCAAATCTATAGTTCGAAGCTCGCTCGGGTTATATGTGAGATTCCAGTTCTGCAACGGAAGGTCATGCGACTTTTCTTCGGGTACCCTGGTCGTAACAGAGCAACACAAATAAATAAATAAAAATAAACAACAGTGTGTATGTGTGTGTGTGTGCACGTGCACGTGTGTGCTCTTTGTTTGTTTGTTTGTATTGGAGTTTAATGGACCCGTCAACACTGTTTCAGGTCATTTTGACCTGGTCAGTTTACCTATCCACAATTTTCCTGGGGAGGCTTATACGTACCTGTACAGTGCACATTCTTTCGCCAGAAACTGAGAACTGCCCTTCTTGAATCAGCGGAAGGGAGATCGGTTGGTTGATTTGAGGTTTAACGTGCCCGTCAACACTGTAAAGGTCATTTTGGAGACGTTGCTTCCATTTTTGTGGGACTTTTACCCGACACTGAGATGAAATGATATCACAAGCCCTGTCGCCCAATGAAACTAATAGGGTTTATAAGCATTGACGGTCCGCCTCGCACCACTGTTCCTGGACAGGCTTAGATCCTCTAAGCGGTTTACCAGGACTAGTGTGCGGGCCGGATTCAGCTCTGCGTGGAAGCATCATGCAGCCCATATATTTCTTCAAGCCCCTATGGGCGGGGGCTAGCGGAAGCGAGAATGTCCGTAGAAAAGACAGCATGATCAATCTCCACGAAAGAATGTTATCGAACCCGCGTCCTCCTAATCACCAGTCAGACGCGCATCTGTATTTTACATCTTTGCCAGAAAAGAGGGGATACTGTGATACGTCAGTACAGTATATGAGTGAGCAGCGTGGAGATGGGGAATATAGGTGCGATTAAGCGAATGTTTGTTTTTGTTTGATTTGATGTTTAACGTCCCCATCAACACTATGTAGGTCATTTTGGAGACGTTTCTTCCAATTTTAAGGGACTTTTACTCGACACTGAGATGAAATGACATCTCAAGCCCTGTCACCCAATAAAACAAATATTGTTTACAAGCATGGACGGTCCGACTCGCACCGCATTGCCTGTGCAGGCTTAGATCCTCCAAGCGGTTTACCAGTACTCGTGTGCGGCCCTGATTCAGCTCTGCGTGGAGGCATCATGCAGCTTAAGCGAATGACTTCAGCAGACAAACAAGTGACCGTTCAATCTAATCGCAATTGGCCTGTACAATCCGAATACTTACAAAAGCAAGTGATCTGAACGGTTTGTTTTTTCTCCTGTGTCATTCTTTTAACAGTCCTTCGATCTGATTTGCATTTTTGACGATGTCTTTGTTTTCTATTCAATCATTGATACTATTTGGAAGACGTAAATGCTAAATAACAAAGGAAATGCTTACTGGCACACGTTTTATGCGTATTTACAGGTGTGTCAACCGGTTATAGCATAACGATAAACAAAGTGATCAACAATCTAGCTCTTCCCATGCCATCCAAAAAATAGCATGTTTTTGCGGTTGGAATATGATAAAAACATCCATCTTACCATCAAGACATATAAATTGCATATAAGCGTTATGTCCGCGGAACAAAAATGAAATTCCTTACCGTGTCGGCGAAAATATCATACCGCAAGTGACTGATCGTCCACTGTACAAATCGCAAGTGATGTTCAATCGCAAATGGCCGTTCACTTCCGCTCCCATACTGTGAATATGTAATTGAATGTAGTCGCAAATTATAATTGTCAATAAAGCTTTTTAATTTTATCTATAACGCAAATTTCAGTAACTGACAATTCGCTTACATCAACGAATAGTCAAGTTTCATGAATACGTAGTCCGTGTCTCAAACCCATCACAAATGGCGCTGCGTTGGTACGCAGCGCAATAATGGTGGGGTTCCTTTAAACAATGGCGGAAGATAGGGAGAATCTGAAGGAACCAATAGAACTTTCGTCGACTTTCATTGTGTTACCATCGAATAAGACCGGCCCCGATAGCTCAGTTGGTAGAGTGTCCGCTCCTGGGAACGGGAGGTCACGGGTTCGATCCCGGGCCGCGACATACCAAAGTCGTTAACAATGGTACTAGCTGCTCATCGATTGGCACTCAGATTTATGGGGTAGAGCTAGGACTGGTCGACCCAGTGTCAGGATAATGTGTCTGGGACATGATACTTCAGTGAGTCAGCCCTATACAAGTGAGCATTGAGCTCCCTGTCGCAACCAGACACCGTCGTGATATGACTGAGAAATTGTTGAAAGCGACGTTAAACCCGAATTCACACACACACATTAATGAGTCGCATATCGCTGTTAATCGATCAGTTGTAAATAGACAAATCACTCGTGCTATGCTCTCGTGATTTGATCTACGTTACAGTTATATAGCACTCCGTGATTTGAAAGATGGATATCACTAATTCAATTAAATAATTATGGATATCTATAAATAGGGAATAAAATAGTAAAACGGCACCCCATATCATTGCCTTGTGGACGAGCATTGATGACATACTACGTGCGGTTACCTCCCTTGTTTGAGTTTTCTTTTTTCTTTTCCAATAGACTTTTGTTATCCAACGAAGCGAGTTAGTGATTTAACTTATTTTAGGTATTCTCCTTATTTAAAAATAAACGATAACTACTTTCAAACTTCAATTCTGACTTGAAAAATTGTAGAAAACTATTCAAAAATATGCTTTGCACCACATGCTATTAATTCATTGCTAAATATGTAAAGTGTCATTTGCCACGATAAGAACGACGACGACGGAGCGTTGCCTATACTATTATATACGCTCACCTGAGTTCAGAGTAATTCAGGTATTTTTAAAGCCCGAATGCGGGTAATTCATTATTCATTAAGTTAAAGTACCTGTGAATCGGTTTTCTTGAGTGTAGGTTGGGAAAATAGTCCTAAACTTAGAAAGTAACTCCTCCAGGGATGAATGTCTTTCGGATCGGGACGATAATTGGAGCCCCCACCATATCCCCTGCGCTACCGTAATTCCGCTGATTCGCACATGACTACTGTGTACCCAGCAGGCATTGTCGCTAGGGCAACGTCAAATCAACGTCGGTGCAACGTCACGACGTTAGCCCCCCGCCTATAGGGGCTTGAAGAAATATATGGGTTGCATGATGCTTCCACGCAAAGCTGAATCCGGCCCGCACACTAGTACTGGTAAACAGCTTAGAGAATCTAAGCCTGTCCAGGAATCGCGGTGCGAGGCGGACCGTCCATGCTGATAAATCCTATTGGTTTCATTGGGCGACAGGGCTTGAGATGTCATTTCATCTCAATGTCGGGTAAAAGTCCCACAAAATTGGAAGCAACGTCTCCAAAATGACCTTTACAGTGTTGACGGGGACGTAAAACCTCAAATCAAACAAACAAACAACGTCACGACGTTGCACCGACGTTGATCTGACATTGCATAAATGTCTTGACGTTTTTCCAAATTACGTCATGTGCCTGCTGGGTAGGCTCCATGTTTCGACTATTTTCCCTAGTGATATTGTGGGAAGAATTTGGGAGTTTGACTTTATGTTTATGCGTATATTTTTTATAGAGGATCTTACATGAGTGTTCATGTATTGTTCAATAATCACAGTATGGGAGCGGAAGTGAACGGCCATTTGCGATTGAACAGGACTTGCGATTTGTACAGTAGACGGTTGAAATATGATAAAAACATACATCTTACCAACAAGACATATACATTGCATATAACTGAACTATGTTCGCGGAACAAAAATGAAATTCCTTACCGTGTCGGCGAAAATATCATACCGCAAGTAGAAAAGAGAGAGCTTCACACACTTTCTGACATGACCATACATTATAATTTTTATGCTCTTCAGAAGTGAAAACATGATTTCTTACATTACACGCAAGATAGAGGGAGTCTTCCCTATAAAATGCCCATTCAATTAAATCATTAAGTTTTTTTTATAAGATAATGAGGAATTGTAGTGTAAAGGGTGGACAAATCATAACCCAGTAAGCATTCTACATAAATCTACAGCGGGCCGTTAGCGGCCCGTCAGGGTAACTGACGGGCCGCTAACGGCCCGCTGTAGATTTATGTAGAATGCTAGCAGGGAAGTAGACAGTCTTGAAGCACGAAAACGCCTGGATTTAAATTTATTTTAAACTTTATTACATTTTTTTATAGATTTCTACCTGATCTTTCGAGGACTTTGTCACATTATTTTATCACAGGTTTTTGGTGGCAATAAAACATGAAGTTAATAATTTGGAGAGTTCAGTGGTGGTACAGTGGTGGTACAAGAGCTTGAATTTGCAATAAACCGTGCTTTGTATGGTCTTTTATGAAGTTTAAGTAACCAATATAACGCAGGAAGCTTGTCTTGGCCTTCTGTAACACAGACAGCAAACTTGGTGGCTGAATGACAAATGTGGTCATCAACTAAAGCCCTTTCTACAGCTAAAGGCTGAAGTTCATAGGCATTAGTACCACCAAGTTCTTGTTGAATAGTGCTAACATGGTGAAGCCGTCAAACAACGACCACATTGTTAGCGGCCTTATCAGCTGTTGTTTACCAAATAAAATTAATCTGTGACTCATTTCTTTCCAGAAAGTTCTTTAAGAAGAATTAGGTCACCCAGTGGGGTGAAAGTGGGAATCAGAAAAATAAGTTCTTATACATAACACTCCCCCTCTTCGAGGAAAAGAAAGTTGTATGCAATATAGCTTTCGTTTGCTTTTAGAATAATAAAATATTGAACATAGCCTATAAAATTACATGCATCTACAATCCACTTCAGTATGAAAGACAAACACATTCCTGACACTGCTCAAGCTCTTGAAAGGACATCAGGGATAATGTTATCTCTCCCTCTGATATGCCTTATGTCTAAATTATACTCTTGTAGCATAAGACTCCACCTGAGCAACCGCTGATTTTTGTTTTTCATTTTATGTATGAAAGTCAGTGGATTGTGATCACTGAAAACAACAATCGGTGCAGTAGTAGGAGTAAGATAAACTTCGAAATGTTGCAGACTGATTCTTGCTCTGCAGCTGTCTATGTGAGAGAATTAATCCTTCTTAGAGTCTGTAAACATTTTTCCTTTCATGTTCTGGTATAAGAATACTAGGAGAACTCCATTCCAGTTATTGTCCAGCAAATACTGAATTTCTTCTTTAAGATTTTTCTGTTTCATAGGATTCATCCTATATGGATGTTGCTTTACAAGTTTAGAACCATTTATGTCCACATCGTGAAATATTTGTTTGTCCGTGTTGGAATGTCAGTAAATAAGTGTTCATATTCAAAAATCAGCTGTTTCAGTTCATTCCGCTGATTTGGCTCTAGATGTGACAGTTTCTGGTAGAGATTCTGAAGCTTTGATGATGTGGGATCAGATTTCACTGAATTGATATCCGCACTGTCATTGTCACATGAATTACGTGGAACAGAGCTAACTAGATTGACTGATGGTAATGATGCATTGCCCCTATCAATGTATTCCTTAAGCATGTTAATATGACACAGCTGCTTTAGCTTGCGCCTCTAAGGAGTGTTTATTATGCAATTTACGTCACTGATCTTTTTGTCTACAGTGTATGGACCATAGTACCTGACTTGCAAAGATTTTCCAGGAATAGGCAAATGAGCTAGTACCTTATCACCTGGTTTAAAATTCCTTTCTTTTGTCCCTATGTCATATTGCTGTTTCATTTTCCTTTGGGCTGACTGGTCCTCGCAGCCTCATAAGCTTTTGAAAGTCTAGTTTTGAAATCAGACACATACTGAAGAAAATTCAAGGAAGTGTCTTCATTAGAGAGAAATTTCTCTTTCAGAAGTTTCAAAGGACCTCGAACAGTATGGCCAAATACTAATTCAAATGGACTGAAGCCAAGAGATTCTTGCACAGATTCTCTAACAGCAAATAAAAGCAGATGGATGCCTTCATCCCAATCCTTCTCTGTGTCAAAGCAATATGATCTTATCATGTTTTTCAATGTTTGATGGAATGTTTCAAGGGCGCCTTGACTTTCAGGATGATAGGCCGATGATTTATACTGTACAATGCCTAGTTCATGCATTACTTGTTGAAAAATTCCAGACATGAAATTTGAACCTTGGTTGACTGAATAGATTTGGGAAGACCAACAACTGTGAAAAACTTCACTAAGACCTTGACGATTGTCTTAGTTTGATATTTCTTAGTGGAATGGCTACAGGAAAACGTGTGGCAGCACACATAATAGTCAAAAGATTTTCACAGCCAGACATAGTTCTGGGCAAGGGACCCACACAGTCTATAATTATTCGACTGAAAGGTTCACCAAAAGCAGGTATAGGCTGAAAGTGAGCCTAAGGTATAGTCTGATTGGGTTTTCCTACTATTTGGCATGTATGGCAGGACCTACAATGCTGAGAAACATCTGATTTTAACCCAGGCCAGTAAAAATGATTAAGAATCTTGTGATAGGTTTTATTTACACCTAAATGTCCTGACATGGGAGTTTCATGTGCCAAGTTTAATATTTCGGAACGGTTAACCCGTGGAACCACTATCTGGTGGTTGACAGTCCACTCGTCTTCTGCTGAAACGTCTGGTGGACGCAATTTTCTCATAAGAATGCCATTTTTGACACAATAACAGACCCGGACCTGAGATACTTCCTGCTCATCTAAAGTCCTTTCAAACAAAGGCGAAATTTCAGGATCCTTGTGCTGTTCTATAGCTAGTTGAGACCCGGACATTTTGTCAGGGCCTAGATCGAAAGATGAGTTAATTCTCATGAAAATATGTCTGCTTATCAGACAGGCTTGAAGACAGAGGCCTTGTTATAGCGTCATTAAAAGACTGACCCAAAAAGGTATCAGTAAAATCAAAATCCTGTTTCCCATCAGTTTGCTTGGCCTTACGTGCCATAGTCCTTGTGACAGCACAAGAAGGATAAAGATCAGAAATTTCCTGCTAAATGGGATCAGGCGGTTGAAGTCAAAAGTGGGTTTACCACAACCTTATCTCCAGCTAAGTCATTGCCTAGCAACAAATGAACACCTTTAAAAGGTAAAGAAGGTCTATTACAAACAGCCACTGAACCGGATACCAGGTCTGATGACAAAAAAAACGTTATGAAGCGGAACATTAACAAATCCACATTCCATACCCTGGATAAGGACACTTTGGCCCAAAGAAGTCTTCTCAGCAAAAGGCAGAGTATCTGCTAGAATAAGAGATTGAGAAACTCCAGTATCTCGTAAGATTTTAATAGGGGTAGGATGGGCATAACTGTCACCATTTAGTGACACAAAACCATCTGATAAGAATGGTTCATAAATCTCCATAGCTGAGTCAGTCTCAGATAATTTGGTATCAGAAAGAGTTTCCTCCCTTACACAAGACTGTGGTATTGGCCTTATAGAAGTCAATCCAGTAGGCTTAAGTTCTTCTTGTCTTTCTCTTTCTTTTCTTCGCTTTAATTTTAAACATTCAGAGATCAAATGACCTGTATTTTTGCAGTAGTTACAAACTACTTGAGATTGAGATAAGGGATTCTGGTCTTTGTTTTCACCAGAAGGTTTGGAAAAATTCTGGCTTCTATTTTCACAAGAAGGTTTGGAAGGAGTCTGGGTTTTATTTTCACCAGAAAGTTTGGGCATAGTACCAGATGTATGGCTATAACTGCCAGATGGATTACTAGGATAGAATCTTGGACCTGTCCGTGGATTATAAGGTTTTCGAGGATAAGGCCAGTTCACAAATTGCAGTTCACGCTTAAGCAGGAGCTTGGTGGTACTAAGGCCTATGAACTTCAGCTTTGAGGTGAAGAGAGAATTATAGTAGATAAAAATATTTGTCATTCAGCCACCAAGTTTGCTGTGTGTGTAACCGAAGGCCAATACAAGATTCCTACACTATACTGGTTACCAAAACTTCATAAAAGACCTTACAATGCACGATTTATTGCAAATTCTAGCTCTTGCACTACCACTGAACTTTCTAAATTATTAACTTCCTGTCTTACTGCTATTAAAACGCATGTGATTAAATATTGTGATAAAGTCTTTGAAAGATCAGGAAGAAATCTGTTTTGGTCTATAAAAAATTCGAATGAGGTTTTAAATAAATTGAAATCCAGACATTTTCATGCTTCAAGTCTGTCTACTTACAATTTTTCCACTCTTTACACTACACTTCCTCATAATCTTATAAAAGAAAAAGCTTAATGATTTAATTGAATGGGCTTTTCACAAAGAAGATTCTCTCTATCTTGCATGTAATGTCAGAAATGCATTTTTCACTTCTAAAGAGCATAAGAATTATACACTTTGGTCATGTCAGAAAGTGTGTGATGCCCCCACCTTTCTACTTGACAATGTTAATATTAGATTCGGTACTAAGTTATTTAGACAAATTGTGGGTACGAATTGCGCACCTCTTGTGGCTGATCTATTCTTGTATTGTTATGAAAGGCGGCTCTTCTGTGGCGATTTATTTATGTTGTTGTTTGTTACTTACTGTGTGTAACACTTGTGTTTTTTGGTTTTGGATGGCCATATGGCCATTTTGTGGGAAAGTGACTGTCCTTATGGCCTTCCTTTGTTTGGGTTTCCATTATGGTCTGGTCGCTTAATGTTTGTATTTCTTTCCCTTTGGTGTCTTTTATGGGTGGAGTAAGTTAATTGTATCAATTCCTGATCTTTGTTTTACTTCTACTTTTCATGTTGTCGCTTTCCATTGATAACCAATCTGAAATTATTGAAACTTTTAGCTCCACTTCTAGATATTTGGATGATTTATTAAATATTGATAATACCTATTTCGATGGTTTGATCAGTCAGATTTACCCCCCAGAACTTCAGTTAAATAAAGCAAATTCTTCTGATACCGAGGCCTCGTTTTTGGATTTACATCTATCTATTGTAGATGGGTTTGTTTCGTGCAAAATTTATGATAAACGCGATGACTTTGATTTTGAGATTGTAAATTTTCCTTTTTTGGATGGTGATGTTCCTCGTGCGCCATCCTATGGCGTTTATATTTCGCAATTAATTCGATTTGCTAGAGTGTGTAGTCATGTAACTGACTTCAACACTCGTAATAAATTATTAACGGCTTAACTTCTTAATCAGGGTTATCGGTACCATAAACTACGCAAAGCCTTTTCAAAATTTGATAGACGCCATTCTGATTTAATTTCAAAATTCAATATTGGATTTAATGTCTTCTGCAACAAGGTCTATCGGAACCCGAATTTATGGTGACTTAGTATATAAATTCAGAAAAAATATATAACCGCAATGACTTTAGCACCCAATTTCGTAAAATTATTCTTCGATATAACAAGAAAAGTATAACATGTTTTCTAACATGTTATAATGGGCGGTATCTTGAATGATGTGGGATTTGAAAGAAATAAGAACACTCTGTAAAGTCGCACTTATTGAATGCATCTGATGTTTATGTTATGTAACGTTCAGTTTGAAGTACATTTAAGAAATGATTTTTTGCTGTTCATGAATGTAGTTTACCAGGGTATACACTTCACGGAGTTAACGTAATGTGCAACTAAGAGCCTGAAATAAATATTGTGGGTAGCTGAAAATAATAATAATAATAAGAAGAAGAAAAAGAAGAAGAATAAATATTATAATAACAAGAGTAATGAAATGTAATGGTTAATACCTCAGGCGCTGCTCTTCTGGTGATTATCCTTTCCACAGAATACGTGTCTGGTAATACGCGAATACTTAAACTTTGCACACGCGTTTTTCTCAAAATGTCTTTAGGTAATTGGTTTCCTTCATGCAAAATTTTATAATTCTTGACCGTTAAGTTACAACGACTAGGTTTTGACAAAGCCATGATGAAAACATGAATAATTGGCTATATATTAATGTAGGACCCTTATAGTCTGCGGTCATCTTTTAAGTATTATGGCCTCAAAACAGACGGAGAGGTGCTAACAAACAGATACTTACTCAATTAAAGATTAAATTCGAAATGCCAATTAAGACATTCATCATGTCAATTAAAAAGGTTCCACTGTGGTGATCAAAAGATGTCATGTTTTTCAAACATTATGGATTTAGTAACAAATTACTTGTCTTTGGCTGATTAGAAAAAAAAATCTATTATTTACTGAATATTAAAAGACAAATAAAACGGCATAATACTACAAACAATAATAATAATAATACATTGTCGACTAATTAATTTAAAACGAATATTTCCAAAAAATACCAAACGCCAATTTTCTGTCAGTAAATGATCATTTGTTTGTTTAAACATTAATTTCAAGCTATTGTGAATAGTAACTGTGTGGACTTAGGCAATTTTCGACCGAAAAGTTCAATAGTGCAACTCGGTTCTAACGCAATTTTACTAGCACGGGGAAGCAAAAAGATAAAATGTCAGAATAGTCTAACTTATATCTTTGTAAAGTTTGGAAAATTCACTATCTGGATCCAACAGAATTTTAAACTTTACAAAATTAATTTAAGAATAAATCTAGTCAAAAATCGGTTAGATACATGATTTCGCTATTTTTAATGACACCATTAAGGGAAATACAGGGCTGTAACTAAATACAATAGGGAAGCAAGAAGATCTTTTCCAAATCAGACAAAAAATATATCAATAGAAAGTTCTTGGATTGTTCTACAAAAATATAACAAAACTTCAATTCTACATTTAAATATAATAAAGTTATAAAAGTTTAAATGAAGTTTTCCCTATAGAGCTAATGCAAATCGGTAATCATTTCATACAGGTAGCATGACTGTCAGCATGTGTCACGGAAAACCAATAATTATCGGCAATCTCCGGTGAATGTTACATAAAGTCCCACATGTGAACGCAGTGTGTCGCATGCAGAGTAAATGAACCCCCTTCGGGGTTCATGTAAACTTTGCTAGAAATCCGCTGTCGTTCATACTTTCATGAAAAGCAGAAAAAATAAGTACATGTATATTTTTATACATATTTGCGAAAAAATGTTTACAGGGCAAAAAATGAAAAACATTTACACGCTGTTTGTCACCAACGCCCGTAGAGAACCATGGTTTAGACTGACGTCACTGAAAATCATGTAACGCGATGCGTTCATCGAAGTGTAAGGGGAAGCGGACGAGCCTTCAAAATATGTAACGGGAAGCGGCTAGCTTTTTTTTACTGTTGAGTAATGACAGTACGCCGAACAAGCTGTTGTGCTAGCGTATAAGTAGAAGTAAAACAAAGATCAGGAATCGATACAATTAACTAACACCACCCATCAAAGACACCAAAGGGAAAGAAACACAAACATGAAGCGACCAGACCATAATGGAAACCTAAACAAAGGAAGGCTATAAGGACAGTTACTTTCCCACAAACTGGCCATATGGCCATCCAAAATAAAAAGACACAAGTGATACACACAGTAAGTAACAAAAAAAAACAACATAAATTAACCGCCACAGAAGAACCGCCTTGGAACGGTCAGTGGAAAGGTTTCCACTGGGGGGGGGGGGGGGGGGCTTAAATCGATTTTACGTGGCCACAATCCTCGCCCTTACTTCCGTCGCGATTTAGACAATCAATTTGTTCAGTCCGCATGAAGGCCTCCTAACTCATCGGTGCAACATCTCCGTGAACACAAATAATCAAAGCACCACAGAGGTGAGACAACGGTGAGGACTCGACAGCAAGAAACCACTAAAATGCTGGAGCAAAAGAAAACCAACAGTTAGACTCCGATGGGCCCGACCAGAGACAGAGCATCAGGCACCAACCAACATTACCTTGAATTAGATCTCTCTAATTCTCAATAAGCCTTTATGTTGGAACCGTCATAGAATCTGAGGCCTGACCCACCGGCGTGCAATTAAAGAGGGAAGCAAAGTTGCCAACCGTGATTGGGTTAACTACCATGCATGCAGTCTGTCGTATAACATCCATGTTGTACCCAATCTTTATATATCGAAGAATGATTTTACGAAATTGGGTGCTGAAGTCATTGCGGTTATATATTTTTTTGAATTTATATACTAAGTAACCATAAAATTCGGGTTCCGATAGACCTTGTTGCAGAAGAGATTTAAGTCCAATATTGAATTTTGAAATTAAATCAGAATGGCCCTGTCTAACATAAGCTGTCGCAATCCCCACCGTTATGAAAATCAAATAACAGTATCTGCTCCGAATCCGCTTGGGCCGTCGGTGTTTACCTACAGTCACTCTTACCCGCATATGCGAGTTAAGAAGACTTAGGAGTCTAGAGAAGTATAGATAAGATTTCTATCCCTCTGAACAGTCGTAGACTTAAGGACGGCGTGAACATTTCAGTTGTACTTATATTGACCACAGTTCGGTTTGTCAGTGTCAGGTGAGTCACATTATATTGTGACGCGTGGGAAATACACAGTGCTGGTGAGCCAAACACGGTTGCATTAGATCTAGGAAAATCTTGAAGCATGAATGAATGAACTGGTTTTTAAGGTAACCGGGCGCTATAAGAACATAAGGGCTACCCCCCCCCCCCCCCAAAAAAAAAAAATTGCTGGACACAGTACATATATGACATGAACTTTACAATAATGAGGTGAAAACCTTGCATCTGTCTGCACTAACATTTGCTTGCAAATGAGCAATGGACATACAAACAAATATGCAGACTGATCAATTATGAATGAAATTGTTTTAGAATTTCCGATAAAAACAGGTTCAGTCATACATCCACTGTTCAGCTACTAAACAAGGGAAGCAACCCCTGTTAGTTTTTCTTTACAAGTACAGCTTTCATAAAATGTTTTCATATTGCTCTCAAGCCCTCATACATGAACTACGTTGTTTTTTTAATGGTTTACTTTAGACTTTACACTGGAAATGTAAATATTCTGTATCATTGTAATCTAAAGAAACAGCATAGACCCTCATTAGACGCCGCGCTCTGTGGCGTCTAATCTGGACCAACACTGTTTGCCAAATCCAACACATGCATGATTCAAGCCCGGATTCTACAGCTTACCCTATTACGCAACACGCTGACCTCACTTCGAAACCATCAAATCAAACTCTGATAGTCATGTGGACTTTAGTGCTGAAAAAGATTTTGTGCTTGGTTACATGGTCGACGGCCCCGGCTATTGGGTCTTGAAGAAATAGTTTAGCCTGCATAATGCTTCCACGCAGAGCTAAAATCGACTGCACACGAGTACTGATAAACTGCATAGAGGCTCTGAGCCTACCCCAAAAAAGTGGTGCGAGTCGGACCGTCTATGCATATGTAGTAGGCCAGCCTGATGAAGCTTGTTATGACAGTCGCGTCACCTGCTCAGTGAAGTTTTGCCTGCTGAAGAGGTGGCGGACGGACGGACTGACAAACGGGCGGAAAGACGACAAACCTATATTTTCAAAACTGTAGTAGGTCGGACTGATCGAGCTTGTTATGACAGTCGCGTCACCTGCTCAGTAAGGTTTTACCTGCTGAAGAGGCGGCGGACGGACGGACTGACAAACGGACGGACAGACGACCAACATATATTTTCGCGTTGTGTTTCTGAGGGATGAAATGCCAGCTATCCCGTCCAAGTCTAACTTATGAGGGAAAGAATTTGCTTCACGATTTAGTTAGTCTGACAGACGGACATATGAACAGGACAGCTGTCATTGTGCTCCCAGGTTCGTTTCTCTGGATGTGGTGATACGGGGTCGGGCCTGAGGAATGAGAAAGTACAATTTCAATGTTTAATGAACATATCAATATTGAGAGAGAAAAAAAACTTTATAAATTATTTCAGACTTTCAAACTGAAGTTATGTGAGCCTCAATCGGGCTCATGATGGTGTGACAAATAATTGCGTGCCCACCTTATAAGGGAATTGTTCCACTATCGGGATCAATAGAGAGGGTTGCTTTAATACAAATAAGTTCTGAAGTTAGATCCTTTGGAAGCAAGGAATACACCAAATAAACAAAAATAGCAGACTCGGTTTTATTGAGTCTGTTCATGACCAGTACTGAAATATGCAACACCGGCCACGCCCTCTAGCACCGGCTTAAGCAGAACTCAATGATCCCAAAGGACCAGAAAATCTGCACTATGATGATCATAGCCTGTCTGATCAATTGTTGTTGTTGTTTCCAGTTTCCCCGTGTCACGGGTCGTCAGCTGGTGGGGTCCCAGGGAACGAATCCATTCTGGCACTACACCGTAGCCGTTCGGTGGTATCCCCATTCCACGTTGCCGGTGAATGGGGAGACCATCGCTCGGCTCCAGCCCCGTCCGTCCGTGTCTATCGTAAGTCCGCTGCAGTCGGTCCATTTTGTCTTCTACTCGACGTTATAATTATTTGCTTGTCAATATCCGAACCGTGTCAGAGCAGGAAAGGGTCAATTTTGATATTGGTATTTTTGTTTTTTATTTTTTTTTTTTATTTGATTTTTGTATATTTATGTAACGTATGTACATTTTTACATTGTTTGGTCTGTTTCTCCAGCTTGTTGAGTGGTCTATTTTTTAAGTATATATATGCGGGCGGATGTGCTTACCCCGCCACGGACCTGTTTTGTTTGTTTTCCTTGTGCCTTAAAGGTGGTGTTGTCCGTTTTAGGGCAAGCCCATCCGCTCACAGTTGCTGGGGGTGACAGTTTTTGTAACTGCAAGATTGTGCTAGTGGTTTATAATTTGTGTTTTTTTTTTTTTTTTTGTTTATCTGTACATACAATATGTAACATAATAACATGAAGTGCCGGCCTACGCGGTCTCGGGCTTGAATTCGTATTTATTTTGTAAGTGAGTGACTTCTATCGCGGAGGATGCGCAAAGTAGGTCAATCCCTTTTTATGCATTTGCCGTTTTAAGTTAAGAAAAAGTGATGCCTTCCTCGAGGTACAATGCCGCACTCTGCGGGACCATAAGTGGGTCAGTCGCCATGTTTGCATATCATTTACGCATCCTACCTGAAGGAAGGCACCATAAGTGTATTCCTGCCTAGCCATTTGGAGGCCCGAGGCAACGTTTGCCAATCTCGTTTGAGTTGTTGTCCTTTTTGGGACAAGCCCATCCGCCCACAGTTGCTGGGAAGGACAATTTTTGTACCTGCAAGGTTGTGCTTGAAGATTATATTTGTGTTTTGTTTTTGTTTATTCTGTACATACAACATATAACATAGTAACAAGGTGTGTTGGCTTCCGCCGTTTCGGGCCCAAATTCGTATTTATTTTAGTTAGTGGGTGACCTCTATCTCGGAGGATGTGGAAAGTAGGTCAATCCCCTTTAATGCTTTTTCGTTTGAAGTTAAGAAAAGGTGATGCCCTCCTCGAAGCAGGATGTCGTATTCTGTGGGACCGTAGGAGAGTCATTTTGTCTCGCCATGTTTGCATATCACTATCGCATCCTACGTGTAGGAAGGCATCATAGTAGAAAAAAAATTATTCTTGCCTAGCCGTTTGGGGACCCGAGAAAACGTTTGCCAATCTCTTTAGTCAAAGTGGTTAATGCAAATTGTTATATAATCATGTAGGTCGCATACAAGCGTCCGCCTGCGCACATGCGCAGTCGAGCGCTCCTATGCGATCTTGTTTTTAATGTTTCATATTTACACAAATAAAAATGTTTGAAATCGCTTTTTGAGAAAACTCTTCTTCTTCTTCTAACTCCAGGTTTTTGATCTCTCATTTCTATACTATCCTCTCTACTGTATTCCTATCCTACAACTATCGCTATATCTATAGTTTATCAACGACCTTTGAGAGTTCAAAGTTTAAGCGTGACGAGTCGATTCCATTTTTTAGGGGAAGCAGGTTTCGGATACCTTTTTTCTCGGGATTTTAAAGATATAAACCAATGTCTATATACTTTATACCTAGAAATCATGGTCGAGTGGTTAAAGCGATGTACTGCGAGTCACACTAAAAAATTTTTGGCGAGGGTTCGAGTCCCAGTGGCACATTTTTTTATATTTAATGTTTCATTTTTATTTTATCTTTTTTATGTTTAAAGTTATTTTCTTTATTTTTTATATTTACATCCTTAATATTTTGTTTCCTTTGTTTATTTGTTTACAATTATATTTTTATGTCATTGTAAATCTTTTGGCCTCGTAGTTCAGTCGGATGCGCGTATGACTGGTGGTCAATAGGACGCGGGATCGATACCTGCCGGGGTCAGCAACATTCTTTCCCATGGAAATTAATCATGAAATCTTTTCGATGGCCATTCCCTCCCTTCCGATGATGCAAGAAGGGCAGTTGTTAGTTTCTGGGGAAAGAATGTACACTGTACTGGTTAACCGCTTACGTATAAGCTTGCCCAGGATAAGTGTGGATAAGTAAACTGACCGGCTCAAAAATGACATAAATGGTGATGCCTGGGCCGTAAAAGCCCAATACAAACAAACGAAACTCTTTCAGACTCATTTCAACAGCACATTTGCCTTCACTGACGGCTGTGAACGTACGTTCAATCATAGTAACATTTTTGATAATACCTCTTGAATCCGAGCTACAACGATTCGCTTGTGCTCGTTCCATCCTTTCACTAAAATGAATATCCATCTAATGTGATGGCACCGCCCATCGGGGCTTGGAGAATTAGTTCAAGCTGCACGATGCATTCAAGCGGATCTGAAACTAACGACACATGAGCAATGGTAAACCGCTTAGTAAGTCCGAGCCTGCCCAGGCAAAGTGGTGCGGGTTGGACCGTCCATATTTATGAAACCCGTTTAGTTTTATTGGGTGGCAGGGCTTGAGATGTCATTTCATCTCAATGTCGGATAAAAACCCCATAAAACTGGAAGCAACTTCTCCAAACTTGACGGGGACAATAAACCTCAAATCAATCGAACAAACAAACAAACAAACATCTCCTGTGCTCAAATTTTTTAGGTACGAAAAAATGTTAAGAAAAAGGAAAAAAAAAAAAAAACCATCTGCCTAAGATTCGAACCCTAGATCTCCAAGATGGTAGACGTGTTGCTAGACTGTCTCGACTGGTCGTCAATCTGGTAAAATAGCGCGCAAGTTTAAGAATATGACGGTAACTATCGCCCAGTGTAAAAATACCCACTGCAGGCGACTTACCTAAAACACGGACGAGTCCAACATTAAAAGTGCAGTCACGTCTCACTGCGTTTTGAAAGACTATACCTATCTAGTGTGGTTGTATGTTGTTTTTAGTTTCGCGTGGGTGGTTATGTGTGTTAAAAGCCTTCCTTCAGGTCGCGCTAAGTCATGCCCTAGTTAGTTAGTTAATTGCCCTTGTCTGTATTGATATGTGGCCATCTTGACCGTCTGTCTTTATTACAGTCATGGCGCAATTTGCTGTTTTTTGGTGATTTTTATGTTATGCGACAATGGCAGTACGGAGGGCTGTATGATATACCGGGCGAGATGCGGTTTTTCAGTCGTGGTGGTATGCAAAAGGCCCTTTTGAGGGCCCCCAGCTCATTCCGTTTGGGTAACCTTATAATGTACATCCTTTATTCGAAAGCGAAAGTTGCGAAAAAAAGAAAGAAAAAGATGTGATAAGGCGTCTTGTTTCTTATTTCTGTCCCACTTTTCTATATGCGTTCCTGAAGGAGAGGCTTTGTTTGCTAGTGTGCTGTTGTGCCGTTCTCCTTTGGGTTGTGTGGCTCTCGATCAGCTGGGCTTTTGACGCTACGCTCCTAAGTGCAAAGTCCAAGGACCGCAACCACAGCGCTACGTCTCGTTCTGACTTCCCGTTTGCCTCATCCCCTCAGGAGGGGCTGGGAGACGGATTTTCCATGTGGGTCCATGCCCAGTCCCGGCGTGCTTTCGTGTGGTCCTCTTTCGGGCTGTGTGGCTCCCGATCAGCTAGGGCTTTGGTGCAGCGTTCATAAGTGCAAAGCCAGTGGGCCGCAACCACAACGCTACACCATGTCTTAACTTCTCGCTTGCCAGACCCCGTCTGGAGGGTGGGTCGGGGCCATGGATTGTCCTTGTGGTGAGTCCATGCCCCGTTCTGCTATGGTCTTCTCACAGTGATCCAGGGATCGCTGTCACCGATATGCACTCCTAAGTGCAAAGCAAGGCCGCATCCACAGCGCCTATCGTTGACTTTGTTCCCCTTTTCGCTGTGAGACGGCCACCCTTTGATCACTACGGCCCTTTTTGGTTGGTAGCGTCTAAGGTGCGGTTAGAATATTTATTTTTACTGTTCTGAACTCGGGTCTCTAGAGATTTTGGTTTGAAGTATGTATTCTCGTACGGGGTGTGTTTTACGGTACAATGCGATTAAATTTAGACTTCACCCTTAGTTTTCCCCTATATTTTGTCCAGGTAGTTTGTTTTCTCAAAGAATTGGAAGACCGCGTCCCTCATTTCCTGTTAATTTAGATTGAGCAGAGAAACCGCGTTTATCTCCCCTTGGTATCCTAATGTTGTAAGTTCTCCCTTTAGTTCCCTTCTGGCGGGGCCGTGTGGGGGGCACTCTGCGTGGTAGTGTTGAACACACTCCACCCCACCACAGTGCCCGCATAATGGATCGGCCTCGCTATAGATGTTGTGTGCATTTAGTCCATTGACCCCGAGTCTTAGTCGCGTATATATGCGATCGAGCTTTCGGCTGTCGCTATATTGTACCAATTTCGGGGTCAAGGACTGACAGATCGAGTGTCTAAAGCCGTGTTGTCCCTGCCATATGCGCGCCCATTCCTTTTTGATGCTGGCCTTAATGATTGAGTATACTTCTTGTGGGGTGGGGAGGTAGTCAAGTGCCTTTCCCCGGGTCAGAGCTTCTTTGGCCAGTGTGTCTGCGCGCTCATTCCCCTGCACGTTGCAGTTGGAGGGGATCCAATCTATGTTCAGGGTGATACCTTGTTTTAGAATTTTGTATATTAGGATATGAATGTCCTGCAGTATATCTGGTCTTGTAGTGCTATTCCCAGAGTTTATGCTTTGTATTGAGCTTAATGAGTCTGTTATAACAACACTATCGGGTTTTTATTCCTGTATCCATTCCAAAGCTTTTTGTATGGCTATAAGTTCTGCAGTGTAGACTGTGAGGTGCTGGTTAAGTTTGAATTTTTGGTCGAAGTTTAATTCTGGTATTGTGAAAGCAGACCCCGTTCCTTTTTTGTCAGCATCTTTGCTTCCATCAGTGAAAATTTTAAGCGCTTGCTTATAGTTTTCACTGATGTGTGATTCTGCGATCTCATTGCATTTTTTTCTGTGATGTTTCATTTTTCTTTATGACACCCGTTAGTGTTGTTTTTGCGCATAGGCTTCTTAAGTTAAAAACTTCCGGATATGTTTGTTCCGCTGTTTTGACCTGCTCGAGGTCATGGTTTTTAATTAGGTCCTGGACTTTGATAATATAGGGGATCTTTCCTCTTAACCTATCTCTTTTAACATGATTGGGCGTGTCGGCGATCATTTCGTTTATGGGGAGACTTTCCCTAAGACTGCTTGAGCGGGCCCAGTACTTGAGTTGCAGTTCATCCCTCCGCAGGTGCAGGGGCATGACGCTGCATTCAATCTCCAGGTCCAGGTTCCGCGTTCCCCTGTATGCCCCAGTAGCGATTCGGAGGGCTGTGGCCTGTATGCTATCTAGTTTTTTCAGGTGTGAGGGCGCCGCATACGCGTATGCTTGGCAGCCATAATCAATTTTGCTTCTTATGAGTGCTGTGTACATTTTGATCAGGGTTTTCTTGTCTGCTCCAAAGTTTGCCCCCGAGACCACCCTTAGCACATTTAGGTCCCGCTGGGACCTGGACACCAGGTTTTCAATGTGCAGTCTCCATGTTAGATTGCTGTCAAAGTACATGCCCAGGAATTTGGCATGACTGGCGTACTTTATTTCCTGCCCGTCATACGTCAGCCTGGGCATGCCCTTTGTATCTGCGAAATTTCAATTGTAAACTACCACTGTTGTTTTTTTCAGTTGACAATTTGAAGCCCAACTTTGTAGCCCAATCACGTATGACATTTAACGCTTTTTGTAATGCAGGAATGGCACTTTTCGTTTTTTTCGCGGTTTTCCATACTAAGCCGTCATCTGCAAACATGGATATTTCCAGCGGTAATGCATTAAGTGTTTCCTGCAGTGTGTTCATTAATAGGTTGAAAAGGATAGGAGATAGCACCGACCCCTGGGGGAAACCGTTCTCGCATTCATAAAAACCGGACACCTCGCTACCTATTTTTACGTTCATTTTTCTTTCAGTCAAAAAGTCTCTGATCCAGGTTAACATTTTTCCTTGAATTCCGAATTTGTTTAGTTTTAGGAGGACCCCCCTAGTCCATAGTAGGTCGAAAGCTTTTTCTAAATCCAAAATTATCGCTACCAGTGAGTGTTTCATTAGTTTTGCCTTTCCAGTCTGGTGATTTGATCAATGGTTTTGTTTGATTTGAGGTTTAACGTCCCCGTCAACACTGTGAAGGTCATTTTGGAGACGTTGCTTCCAATTTTGTGGGACTTTTACCCGACATTGAGATGAAATGACATCTCAAGCCCTGTCGCCCAATGAAACCAATAGGGTTTATTAGCATGGGCGGTCCGCCTCGCACCGCGGTTCCTGGACAGGCTTAGATCCTCTAAGCGGTTTACCAGTACTAGTGTGCGGGCTGGATTCAGCTCTGCGTGGAAGCATCATGCAGCCCATATATTTCTTCAAGCCCCTATGGGCGGGGGCCAATTGATCAATGGTAGATCTATGTTTTCTAAAACCTGATTGTTCGTTGTCTGATCAATATCTGGCCAGGGAGTAGATATATATCAAGTGATTAAATCAGCAAGGTGGACAGAATAATACATCTTTTAGAGAGGTTTTAGTTTATGCAACAAAGAAATTCACAGAAACAAGACATTCTAATAAAAGGATATTATAAGAAAATTCAACCATATGAAACATATTTTCATACCATATCAGAAGCCTCCGTGGTCGAGTGGTTACGCTACTCGCCTTGTAAACCAGGGGTCGCAGGTTCGATTCGGGCTTCTCCAGACTTTCGGATGAGTCTTTAAACCGAGGTCCCGTCTCCGTATGACCTTAGCTGTTGGTGGGACGTAAAACTGAAACACTCACTCACTCATACCATATCAATTAGTTATAGATATATCCTTTTTCCAGTTAAATCCAGTTTCCAGTTTCAACCACTAGAAAATATGCTTACTAATACCAGACAGAATTAAATACAATACAGCGGTACTTACATACAGGGCACTAAATAATCTCACTCCGGAATACATATCTAAGCTACTTAAACCAGTGTCAGAAGTACACTCTCTTAATCTACGCTCTTCGGACAACGGTTCCTTGTATGTACCAAAATCACGCACATCTATATACAATGGCTCATTTTCTTGTTCGGCTCCTAGGCTATGGAATGCTCTTCCTCGGTCTGTTAGAGACGCTGGTTCCCTAAATAGCTTTAAAAAAATCTTAAAGCCACGTAATAGGTTTTAAATGATTTTACTGACATATAAAGTATTGCAATTCTTTTATCTAGGACTGGCATTTTAGAGGTCTTTTTAGCAGACAGGCCTTCTGCTGCTGTGCCTGGCGTAACTCGTGCGTGATGCGATTGTGTGAGCAGGGGCCTTGCTGTTTGGACATTGGTTTCCGCCACTCGACCCCTGCTCCGCCGTGCATCCAAATTAGCATGGTTTGTGCACGGAACAGCTGCTGGGATGTCTGTTATTATAAGCCTGAAGCAGGACTTTTATATGTTCAGTGTTGATTTTGTAACTCTCTGAAATTGTTCCACGTGGTTTCGTGACATTTTATATTCTTATGTTTACAGCATGCATTTTAATTAATTTTGCGAGATGCATTTTAATTAACTTTGCTTTCGTTTTTACCATAGACGTTTCATACGCTCGCATAACATACATTAAGTGCAGAATTTTTAATTAGGATAGACGATCATTTTTAACACGAGTATTAATGTTCAATCCTATTTATATTGTGCACCTTTGATTTGTCTTATGATGTTTTATAGCGCATCTTATTTATTTTTAGACTACGTAAGTTTGTAAATAGTTGTTTTAAAGAGGGCCGCAAGGTAGAATAGCTTTACAGCTAATTGTGTCACCCTCTCAAAACATTGTGTAAATAAATAAATAAATACATAAAATAGAACATTTATTTTTAGAAATTCAAGGGAGGTTAATGTGCAGAAATCGTCTGACAGAAAACTGCAACTGCAATAATTGCCAAGAGGCTGGAGAGGTCATATTTCATCTTAATATTGAGTAAATGTCCCACAATTTTGGAAACAACGACTCCAAAATGACCTTTACGGTGCTGACCGGGACGTTAAACCTAAAACTAAACAACAAACTGTGTTGACAATCGAACTTAGAATGTGAATGAAAAGCTTTACTAAAGCTTTTACTTGTCGTCAGCTATTATATTGTCAAAGGGAAGACACTCATATTGCAGCTACGTAGCAAATTATCAGGTTGCTAATTAATGATACAGTGACATAAATTTAATATAAATATATGGCGCCAAATATTTCGAATTCAACTATCAGTGACATAGTTTTAATCAAACATTTAATATGAACTTAGGCACAGCCTAGATACGGACATGAACGTTACCGGTCAGTTAATGTTTAAAAGCAAAGATGATAGTGTTTTAACCTACCTGAAGTCTGAGTGAATAATTGCAAGCCACTTTACCAATATGCTTTAACCCTTATCTTGCTGTTCACGACAACCCCTATATTTGCAAACAGTGTAGATCCAGATCACCTGATCAGGATCTACACTGTTTGGCATTCAGTTTATGAATTTGTAGCAATAAATTGCATCAAGTAATTTGATTGGTTGATAGACAGAAATGGGTGTGGCTTAAATTAATATTCAGCAAGATAAGGGTTAACTTACGTCCCTTATTGAAACAGACAACATTTTTGGTTCTGTATAGCTTTACTTGAGAGCATTCTTGTTGACTGCTGACTGTATAGCCTTTGTGAGCATTCTTGCTGTCAGAATCTGAATTGTTTACTGGTGACACGTCCATATATAGACAATCCTTCACCAGTGAACATGGTTTCCGAAGTCAAAGGTCTTTCGAAATGCAACTTGTTTAATTTTACCATGACATTGTGGGCAATCTGGATAGGGCCATAAATCGTGGCCACAAACAGACTGACTTGATCATCATAGACTTCGCCAAGGCCTTTGACAAAATTGAAGGTACCTCACAGAGGGCTATTAAATAAACTTGACTACTATGGGATAAGCAGATCCACACACACGTGGATAAGCTCATGGCTCTCTGGGGGCTCACAAGAAGTTGTACTTGATGGCCAAGCATCTGATCCAGTCCCTGTTTTATCTGGAGCCCCCCCCCCCCCCCCCCTTCAAGGTTCAGTCCTTGGACCGGTCTTCTTAGTTTTCATCAATGATCTGACTGATAATATCAGGTCATCAGTCAGTTTGTTTGCTGATAATGTGTCCTGTATATATTCTGCGTCTGAATGTCTTATCTTACAAGATGACCTCGATCAACTTGCACAGTGGGAGGCCGATTAGCAGACGAAGTTCAACGTGGCGGGGGAATTTTTGGCCTCAGGGGCATAATTTGAACAATGTTGGTAGAGGTGATAGATGAAGCTAAACACCAAATTTCAAAGACCTGGGCCTTGCGCTTTCAGAGGAGAAGATTTTCTTTTTTAGATTTTTCCTATATAAGTCAATGTAAAACCCAGGGGCCCCAGAGCTATAATTTGAACAATCTTGATAGTGGTCTCCAAGAAGAAGCTTCATACCAAAATATCAAACACCTGAGCCTTCTGGTTTCAGACAAGAAGATTTTTAAAGCTTTTCCCTACGTAAGTCTATGTAAAACGAAAGGGCTCTGGGGTGGGGGCATTTTTGGTCCCAGGACTAGAATTTGAACAATCTTGGCAGAGGTCCACTAAATGAAGCTACGCACCAAATAGTGAAGGCCTGGTTTCAGAGGAGAATATTTTTTAAGTTTCTATTTAAAAAAATCTGTTGTTGGCTCCCGTGACCTTGGTGTGCGGACTGGAACCATTTGAACAACTCTGAAAGGGAACCGCCTAAGACTCATTCCTATGAAGTTTGGTCAAAATGCGACCAGTGCTTTACCAGATGTCGTTTGAAGAAATTGTTTTCGCACGGATGGATGCATGACGGATGAAAAGTGATCCCAAAAGCTCACCTTGCCATTACATGATAGGTGAGCTAATAGAAACGAAAAAAAAAATAGGCCTGACCCCCTTGTATGACAAATGGACTTGTCCAACGTATGGCAGTGGAAAAGTCTTCTAGCATATAATGGGTTAATGTCCCCATCAACACTGTATTAAGCTTTCGTTCCTATGAATTATTATTGTATGTATATATGTATTGCCTGTCATAGAAATTATGAAATAAATATGTATATTAAATTTTTACCAAGTAAATACAGGATTTTCTATGAAAAAGAAAAACGATATTTCTCACAGAGAAATAATTCCCACTGAGAATTTGAACAATCTTGGTAGAAATCATCAAGACGAAGCTTCATGTCAATTATCAAAGACCTTGGCCTTCTCCTTTCAGACAAGAAGATTTCAAATGTTTTCATTGCCTTGACATCTATTTCCTAGGGCTATAATTTGAACACTTTTGATAGAGGTCCACTTGATTTTGATAGAGGTCCACCAAATATCAAAGACCTGGGCCTTGCGGTTTCAGATTTGAAGATTTTCTTAAAGTTCCCCGTATATAAGTCAATGTAAAAACCGAAAGTCCCGGGGCGGAGACATTTTTGGCTCAAGGGCTATGATTTGAACAATCTCAGATTCGGAGAAGAAGATTTTTAAACATTTTCCCTATAAGCCAATGTTAATGAGAAGAAGATTTTTAAAGATTTTCCCTATATAAGTCTATGTAAAACCAAAGGGCCCCAGGGCGGGGGCATTTTTGGCCCTGGGGCTATAATTAGAACAATATTGGGAGGGGTTCAGTAGATGAAGCTTCATACCAAATATCAAAGACCCGGGCCTTATGGTTTCAGAGATGTAGATTTTTAAATATTTTCTCTATGTATGCCTATAAAACCAAAGGGTCCCAGGGTGGGGGGCATTTTTGGCCCTAGGGCTATAATTTGAATACTGTTGATAGAGCTTCACTAGCTGAAGCTTCACGCTAAATACCAGAGACCTGGGTCTTGCGGTTTCAGAGAAGAAAATTTTTAAAGATTTTCCCTATATAAGCCTATGCAAAACCAAAGGCCCCTGGGGCGGGGGCATTTTTGGCCCCAGGGGTATAATTTAAACAATCTTGGTAGCTGTCCATTAGATGAAGCTTCATACCAAATATCAACGACCTGGGCCATCCGGTTTCAGAGAAGATTTTTAAAGGTTTTCCCTATATAAGTCTTTTTAAAACCAAAGGCCCCCAGGGCAGGGGCATTTATCGCACTAGGCCTATAATTTGAACAATCTTGATAGAGGTTCACTCAACAAAGCTTCACACCAAACATCAAAGAACTGGGCCTTGTCGTTTCAGAGAAGAAGATTTTTAAAAATTTTCCCTATAAATCTATGTAAGACCAAAGGGCTCTGGGGCGGGGGGATTTTTGGCACCAGGGATATAATTTGAACAGTCTTAGTAGAGGTCCTGTAGATGAAGCTTCATACCAAATAGCAAAGACGGGGGCCTTGTGGTTTCAGAGAAGAAGATTTTTTAAATATTTTCTCTATATAAGCGTATGAAAAAACCAAAGGGCCCCGGGGCGGGGGCATTTTTGGCCCTAGTGCTATAAATTGAACAATCTTGATAGAGGTCCACTAGTCGAAGCTTCACACCAAATATCTTGCAGTTTTAGAGAAGAAGATATTTAAAGATTTTCCCTATATAAGCCTATGTAAAACCAAAGGCCCCTGAGGCGGAGGCTATAATTTGAACAATCTTGGTAGAGGTCAACTAGATGAAGCTTCATACCAAATATCGAAGGTCTGGGCCTTGTGGTTTCAGAGAAGATTTTTCAAAGTAGAAGTAAAACAAAGATCAGGAATTGATACAATTAACTTACTCCATCCATAAAAGACACCAAAGGGAAAGAATTTCAGGTTTTCAGTGAAAAAAATCTATATTTGGCTGCTGTGACCTAGATGTTCAACGGAGCGGAACCATTTGAACAACTTTGAAAGGGGTCCAGATAAGAATCATTCCTGTGAAGTTTGGTCAAAATCTGATCAGTGGTTTAGATGATGTCGTTTGAAGAATTGTTTACGGACGCACGCATGATTAACAGACGAAAAGTGATCACAAAAGCTCACCTTGTCACTATGTGACAGTAGAGCTAAAAAGGAAAGTTGTGGGTACTTGTTGGAACAGTCACAACATAGCATTTCACGGTTATCCATATAGTAAATACATGGTTAGTGTCTTTAATAATAAAATATAATCGGTGAGCCTTAGACCATTTTATAAGAATTTGTCGCCGCGAACCGATTATATGTTATTATTAAAGACACTAATCATGTATTTAGTTTATACCGCAACCCAAAAAAAATCAAGGGATTTCGCAATAAGTAAGCAAATGTAAGCAAATAAGACAGCAGACAGCGCGGCATTTAAACGACATCCAGTGCCATGGCGCGCACACGTTGTATAACGTGACGTCAAATAGTGCTAAGTTTCTGACGTCACCGCGCCAAGCAGACGTTAGAAACAACATTAACGCTCGAATAAAAGTTTCCCAGCGCTTTATATTCAGTATGAAAATCTGCAAATAAATAGTTTATTTTAGCTTAAGAAATTACTTTCGAGGTTATGACGCAACCGCAGTAGCAGTGCACAATTATTCCAACGGAGCATTCAAACCAGGAAAACCCGAGAAGGTAAGAATTTAGCTTAAATTTCTGAAAATTTGTTTAAATAAATATTGAAAAGATTATAACTTGCTATTTTGTTGTTTTTCCATGTATAAAAGGTTGCATGTTATTGTTTACATTTGCAAATAGTTAGGTTACTAGAATGCCTGGTTGCGGTATAAAAAATCTTAATCAAATAATCAAAAATATTATCACCATTTTCCCATCTTTTTCTCTTTATCTGAATTGCAAATACTTTTTTTTCTTTCTTTTCTCCTATTTATACTGCTACACGCTCATATCTGAGCATTACGAGCAGGATTTCCTGGGTGGTAACCAGTACTTATTTTTTATTTTTTTAATAAATGTGGATGAAGTGCCTTGCTGAAGGGCACAACACTTTCGTCAGCGTAAGGCTTGAACCCGCAACCTCTCGATCACAAATACGATGCGCTACCACTGAACCAAAGTGCTTCACTACTTTCTGTTATCATGAATATTCGAGTTCAGATCCCATGGACAGTAAATTTGTCTGTTAACCAAGTCATCTACATCTGCCAGTCATGTGCTGGGCTCTGCAGGGTCGTACGAACATCCGTCTCAATCTGGTTGTTCATGAACAGATCCAAATCAAATTAGCTGCCTTAAGGGTACACAAGAAGCATGTCAAAGAAACACTTCTTTAACTGACAATGTTTATAAATGACATGCGACTAGTGTCTTTCATGGATGTGTCCTGATCTATCGCCGTTGGTCCCAAGTCAGGCTCTAACTGCTCTCTTCTTCATCCAGATAATGAGACTGCTGTACGTAAAAACATCGTGGTGTCCGAACTGCTACACTTTCTTTCTACTGATACTGCGATCGGTCACATATCGCCATTACTCGCATGTGTTCATTACAAACACTAAAGGTTTTGCAGGATGAAAGCCTACTCAGTAAGCATGTTATTATGGTAGGGTTCCTTAACCTGCACAGGGTATGGTTCTCCCTGCACAGGGGGCCTCCAGTTAACGTCCCGATCCGAAGGACGGTGCACTTTGCGACATTCATCCCTGCAAATGATGCCAATGGAGCGTGTTCGGACAACGAAATTTGATCCCCGCTGCGGGGGATCGAACCCGAGACCTCTGGCATCAATTGCAGGGATGAATGCCACAAAGTGCACAGTCCTTCTGATCGGGACGTCAACTGGAGGCCCCTTGTGCAGGGAGAACCATCCCCTGCACAAATAAAAGATCCCTTCCAATATTATCTATCTTGTTGTTGTTGTGTATCTATAAGGCATTTTATCGCTGCCTATAATCTCCTGGTACTTAAGTAAGTCACTTGTGCATTTCCCTATGTGAAAAACACATGATGCTCATATTACAATGCCCTTCAAAATCTTTTAGTGCTCCTTTTAATTATCTATCTCTGTTTACTGCCAACCCCTCCTTCGAGTGTAATGTACACCTGCACGTAAGCCTCGTGTGAGTTTGTTGCAGTAAAAGAAGAAAGGAATTCCAAGGCCCCCATTAGGCATTAATTCATGCTTGATAGTATCACACACTGCGAGTCGGAACTACCATGGAAATACTGGAAATAAACGAAAACTAACCTGTTTCTGTCAAATAACGCAGTCGGAAGGTAAACAAAAGGCCGGTACTCGATTGTTTTTATTTTGCGCCAACTGTCAGACAGTTTGTCTATTAAAATGCAATAAGCGTCTCTGCAACATGGATCAATAATAAAGAAGCAGTCATCGTGACGTTTTTGAAGAATCCGAATTTACAGTTTTTATTTATTTATTTATTTTTATTAGGTCGGATACGTCAAAAAGTAATACATATAGCGGATTGAAATAAACAAAGGAGAAAAAAGAATCGTAAAAGATGAATGTTGTACTAGACTGGGGACCGACTGTGTGAAAGGCAGACATTTTATTAGAAGGAAGAACGCGTGAATCATACACAGGAAGTTGTATCGCATAGTCTCACCGAGAATTCACGTGATTTGACCATCAAAAAATATTTATGAGGGAAGCGAATTTCGTCGTTATGACAACGCGTGCACCTCTTAGTCTATAGACGGACATGTTCATGTCCGTACTAACAAAACCACTAGAAAATATGCTTACTAACTGTAATGCATACTAAACCACGCCCACTAAATAACATACGGATCCACTAGGTTTTTTTGGTTTGGGTTTTACGGCCTTTTCAAGATTATTTCACTCATATCGAGCCGATCGTTAATCATAGGTGGGCGAAAACCGGAGTACCCGGAGAAAAACCACCTGACCTTCCGTTGCAGAACTTGGCGTCTCACACGTGACCCGAGCGAGGCTCGAACCCACGGCGGTGAGAGACCTAATGACTAAGAGTCAGCGCTCTTAGGATCCACTAGGTAATTACGTCAAAAATGATTGACAGAAAAGTAGTTTTATATTGGGCACTAAAGTATATATCTCTGAGGTATATTATTCATAGTAAATACTGTTAGTATAAATTTACTTGTACACATCAATGAATAAAATTCGCCCAAGAAAAAGATTGGGTACAAAATGGATATTATACGACAGACTGCATGCATGGTAGTTAACCCAATCACGGTTGGCAACTTTGCTTCCCTCTTTAATTGCACGCCGGTGGGTCAGGCCTCAGATTCTATGACGGTTCCAACGTAAAGGCTTATTGAGAATTAGAGAGATCTAGTTCAAGGTAATGTTGGTTGGTGCCTGATGCTCTGTCTCTGGTCGGGCCCATCGGAGTCTAACTGTTTGTTTTTTATTTTGCTCCAGCATTTGAGTGGTTTCTTGCTGTCGAGTCCTCACCGTTGTCTCACCTCTGTGGTTCTTTGATTATTTGTGTTCGCGGAGATGTTGCACTGATGAGTTAGGAGGCCTTCATGCGGACTGAACAAATTATTTGTCTAAATCGCGATGGAAGTAAGGGCGAGGATTGTGGCCACGTAAAATCGATTTAAGCCCCCCAGTGGAAATCTTTCCACTGACCGTTCCAAGGCGATTCTTCTGTGGCGATTTATTTATGTTGTTGTTTGTTATCACTTGTGTCTTTTTTATTTTGGATGGCCATATGGCCATTTTGTGGGAAAGTAACTGTCCTTATGGCCTTCCTTTGTTTAGGTTTCAAGTATGATCTGGTCGGTTAATGTTTGTGTTTCTTTCCCTTTGGTGTCTTTGGTGGGTTGAGTAAGTTAATTGTATCGATTCCTGATCTTTGTTTTACTTCTACTTTTTATGAGTCAAAGCATAATCATCTGCCGAACGAGAAGCTTCCTCCAAAGTTTCAACCTGTCTCTCATCGAGAAAAGACTTAATGTCTGAATTTATTCACCGTTTGAACTCTTCAAGAAGGAGGACAAGCTGTCTTAGTTTTTCATGATTAGAGCCTACTTTTTTAGAAGAACACCACCAATCGTATAACTGTTCTTTTGTTCGAGCAAATTCTATATGGGTCTGGAAAATTTCATTTTTACAATTCCTAAATCTTTGCCTGTAAGCTTCAGGGACAAACTCATATGCCTTAAGAATAAGCTCCTTAACCAAATCATAGTCTGAGCTTTTCTCGACAGTCAGCTTAGTGTAATTGTCTCGAGCCTTTTCGACAACAACGCTTTGCAAAAGTAAGGTCCAATGCTCTTTTGGCCATTTTAAATTTTCTGCAACTTTTTCAAAATGCAAAAGATACTTTTCTACCTCTTTTTCCTGAAATGGCGGAACTAATCAGATTTGCTTTGTGGCATCAAAGTAACTACCAGAGTCAAAAACAGGGGTAGGTTTCATCCTATCCTGACCCTGGAGTTCCAATTCCTCCAGCCTTAATTGAAATTGCCTTTCCCTTTCTTTTTCTTCAATACTATATCTCATTTTTTCTTTTTCTAACTTAATCCTTTCCTCCATTTCTCTTTGTTTTCTTCCTGTTCTAATTTTTCTTTTCAAACACGTTCTTCCATTTTTCTTTTCCCTCTCCCTTTCTTCCATTTCTAATCTTTCCATCTGCATTTGTCTCTGCATTTCTCTTTCTTATATTCCTTTTCAATTTTTTTCTTTCTGTATGCGTTCTTCCATTTCTTTTTGTTTTTCCCTCTCTCTTTCTTCCATTTCTAATCTTAATTTTTCTAATTCAATGCCTTCCTATTTCAATTTCTCTCATTTGTAATTCAGTATGTGAGACCATAATGACAGACAAATCAGATGGGTAAAAAAGTTCTTCATCAACCCAAAACTGTACCAAATATTCTTAGTTTCGTGTTTTTCATGCTTGCTTTGACAGCAGTGATCCCATAATGGGAAGCAATATCTAGCAAATCTGTCCTTTTGGCCAGATTAAACAACTCCTGGGTAGGCTGAGCCAAAAAGCTTCTAAAATCTAACGACATGTTTGCTTTTTGTTTGTTTTATAATGTAATTATGGTAATACAGATTGAGGTTAATTTGACAAAGTTTATTTTTATTTTATTTTTTTAAATGACAAGCCCAACTAGAATTTCACATGAAACGACAAGTACTAATTCACCTGAAATGACAAGTACTTATTCACATGAAATGACAATCCCCTATATGGCTATGGGGAAATACAAATCTTTTGAAGCAACTGCCAAGTCTATATTTGATAAGAAATTTGATAAGAAATGACAATGACTTACCTACAAATGAAATGTCAGTCCTAAAATGCTCAAGATGTTTTATCCCGTACGAGCCCCACGGGCCTCCGTGGCCTAGTGGATAAGAGCGCTGACTCTTAGTCATTAGGTCTCTCATCGCCGTAGGTTCGAGCCTCGCTCGGGCCACGTGTGAGACGCCAAGTTCTGCAACGGAAGGTCAGGTGGTTTTTCTCCGGGTACTCCGGTTTTCGCCCACCTCTGATTAACGATCGGCTCGATATGAGTGAAATAATCTTGAAAGGGCCGTAAAACCCAAACCAAAAAAAAAAAAAAAAATCCCGTACGAGCGCCCAATTTCTGTTACAAGCCAGGCGTAGCAGAAAGAAAAAGCTAAAAAGACTTATGGAAAAATTTAACAAAATTTATTTGCAAACTATTTTTACCCTGTAGAAGTAAGAAAATTAAATGTACTTAGCTCTATTATGAAATATCCTTGAATGAATCTATTTTCCTTGATCCCACAGAATTCCCAGTCCGAAATGAAATATAATATCCTTTGATAATCCAACACATAATTTAGAAAAATAGCTTTTCTTATAAACCGAAACATCAAACTCCAAAGTCTGACTCAAAGAGAAAAATCAAGCTCTATTATAGACCCTAAGAATTCTCTAGAACATTCTAGAGGGCTGTGGTTTTTGTTTGTTTGATTTGAGGTTAAACGTCTCCGTCAACACTGTAAAGGTCATTTTGGAGACGTTGCTTCCAATTTTGTGGGACTTTCATCCGACACTGAGATGAAATGACATCTCAAGCCCTGCTGCCCAATGAAACCAATAGGGTTTATAAACATGGACGGTCTGACTCGCACCGCATTGACTGGGCAGGCTGCATCTAAGCAGTTTACCAGTACTCGTGTGGGGGTCGTTTCAGCTTTGCGTGGAAGCATCATGCAGCTTCTAAAAATAATGCAACCCTGCAACTTTCTGGGAGTTTCCAAAGTACTTTTCCTTGTAAACATGTTGTTTACCAAATAAAATTAATCTGTGATACATTTCTTTCCAGAAAGTTCTTTAAGAAGAATTAGGTCACCCAGTGGGGTGAAAGTCGGAATCAGAAAAATAAATTCTTATGCATAACAATATGTCCAGGATTAGTTGCACGGAGTGATACATCAGGGCCGATGCACCACTCTGAAACGAAAGTGGTCTGTAAGTTACAAAAAATTCGATAACCGGTCCGAAAAAAGTAGGGTGCAAATCGCGGCTATGGAAGGTGGTCAATTCCGACCTGCAAATCGTGTTCCATAGCCAGTGCCAGTCAGAATATCTGGCCAGATGGTTTTTAAAAAGGCCAGTGTTCCGGCAAAAGGCAGGCTTACCTTTGCATCTCCGGTGTTGGCTCATCATGCTGTTGCTGGCGTCACTGGTAAGCTGTTCTGGTGATCAAACGGTCTTTTTATTATCCCCAGACCGAATAGGTTCGGGGGATACAGCGATCAGCCTGGCGTCCGTCCGTCCGTTCATCTGTCCGTCCTTCCGTTCACGAAAACTTGTGATGGCCATAACTCCAATACCCGTTAAGATTCATTGAAGGTACTTGGCACAATTGTTCCCAAGGCTAGGACGGTGTGTTATGCGCAAGAACCACAACTCTGGTTGTCATATTTTTAGTTATATCGCCTTCCAATAAAATAGAAGGACTACCTTGTGGTGGTCATAATTCCAAAACCCTTTTAGATATATTGATGGTACCAGGCGCAATTGTTCACAAGGCTGGAACGGCGTGTCATGCGCAAGGACCACAACTCTGGGTACCATGTTTGTTTTAGTTATCCCCCCTTCCAAGAAAAAAGAGTGACTACCTTGTGATGGCTATAACTCCAATACCCTTTGAGATAAATTGATGATACCTAGAACAATTATTCACAGGCTGAGACGGCGTGTCATGCACAAGAAACACAACTCTGGTTGTCATAGCTTTTGAATTATCTCCCCTTCCAATTAAACAGAATCGTTTCCTAGTGATGGCCATAGCTCCAGTACACTTTGAGATATATTAATGGTACTTGGCACCATTGAACATGAGGTTAAGCAGGTATGTCATGTGTGAGAACCACGACTCTGGCTGCCCTGGGTTTTAGTTAACTCCCTTGACAATATAAACTTGAGATGGTCATAACTCCAATACCTTTGAGATATATTGATGGTACTTGGCACAATTGTATAAGATGTTGAGATGGCGTGTCATGCCTAAGAACCACAACTCTGGGTGCTATCGTATTTCAGTTAGCTCCCCTTCCAATATAAAATGATCACCTTGTGATCACATATCTCAAATACCGTTCGACATATGTTGATGGCACTTGGTACAGATATACAGGAGGGTAAGAGGGCGTATCGTGCACAAGTTACAACTCTGGGTGAAATGGCTCATATTTAACTCCCCTGACAATATAACATTAAGATGGCCGTAACTCCAAAACCTTTTGAGATAAGTTGGTGGAACTTGCTTCAATTGCATACAAGGTATAGCAAGAAACACATTTCTTGGTGTTTTGGTATTTGAGTTAACTCCTCTTCCAATGTAAGAATACGACCACCTTGTGATCACATCTCTCCAATAGCTTTTTAGACATATTAATGGGAATTCGTACAGGTGTACATGAGGATAAACAGGCATGTCATGTGCAAGGATCACAATTCTGAGTGGCCTGGGTTTTGCGCTATTTCCTCTGACAATATAATCTTGTGATGGTTTTAACTCCATTACCCTTAGTGATATATTGCTTGCACCTGCCAAAATTGAACACAATGTTGAAAAGGCATTTCATGTGCAAGAACCACAACTCAGTATTCCAGTACTTTATGCATTGGAAATCTTGGATCTTCATCATGTTGAGAAGCGACCCGTATTATCATTAGGTGAAGATACTTTTAATAACATTACATATACAAAATCCTGCAGATGTTGCAGCAATATACTGTGTGCTTGCTAGTGTATTTCTGATGCACTTTCTATTTGTGAACAATCTTCTGAAGGCCATAGTGAGAAAGCATGTCATGAAGATACTTTCAATAACATTACATATACAAAATCCTGCAGATATTGCAGCAATATACTGTGTGCCTACTACTGTATTTCTGGGGCACTTTCTATTTGTGAACAATCTTCTGAAGGCCATAGTGGCTTTTGGTCGGGGATTTTCCATCTCTTCTGGTGGTTATAATTTCGCCTCTTGGCCTGCACAATGCGTGTGGCTCCAGCACCTCATCGCCTGCAGAATACAGTGTAGCTCCGGCATCAACGACAATGATTTCCGAACAGGGATTTAGTTACCCACAATGCAGATTGACCTTTATATTTATGCAACAACAGGTATACGCTTTCACAAAAAGAAATAAGAGGCCCATAACAAGTATATAAGCTCCCCAAGAGCCTTCGGCTAAAACAAAACTTGCCCCGCCGTCAGCAAAATGTTTGGGTTACTTTCAGTAAGTCTTCTATAAAGCGTAGGAAAGTTGTCTGCTTAATTTCTCCAACAGTTTTCAAGCATTCCATGTGATAAGATGTTACAAGCATATTGAAAGTAGAAGTAAAACAAAGATCAGGAATTGATACAATTAACTTACTCCACCCATAAAAGACACCAAAGGGAAAGAAATACAAACATTAAGCGACCAGACCATAATGGAAACCTAAACAAAGGAAGGCCATAAGGACAGTTACTTTCCCACAAAATGGCCATATGGCCATCCAAAATAAAAGACACAAGTGATACACAGAGTAAGTAACACACAACAACATAAATAAATCGCCACAGAAGAGCCGCCTTGGAACGGTCAGTGGAATATTTCCACTGGGGGGCTTAAATAGATTTTACGTGGCCACAATCCTCGCCCTTACTTCCGTCGCGATTTAGACAAATAATTTGTTCAGTCCGCATGAAGGCCTCCTAAAGTTGCACATGTGCCATTTTAAAGATGAAAAAGTACTTTTTTGACAATATTGCAGCATTTGCAAATTTGGCTTTTCAGACATTATACTTCAGTCGACGGGATCCTGGGTGCAGAGTGCCAATTAGAATATTGCCAAAGACAGCAAATTGTATAAAACACATTTCTGGGATATAACTCTAGACATTCACAGTTAATATGAGCTAAGCGTAGACCTAGCTTTTTGTAAATGCTATACTTGTCTGCGTGAAGCATCATGCAACCCTTCTATTTCTTCAAGCCCCGATGGGCGGGGACCGAACAACGACGTATCGGTGTTGGCCCGATGTTGGCCCGCTGTTTGACGCTGGCTGCGCTATGGCCAGTATAGAACTTAAAAAAAAAATCTGATGCTTGGCTGTGGTCAACCGTGTAAGGGATTCTGGTAATCCGGTTGGCCACAACATGATGGGCAACTGGAACGAAACATATTATGTGGCAGGAAAATTAGTTTCCAGAATTAACTTTTTCCACGGAACGCTATATGATTCTTCCTCTGGGTTACGTTTGAACGTTGCTATATTACAGAGATTAAGCGATCCGCAGTCTAAGTGGTATCAACAAATTGCGTACTTGTTTCACTAAAATGAGATTATTTTGCAATAGAAGACAGTTGTGCATAGATAATGTCTAGTCCAACTCCATAAGAAACTACAGTAAAACTTAGATAGCTCGAACACCGATGTCTCGTTTACCATGGCTGAGTCGAACCCGTTCTTGTGTCCCGAGGGAATTTCTCCACATAAGAAAAAGTGAGGGTAATTAAGGAAATTTTCTCTTATTTTTTGTAAATGTATGCTGTGTGCACTCATTAGAATCGCCTCTATGAGGCGATTCTAATGAGTACACACAACATACATTTCTATTATAGAACACCGAAAAGGCGTCCAAAAATTAACCCCGTTATGCATCCTGGCAGTTACCCTCAGTGGCTCGAACTACCCCTGTCTCGAACAGATTTTCGTGATCCCAAAGGTGTTCGAGCCATTTAAGTTCGACTGCATGTACATTGGTTCAATAATGTGATACGAAAATACAGTAGCACGGGAGTCTGTTTGATTATCATCAATATGGGGGTAAGAGGAGTGCCTGGCACAGGATTCTTGTCAGGTTTTTTATGGTAAAGGGCACCGTTTTACTATTTAATCCATATTTATAGATATTGTTATCCATATTTCGCATTAGAGATATCCACAAATCAGCCGAAAAAATGGATATCCATAATTCGAATTATAGATATCCATAATTCGATTTATGGATACCATTAATTCATGTCGATTTATGAATATCACTATTTCGAATAATGCATATCAATAAATCAAACTATGGCTATTCATTGTTACGCTGATTTATTGATATCACAATTTCGCGAATTATGGAAATACATAAATTTTGGATATCAATAAATCGGGCTGAATTAAAGTGAATGAACACTTTTTTTTCTCAGATCCATTTTACAATAACACCATTGAGGAATGATAAAATCATATTCTTCTCCTAAACTGTTTCTCTAATTAACTGTAATGGCTCATCAAAGTTGTTTATAGGGTGTCAGACATTTTTTAGTTTATACTAATTTATTTTAGTTCGATTGCGATGGAAGCTGCAAGCTTATTTAATCGCTCTCGAACACTCATTCTGGATGTTTTCACGCGCGCGCGAGAGAGAGAGGCAGTGACTATTACACCACTGCTTCCCATTTACGCCTGGGTGGAATGAGGCAGTGTCATTATGTGTCTTGCCGGATTCGAACGCACAACCTCTCGATAATGAGTCGAACGCGTTAACCACTGCGCTATCTAGGCTGACGATATTTTTTACAGATTATATCTCCTGCAGTGACCTCACGGATACTATTCAGGCTAAAAACTCTTGGGATTTTAGAGGTGAAAGTCAAAATGCCTTCTTGTAAGGCCAAATACTGCACTGTGATAAGAGGACAAGGAATTATAACTGTTTTGCTATCCCTGATCCTAAGAAAATAGAGAGTTATGTGAAAAATGGATTCATAATTCTGAACATAATTCTTAACATCAAGACATTTGTTTATGCAAAACATAACATTGTGCTAAACATTTTGAAGATAGCTGAAGTTTGTTGATTACTTGTTTCTGTTCTTCATTACTTAATGCCTATCAGTATCATTTAACCAATCATTACGTTAACATATTGACTATCTCATAGCATTTCACATGGTATTTTGTGATATTTTCCTTGACCCTTTTTTGAACCAAATGGAATCTTCCTCCTTATATACCAGGAGTCCAGTTCAAAATTTAGGGCTGCCAGGTTGTGTTTTCCTCAAACTTTAATAGGAAAATGGCTGAACATTTTGTAAACAGTGTAAGCCCTGATCAGACGCCGTGTTCTGTGGCGTCTGATCTGGGCCTGCACTGTTTGCGTGGGTAGGTCTTTTGGGGTTTCTGGTACTAAATGGGTTAATTCAGATTGAAGCACAGATTGTGGGTACTCACTGAGGCGATTCCTTTGAGTACAAATAATTTATGTTTTTATTTTTGAATAAAGAGCTGGATTTTATGCAAACAGTGTACAGGTGTAGGAGCTGTAAATACAAGGTCTGGAATACAAAGTGATTTACTGTAGATCAGACAAGGATTACAGAAAACCATTGTTTCGTAGGAAATTTAAGGAGAACAAGTTTTGTTTGTTTGAATTGATGTTTAACGTTCCCATCACCACTATTTAGGGCATTCTGGAGGTGCTGCTTCCAATTTTGTGGGACTTTTATCCGACATTGAGATGAATGCCACCCAATGAAACCAATGGCACCAAACTCAGGCAAACTGTCTTCAAAGTTTTTTATTTTCATCCAAAGCCATAATGAAGCCTATATGTAAGATCCTGAGCTGATAGCCTATTTAAGGATTTTTGAAAATGTAACCTGATTAGAGAGCCTAATTACTTCTCCTTTAGTAGCTACATAGAGAGATATAGAGCGTCAACAGGTTCCATGAAGTAAGGGTTTTAGCAAACAGGTTGAACTCTTGGGGAAATATGGCCGCTGCCAGAAATCTTGCACTGAAATTATTAAATGTGGATTTAATTACCTCAGCAGATTTCAGTTGGTAATAAAAGTCAGAGATTAATCATTACAGTAACTTTTTTCTTGAAAATGAAGTAATTATATTTTAAAGGTGGTCATTCACTTTAATGATATCCATATTTCGAAGTATGGCTTTCCAAAAATCACCTTAAAATCGACTTGTTCGAGTCATTTTATAGTTTTCATTTGCATAAACGAATTATTGATAACATTAATTCGAATAAGTGATATTCATAAATGGACCGAATTAATGATACCCATCATTCGAGTTAATGATATCCATAATTCGACTGATGGATATCCATAAATCGATCTGAATTATTGATATCCATAAATTGAATTATGGATATTCATATTTCGATTTAGCGATATCCATATTTCTAATAAAGGATATCCATAAATGTGCCAAATAATGGATATCCATAATTCGAATTATAGATATCCATAGATCGAATAATGGATATTCGTTTCGAATTATTGATACCATTAATTCAGATTTATGGATATTTATCGAATTATGGAAATCTATAATTCGAATTATGAATATCCATAAGTAATTTTTGATATCAATAAATTAAATTATGGATATCCATAATTCGATTTCTGGATATATAATATAGATATCCATAATTCGATTTCTGGATATCACTAATTTAATTGATGGATATCCGTTAATAATTATGGGTATCTTTAAATAGGGAATAACGGCCCCCGTCCATCGGGGCTTGAAGAAATAGATGGCCTGCATGATGCTTCCACGCAGAGCTGCAACCGACCCGCACACGAGTTAGAGGATCAACGCCTGCCCTGGCAAAGCGGTAGAAACCTCCGTGGTGCAGTGGTACTCGCCTTGTAAACCAGGAGTCGCAGAATCGATCCCGGCTTCTCCAGACTTTCGGATGAGTCTTTAAACCGAGGTCCCATCTTCGTATGACCTTAGCTGTTGGTGGGAAGTAAAACCCAAACACTTACTCCTGGCAAAGCGGTGCGAGTCGGACCATCCATGCTTATTCCCTATTGGTTTCATCTCAGTGTCGGGTAAAAGTCCTACAAAATTGGAAGCAACCTCTCCAAAATGACCATTACAGTGTTGACGGGGACGTTAAACCTGGCCCCGAGGTTATTCATAGAGGATATTTACTTTTTTGAGGTGGATACCAAAAACATTTCATCGAGAGTGTTGAAAACATCATAATTTTAACGAGTGCGAAGCACGAGTGAAAATTTAGATGTTTCAACACACGAGATGATATACTTTTGGTATCCGCTGAAAAAAAAATAATGTTCTTTTCGTTTTATATTCTAACACAGCGCGCCTATATAGGCAATTGAAAATAACTGTGTCTTATTCTACAACAAATCACGACAAGGAAGAGCGTGACGAGTGACGTCATTAAAACTGCAAATTTATGACGTCACTAGTCGATTTCCTTGACTTTAGACGGTGTAACGTCATTTCCTCGCATCGAAAACGTTAGAAAAGGCTATAAATACATGTGTTTCAGTCGATAATTTTAGCGGGATTTCTTCTAACAATGGCGAAAAGTTGTGAGATTTTGAAGGGAACAACAGCATTTTTGCCGATTTGCAGCCTGTTAGAATCGAAATAGATCAACTCTAGTGTGTGATTTGTTGAGTAATAAATCACAGTTTGTCGGTCAGTTGTAAGTAGACAAATCACGCGCGCTACGCGCTCGTGATTTTATCTACTTTACAACTGACCTCCAAACTGTGATTTATTACTCAACAAATCACAGCTAAGGCTGATCTATTTCTTAAATGTATTAGGACACTTACGGTAATTGATCGACTCGAGACGGTGACGTCACGATTTTGACCTGGCTACATGATGTCACAACTGTCAGTTTCAAAGCATAAACAAATCGCCATTTCGGATTCAGCATTTTTAGTTCAAAGAATGTTTTTCAAGGTATGTTACAGAATGCGGGCTTATTCGAAGTCCATTTTATTTTTGAAGGCTCTAAGTGGCATGCACCCAGTCACTGTATAATCGATTCCATGTGCATAATAGCAGTTTTTCGAAAAACAAAACAAAAAAAAAAAAAAAAAAAACAACGCTGATTTGAGCACCAATTTTCTCGCACAAACTCTTTCAATCTTGCTGTTCACGACAACCCCTATATTTGGAAACAATGTAGATCCAGATCAGATGCCATCTGATCAGGATCTACACTGTTTGACATTCAGTTTATGAATTTGCAGGAATAAATTACATCAAGTATTCTGATTGGTTCAAATTCAGAGATGGGTGTGGCTAAAATGAATATTCAGCAAGAGAAGGGTTAATACCCAGCCATTAAGTGAACTTCTTCGCCTTGTAGACCAATTGTAACAAGACACGTAATGACACTGCCCCACTCCACTGTAAATGGGTAGCAGTGGTGTAAAAGCCACTGCCTCTCTTTCGCGCGCGCTTGAAAACACCCGGAATGAGTGTTCGAGAGCGATTCAATAAGCTTGAAGCTTTCATCGCAATCGAACTAAAATAAATTAGTATAAACTAATTGTAACAAAGACAGCACAAACCTAAATCTGTGAGGGAGCATTTAAATTGTGCCCATGATTTGCGTCGGCAAAAGGGAGATGTTCACATTACAGCGCTGCTGTTGCCTGTTCATTCAATTTTAATGCCACCCTTCAAAATATGTTCTAACGGCATAAGAAAGTATTATTCTTGGTAAATAAAAGGAAAATTTACCTTTTTATCGACCAGAACGTAAACAAAAAAGTAGTTCCGGTACGCTACAGTGGTGTCAGTCACAAGTGAAATGATACGATATCATTTCACTTATGATTGATATCATTTTTTTTAAGATATGCATTGATTTCACTGCTAGAAATTTTAAACTTTTTTATGCTCAACTCACTTGAGCATGAAATGTGTCCTGCTCACAATTGTTGGCATTTTAAAATTTGTGACAAATAACATTCTCTGCTATCTGAGAAAGAAAAATCGCTCAACTTCTTACTAGGCCTAATTTAAATTTTATGAGGATCACAAGTTTCATGCTCAGCTGAGTTGAGCATGAAAAGTTTTGTAACCGCGGGACCTGAATACATAGGGAATAAATAGCAAGACGGCGCCCTATAGTACTGATTTTATACGAAGACATACTACGTGCGGTTACCTCCCTTTAGATTTGATTTCTTTCCTATTGTTTTTCTTTTTTTATAAACCTATGCCATCTAACGAAGCGAGTTAGTAATTTTTACTAAATGATGGAATTCTATTAATTAAATACGATTCCTACTTTCAAACTTCAATTTTGACTTTGAAATTGCAAGAAAACTATTAAAAATAAAATATGCTTTTTACCATATTCTGGTAATTAATTGCTAAATATGTATAAAATGTCAACTACACATCTGCTGACGACGTCAGAGCTTATGACTATAAACGCTCGGCTGAATTCAGACAGAGAAATTCAGCTATTTCTGAAGCCCGAATACGGGTAATTCAATATTGACCCCTTCTAGGACCGAAAGGAAGCTTTCTTTTGTGAACGGCAGTAGTCCATCTCAAAATTTGGCGGTGTCAGGATCATTTTTCCATCAATCGACTGAACATTTAGCAAACAGTGGAGGCCTTGATCAGACGCCGCGTTCTGCGGCGTCTAATCTGGGCCTGCACTGTTTGTCAGGGTACTTAATGGGTTACACAATGTACCTGTGAATCGAATTTCTTGAGTGTAGATCCTGAACTTAACACTGTCAGTCGTCTTATTTGCAGTGATGAATGTCATAGATTGCGCTGTCTTTCGGACCGGGACGTTAACTGGAGGCCCCTGATCCCCTGCCGTGCCGTAATTCGTACATGTTTTCCTTCATACCGGTGTGTTGAAGTAAAGTATAAGCCTGAAAAGGCTTGTCAACTTCTTAAGTTAATCTCAATTTTTTCTTCCTATTTCCGGCCGTTAGTATACTTGGTCTATCTCGAATCTCTCCCTATTCCACAATAATTATTTATCGATTCTCGACCACATCTTCGGGTAGGTTCCAATCGTCAATGCAACGTATAGGGAATGTCTGAATCCTGAGGGTTTTGTTGCACCTTGACTTATGAAGTTTCTTGTAGTATTTTAATTAAAGGACAAACCGATTTTTTCCACACCTGTATCTTCAATTTTGGTCACAATTTTAAACAGCTGAATCATGTCATATCTACAAAGAGGGTTTGTTGAAATTGATGTTTAACGTCCCTGTCAACACTATAAAGGTTATTTTGGAGACGTTGCTTCCAATTTTGTGGGACTTTAGCCCGACGTTGAGATGGAATGACATCTCAAGCCCTGTCGCCCGATAGAGTTTATAAGCATGGACGGTCCGACTCGCATCCATTTACCTGGTCTGGCTTAGATCCTCTAAGCGGTTTACCAATACTCATGTCCGGGTCGGATTTAGCTCTGCGTGGAAGCATCTTGCAGCCTTTTTATTTCTTCAAGCCCCAATGGGCGGGGGAATTCGTACATGATTACTGTGTGGGCTTTCATCCTGAAAAATTAGAGTTTTATGTCATATATACCGTCTATTAAGACCACCTAAATTAAGACCAATTCTGCTTTAAAAACCTTCATTAGTAGGTTTCAATTATTCTTTCCTTGTGTTTCATCTCGTCAAAGACCACCTTTCGGACTGTTCAATAGTGGTCTTAAAGACAACTTTTGAACAGTCCCAAAGGTTGTCTTAATATAGGATTTTTTTTCTGTACGATTTAAAGATTTATTGGTGTGACCCAAACACTAAAATTTCTCATGTTTGTGAAAACTGGTAAGTTTGTTTGTTTGTTTGTTTGTTTGATTGAGGTTTAACGTCCTCGTCAACACTGAAAAGGTCATTTTGGAGACGTTGCTTCCAATTTTGTTGGACTTTTACCCGACATTGAGATGAAATGACATCTCAAGCCCCGTCGCCTAATGAAACCAGTAAGGTTTATTAGCATGGGCGGTCCGCCTCGCAATGCGGTTCCTTGACAGGCTTAGATCATCTAAGCGGTTTACCAGTACTAGTGTGCGGGCCGGATTCAGCTCTGCGTGGAAGCATCATGCAGCCCATATAATTCTTCAGCCCCGATGGAAAACTGGTAAGTAATCACACCTGTGAAGAACTGTCGGGTGTGAAGATCCTCAACCATCTGAAGAATTCGGTGATAATTTCTGACGTGTAAAGCTTCCTGACCACTCAGAATAATCAGCTTAAAGATTGAACAATTTGAAGATTATAAATCAGCAGTCATTAAGATAACATACCCGTGCGACATGGTGCATTTTTCACATCTCCAAAATGGCTACCTTTCTGATGAAAATATGTAAAATTTGTGTAATTTTTACTCCAAGCATAGGTTGTGGGTGCTCGTTAGAACCGCCTCATTGAGGCGGTTCTAACGAGTACCCATAACCTATGTCTTGGAGCAAAAATAAGGAAAATAATGTTTTCCCCCGTAAACCCCAGTTTTCCCTATATAAAACGGGGTTTAGGGGGTGTTCATTTCATGGACATGTTCACGTGATGTAAAATTAATTTTATGGGAGGCCCAGGGAGTGTCACAATAAAACAACACAACCTATCCCAAGCACCAAGAGGAAGCGTGAACCGCTCCGAACAGAAACCACAGAATTACAAATAAACATAAGCCCCCGCCCATAGGGGCTTGAAGAAATATATGGGCTGCATGATGCTTCCACGCAGAGCTGAATCCGGCCCGCACACTAGTACTGGTAAACCGCTTAGAGGATCTAAGCCTGTCCAGGAACCTCGGTGCGAGGCGGACCGTCCATGCTAATAAACCCTATTGGTTTCATTGGGCGACAGGGCTTGAGATGTCATTTCATCTCAATGTCGGGTAAAAGTCCCACAAAATTGGAAGCAACGTCTCCAAAATGACCTTTACAGTGTTGACGGGGACGTTAAACCTCAAATCAAACAAACAAAACAAATAAACATAAGCAGGAAAATTAGCTCTTGCTAAGACGTGCTTTTATAGTTACACAGGTTGGCGGGTCTAGGCGGAAGGTTTTCTCGCGACTCGGCTCATCTTAAAGTGAATGAAAACCCTTTCTTTTTCTCAGGTCCATATTACCCTAATTCCATTGAGGAATATTAAAAGTCATATGTCTTAACTGTATCTCTAATTAACTGTAATGGCTCATTAAAGTTGCTGTCCGCTGCCATTTTATCTCCACCAATAACCTCACAGAAACTGTTCAGTTTATGCTCTGATAGCCATCACGAAAACACGCCCATATAATTTTGACCCCCTTGAACCCCACATGTATATAGTAAAACTGGGGTTTATAGGAGGTAGACCTTATTTTTCTTATTTCTGCTCTAAAATATAGATTGTGGGTATTCGTTAGAACCGCCTACACGAGGCGGTTCTAACGAGTACCAAGAATCTTTATTCTGAGCAGAAATAAGAAAAATATCACAATTTTTCATCTTAAAAATTTCATTTTTTCGGCGATAAAGGTTACATTGTATTTGTATAGGCGTGGTTTCGTAATGGCCGACAGGTGTTACTACAGTCGAACTTCAATGGCTCGAACACCTTTGGGACCTCAAAAATCTGTTCAAGCCAGGGGTAGTTCGAGCCACTGAGGGTTACTGTCAGGAGGCATAACAAGATACTTTTAGACATCTTCCCGGTGTTCTATAATGGAAATGTATGCTGTGTGTACTCATTAGAATCGCCTCATCGAGGCGATTCTAATGAGTACACACAGCATACATTTGCAAGATAAAAGACTAAAATCTCCTTAATTATCCCCCACTATTTCTTATGTAGAGGGTTTCGCTAGGGACTCAAGAATGGGTTCGACGCATCCATGGTGAACGAGCCATCGGTATTCGAGCCATCGAAGTTCTACTGTATTATAACAGCAGAGGATTTCAGTCACATAGAAATATAAAAAATGCCTTGTAAGGCCTAATACTGACTGCATTGTGATTGCTCTCCCTAAGAAAAATAGAGTTATGTGAAAAATGGAATAGAATTAACACACCCATCCCGTAAAGGGCACTTTTTCATGACTCTAAAAAAGCCCTTTTTAAGATGAAAAATTGTAATACTTTTCTTCTTTCCCTTTCAAATATAGAGTGTAAGTGTTATACATAGAGTTTTGGAGCATAATAAAAAAAAAAAATATGTTAACTTTGAAAAAGTCTGTTTCCTCTGAATGAAGTGGGGTTTCCAGGATGGTCCTTCAACATGGAAACGTTAATTTTTTTTTTGGTTTGGGTTTTACGGCCCTTTCAAGATTATTTCACTCATATCGAGCCGATCGTTAATCAGAGGTGGGCGAAAACCGGAGTACCCGGAGAAAAACCACCTGACCTTCCGTTGCAGAACTTGGCGTCTCACACGTGGCCCGAGCGAGGCTCGAACCTACGGCGGTGAGAGACCTAATGACTAAGAGTCAGCGCTCTTATCCACTAGGCCACGGAGGCCCGTAATGGAAACGTTAATGTGATGACCATCATGACAACACATCTATATAAATTTGACCCCCTTGAATCCAACTTTTATAAATTAAAACTGGGGTTTTCATGAATAAATCTTACTTTTCTTATTTCTGCTCTGGAATACAAATTGTGGATACTCGTTAGAAGCGCCTTTATGAGGCGGTTCCAACGTTTACCCGAAAGTAATAACATAACATAACACCCTTTATTACACTCACATCACACAAAGGCAATACATGAGGATATAACACAAAATATCTCAATGGCGATAGCATATATAATTTCGAGCGCAAGAAAAGTATATTGAAATGAAAGAAAACAGCGGTGTGAAGGTAAAGGAGAAGGTAATATATCTTAAACACAAAGTTGTAGATCAGATTTAATGGGGTGGGGGAAAGAGAATGATATATTAAACCATTATATACTTATTTATTCATTCATTAATCCATCCATAATTGCTTGAAAAATGAATAAATAAATAAGCAATTGTATATCTCACTACTTTTTTGAAAGCTATGCTTATATACTGACATTCGTTTCCCAATAGATTCTATATTAATCGATAAAATTAAAAATAGACTGAGTCACTCAAGTGAAGATGCGACTGCCTTGTGTATATGATAAGAACTGATTAGAGACGGACAAAAACTATAATAGACCATATACTGTCTGTCAAAGGTTTGAGCCCAACAGGAGTTTTCGGCTTCTTAGAGTTAGGTCAAAATATTAATTTATTTTATGAGGGCCGTTGGCACCCACAGATTAGTAATTTAAACATAAAAATATTTCTCTCGCAAGTTTACTCCCGTGATTCGACCCCCCATTCATAAAAACTGCCGACTTCGCGCATGCAAAGCATGCAGATTTCCTCATGAATGGATAGTTTAGTTAGCAAGCTGTTTTGATTCGAAATATGGATTAATTCTTGTTTAACAAAAAGCCACGTCTCTGAAGTCGATTGTAGCCATACTAAACAGGTAATACAAATAATGATTGTAGTTATCATGCTAGATAGTTATCATGCTAGACGTCGCAACTGCGAACAATGGAAGACACGGATCCGCGTGTAGTTCACAATACCCACCGATACGTGTCCACCAAGGCCCGTACATGCCTCCAGCAACTGCCACGGCTGACTCCAGTCCCTGCAAACACAGCCCGCAAGTTCTGTACCTACACCGCGATTGAACCATGACAGTTAATGCTTTTGTTTGTTTGTATTGGAGTTTAACGGCCCTGTCAACACTATTTAGTTCATGTTTGTGCCGGTCAGTTAACCTGTGGGCAGGCTAATACGTAAGCGGCTAACCAGTACAGTGCACATTCTTTCGCCAGAAACTGACAACTGTTTCCGAAATGAAAAAAAAAAACCTCGTCTGTTCATGATCAATCTCGATCCACGAAAGAATGTTGCCGAGAGACAATTAATACACTGCCGCCAATGGTTGGTTATAAAGACGATGTCATGTTTTTTTTTTTTTTTTAACTAGTCGATATCTATGCTAAGACGGTGCATTGTAATAATAATAATAATAATAATAATAATAATAATAATAATAATAATAATAATAATAATAATGTAAATAACATGTATAACGCAAGCAAGTCAGCATATTGAACACACCCCAAAATCCAATTTCGGTTAAGGTAAAATGGGGTTCAGGGTGGCATACATTATCTCTTTCATGTTGTACTCAACATCACATATCACCAGTACCCGTCAGGCTCCTTTGGGGCGGTCCGATTTGTTTGTTTAATTTGAGGTTTAACGTCCCCGTCAACACTGTATAGGTCAGTTTGGAGACGTTGCTTCCAATTTTGTGGGACTTTTACCCGACATTGAGATGAAATGACATCCCAAGCCCTGTCGCCCAATGAAACCAATAGGGTTTATTAGCATGGACCGCGGTTCGTGGACAGGCTTAGATCCTCTATGCGGTTTACCAGTACTAGTGTGCGGGCCGGATTCAGCTCTGCGTGGAAGCATCATGCAACCCATCTATTGCTTCAAGCCCCATATGGGCGGGGGCCGCTGGGGCGGTCCGAACCAGCACCCACAATACATGTATGGAGCAGATTTCTAACACGCCGTTTAGGCTCTAAAAGAATGTATGCTTCAAAGTAGTGTCAAACATTTCTGAATTTATTCATCAGGGCCCAGGATTACAATCGATACTTAAGTTAAGGTCGACTTAACGATTTAAGGAGGAATTCTTATCTTAGTAAAGTATTTCCTTAAAATATGCATTCGAAAGCCACCTATTTCATTTTCTTAGCTAAGTATTTAACTTCGGATAAAGTCGTAATTTTGACGGAAATTTTTACGACGATCAGCACGTAATTTCAATTACACATTGATACAGGCGGCCCATAATTTTCCCGCGATCTGTCAAAAATCACTTCTCTTCTGTTTCATTGAATGGAGACAATAGAAAATATGACGGTTTAGTTTCCATTTCACTACATAAACCATGAAAAATGTTTTATACACTATAAAACGTGTTTCATTGAAGGATCACACTCGATCACGATTTGTGCGGACAAACATTGGTCACAATGTAGCACCACGCCATATTCAAAACGCTGTTTCTACGGGGTCCCTTTAGAAACAAGAAATCATACAATATTTGAATATACAAACCAAAAGGCTTATATGCAGTGGACGGTCTGACTCATATCACTTTGCCTGGGTAGGCTTAGTCCTTTTAAGCTGTTTACCAGTGCTCGTGCCAGTGTGGTCAGTTTCAGCTCTGCATGGAAGCATCATGCAGCCAAATCTGAAGCCCCCAGGGGTGGAGGCGGAATAGGTTTGATAGAGTCTGTCCATGATTCAACCCTTCTCATGCCGTTAGGCGTATTGCATAATATTCAATACAATCTGGTACAGTAATAAATATATTCTCCACTATGGTGAAGAACAGGGAAGACTCCAGCAGAAACCACTCTAAACTTAACCACGGCTACAATATTGTTTTCGGATGGCATTATTAGACATGTATGTAGTTGATATAGTCACAGGCGCTTGAAGTTTGGTCCATCAAACGTGCTGAAAATGTCCAAATACAAAAGCTCCAGAAGCAATTTCAAAGAAATTGCCAGGTGTGCAAGCGCTGTTTCGGAGCCATTGCGCCTCTGACTTCCGTAACACCGCAGCAAATGTTGCACGGCAACGTCGTGAACGTCAAAGTATTCGATGGAAACTTGACGTAAAATAAAAATGGATGAGTGCTATGCAGAAAGACTCAGAATTAGCGTTGATGAGACAAAACCTGCATGTCTCTACACGTTGCGTATTTGGCAACAGCTTTTAATACGCTGCTATAAAATTACAAGTTGCCCCTTTCGAGGTTTTCACTCGTCGAGTAGACATATCTTACTGCACAATGTCTTAAAGCACCTTGCAGTTTATCCGGCCATACTGACCGGCAGAGGGTAACGTGAGAGAAAATGCACTACAATCACAAACCTTGACAAATGTGGTTGAAGCAGAGAGACAATGAAACTCTAGAAAGGGTAGTTTCTTAAATCGCACACCATCCCCAAACAAACCTAAAAATGATTAAGTAAATCTCAGTTATTACTAGTACCTGTTGTTTACATGGCATCGGGTCGCATGAAAACATGAACGTAGGCCTACTCATCAGGTAGCGCTCTGCGCTGTCAATGTTCGAAGAATATGATATGCGTAGACAAAAAAAAAAAAAAAAACAGTATTCACATCCAGCTACACAGTTCATCCGATTTCCGAATAGACATGTGACCTTTATACTGCATCGATGGTCTAAATATGACGTCAAATGTATCACGAAGTATAATCGTACAGTGCATTATAGATAAGTAGCGACATTCTTTAGTGACATTTGTTTTTAAATAAGAGAAAAACGACAGAACTTATTTTGGCTTGTGTATTTATGTACACTTATCGGGGCTTGAAGAAATAGATGGGCTGCATGATGCTTCCATGCAGAGCCGAAACCGACTGCACACGACCACTGGTAAACTGCGTAGAGGATAGAGCCTGCGAGTCGGACCGTCCATACTTATAAACCCTATTGGTTTGATTGGGCGACAGGGCTTGAAATGCCATTTTTTTCATCTCAGTGTTGGGTAAAAGTCCCACAAAATTGAAGCAAGGTCTCCTATAGGCCTACAGTGTTGACGGGGACGTTAAATCTCAAATCAAACAAACAAGCAAAACAAACATTCCTATAGATTTTGGTCGTCACCATGACAAATTTCTCTGTCACCGTGTTCCTTTGACTTGTCTCCGAAGTGAACGAGACAGCTAGCACGACGCACAGGTGTTCTCAGCATGACCTTGTAGCGGTACACTGAGCGAGCCAGCGCAGATCAAAAAACCTTTTCCTACCAAAGAAGAATCAGATCCGCCTATGAATCTAGCCAATGTGCTCTAGTCTTTGCCGGGTTGTTACTCTCATGCGAACAGTGGAGACTTAGGTCAGTCTACGCAGATATGCAGGCTGATCTCAGTTGTCAGTGATCGCTCATTTCTTATTGTCCTAAACGGTAAACTTCAAGATAGAACCAAGGGCGAAGATGGTGGCCACGAAAAATCAAATAATAGCATCCCCCACCCCCACCTCCGCCAGTATTTATTTTTTTCACTGACCGTAACCAGTACAGCGCACATCCTTCCGCCAGAAACTGGCAAATGCCCTTCTTGAATCAGCGGAAGGGAGAGAATGACCCTAGACAAGATCTCATGATCAATCTCCACGAAAGAATGTTGCCGACCCAGGCAGATATCGAACCCGCGTCCTCCTGATCACAAGTCAGATGCGCATCCGACTGAGCTACTGAGGGCGGCACAGGAGAAATGGAGTGGGCAAGAAATTCAAGGCTCAAACTCGTGACATAGTTTGTGAACATGGTATGGTAATGAGTCCTGCAAATCAGCTCGTGACGGCGAATATTTGACGGAAGTTTTTTTTTTATCTGTTGGAATAACTTGCATCAACATTGATCCAGTATTATGTCTTGTGTCTTCTTTTGCGGCTGGACCCCTGCCGGTCCGTGTCTATGCTTTTCAGGATCCGTGGTGGTTGGGTCTAAACTATGTGTTCTTAGTCTGTTTAAAGTCCGATTATAATGTGGTCAGCCTGAGCGTAGACGCGTCCTGGCAATTCATTTTATTTTTTTATTTTTTTTTTTATGCGGACCGTTGTTATTGCCTCTACGGGGGCTGGTGATAGTTTTCCGTTATGCGGCAATTCGTTAGATTGACATGCGTGCGCGGCGGCTCCCGCCCATCGGGGCTTGAAGAAATAGATGGGCTGCATGATGCTTCCACGCAGAGCTGAAACCAACCTGCACACGAGCTTAGAGGATCTAAGCCTGCCCAGGCAAATCCGTGTGAGGTGGTCCGTCCATGCTTATAAACCCTATTGGTTTCATTGGGCGACAGGGCTTGACATGTCATTTCATCTCAGTGTTTGGTAAAAGTCCCACAAAATTGGAAGCAACGCCTCCAAAATGACCTATACTGTGTTGACGGGGACGTTAAAAACCCCAAAAGATTTGCATGCGTGCCCGGCTTTGACTCGGCTCAGCCTGCGCATTTGCGCAGTATGATCTGGGTCTTCGCTGTGTGCGTTTTGGATAGCCGGACAACAAAACAAACGCATAAAACCCCAAGAGAATGGATGAATTTGTTCACATATGAGCGACAGCATATTCCTGTAACGACCTTTTCGTATGCAATAACCGCTCGTGCTGGAAAATACTCAATGACATCACGTGGTGCTGTAGAATCAACGACGCACTGCATGAAAATAGTCGCATGAGACAAAGTGGAAAACAAACTGTTAGCGCCCCCAATTAAGGGGTCAATAGTCTGTTAAAAGTGGGTTCACTACTGAAACGCCTCGGTGAGGCTACTCTAACTGAAAATGGCTCATGTCAAATCTGCTCTCACTATTCTATATATGTATCCTATATCATAATATTTTGTATTAAAGCGATGGTAGATTGCGACGAGGTCAAGACTCAAACCGGTCATCTCAGGTCCAAACTGACAGCAAATTAAAGAGCTGATCAGATTGCACGGATGCGCACGCTGACCATCCCTATGTTGCATGAATATAATTGAACATGTTTTCTCATGACGTGGCACATTCTTGCTGAGCGATGGGGTCAGATTGTTGCATTGCGTTTTTGCGGCTTCACATTTGAAACACCTCTGCGAGGCTAGCTAAATGATGGTCATTTAAGTTGTGTAACGACCAAGGTGTTATCTGATCAGTCTTGGTAATCTTCAAAATCTATACTGCTCCTATTTTTTCCGTGTATCAGTTTAATATCATGACGAAAATGAGCCAGCGCACAGCCAAAAAAAAAAAAAAAAAAAAATGAAACTGTTTCCTACCGAAGAAGAATCAGATCCACTTATGACTCTAGCCATTGTGCTTAAGTCTTCGCTTGTAACTCTCATGCGAACAGTGAAGACTTTGATATGTCTACGCAAATGCGTAGGCTGATCTGTGTTGTTGTTGGTCGCTCATTTCTTATTGTCCTAAACGGTAAACTTCACGGCGAAGCTCGTGGCTACGTAAAATCAATTTACAGCCCTGACCCCCACCCCTGCTAGTGACCGTTACATGTACCATTTCAGCGCACATTCTTTCGCCAGAAACTGACAAATGCCCTTCTTGAATCAGCGGAAGAGGGAGAATCACCCTATATAGAAGATTTCATGATCAACTTCCACGAAAGAATGTTGCCAAGTCCGGCAGGTATCGGACCCGCGTCCTCCTGATCACCAGTCAGACGCGCATCCGACTGAACTACTGAGGGCGGCACAGGAGGAATGGAGTGGACAAGAAATTCAAGGCCCAAACTCGTGACCTTAGTTTATGAACTTGGTATAGTAATGAGTTCTGCAAATCAGCTCACAAAGGCGTATATTTGACTTCAGTTTTTTTTTATGTTGTAATCAACATTGATCCAGTATCATGTCCTTGCATATAAACCCTATTGGTTTCATTGGGCTTGAGAAGTCATTTCATCTCAATGTCGGGTAACGGTCCCAAAAATTGGAAGCGGCGTCAACAAAATGACCTAAATATTGTTGACGGGTAGTTAACTTTCAATTGAAACAAACAAACCATCGACGCCTATATTCATGTAATTTCTCACTCGAAGTCCCAAATTGTACTTGCATGCTTGAGATGGCGCAGATCGTGCTTGTGAATAGTCTGTGCTAATTATTGAACAAATCGGTTCACATGTAAGACGCCAAGTTCGGAATGTCAGGTGTTTTTCTCTGTGTACTCCGTATAAACGATCGGCTCGATATACGTGAAATAATCTTGAACGGGCCGTAACCCCCCCCCCCAAAAAAAAAAAGACAAGGCGCTTCAATATATTTGTGGGAGAGAGAGAGAGAGAATCATCGAATTCTTATGCGGGGGCTTGAGAGAGAGAGAGAGAGAGAGAGAGAGAGAGAGAGAGAGAGAGAGAGAGAGAGAGAGAGAGAGAGAGATTTCATTCCCGTTGTTTTTTTGTTTTTTTGCTCGCCTGAGAGGGTGTGGCTACCTTTCAAATTATGGCGCTGTCCACGCCTGTAAAAAGGTATGAAATATTTCATAATTTTACCTGTTTTGTACCTCCAATCGAAGATCGACGTTTGGGTGCTTCTGCTATCAAAGCGGCTTTTAAGTAATTGGCCAATAGTGACATATCGAGCCGATCGTTAATCAGAGGTAAGCGAAATCCGAAGTATTTTTCTTTTTTTTGGGGTGGGGGGGGGGGGTTTACGGCCCTTTCAAGATTTTTACACTCATATCGAGCCGATCGTTAATCGGAGGTAAGCGAAATCCGAAGTACCCGGAGAAAAGCCATCTGGCCTTCCGTTGCAGAACTTGGCGTTTCACACTGGCAAACATGTGTTGGCGTGTGTGTGTGTGTGTGTGTGTGTGGGGGGGGGGGGGGGGGTTGTGGTGCATGCGTGCGTGCGTGTATGTGTGTATACCTATGTGAACATTTCTTATTTCTAACTTCTTATTTCTAACTTCTTACTTATTACTTCTTACTTCTAACTTCCATGTTGTATATTGTTTGCTTTTAATATTTTTTTTAGGGGGGGGGGGGGGTGATTTTACGGCCCTTTCAAGATTTTTACACTCATATCGAGCCGATCGTTAATCAGAGGTAAGCGAAATCCGAAGTACCCGGAGAAAAGCAATCTGGCCTTCCGTTGCAGAACTTAGCGTTTCACACTGGCAAACCTGTGTTGGCGTGTGTGTGTGTGTGGGGGGGATGGTGCGTGCGTGCGTGTGTGCTCGTATACCTGTGTGAACATTTCTTATTTCTAACTTCTTACTTCTAACTTCTTACTTCTAATTTCTAACTTCTTACTTCTAACTTCTAACTTCCTTGTTGTATATTGTTGTTTTTTAATATTATATTTTTGTGGGGGTGATTTTACGGCCCTTTCAAGATTTTTACACTTATATCGAGCCGATCGTTAATTAACGGTAAGCGAAATCCGAAGTACCCGGGGAAAAGCCATCTGGCCTTCCTTTGCAGAACTTGGCGTTTCATACTGGCAAACATGTATGGGCGTGTGTGTGTGTGTGGGGGGGGGGGGGGGGGGGGTGTGCGCACTCCACCCGCCCCCAACCCCCCCCACACACCAAAAAGGTTTGCCAATGTGAAACGCCAAGTTCTGCAACGGATGGCCAGATAGCTTTTCTCCGGGTACTTCGGATTTCGCTTACGTCTGATTAACGATCGGCTCGATATGAGTCTAAAAATCTTGAAAGGGCCGTAAAATCATCACCCCCCCCCCCCCACCAAAAAAAAAAAAAAAAGAAAACTAAATATTAAAAAAAAAACAATATACAACATGGAAGTTAGAAGTAAGAAGTTAGAAATTAGAAGTTAGAAGTTAGAATTGAGAAGTTAGAAGTTAGAAATAAGAAGTTAGAAATTTGAATTTAGAAGTTAGAAGTAAGAAGTTAGAAATAAGAAATGTTCACACAGGTATATACACACACGCACGCACGAGGGCACGCACGCACGCGCCCCAATCCCCCCACACGCCCACACAGGTTTACCAGTGTGAAACGCCAAGTTCTGCAACGATAGGCCAGATGGCTTTTCTCCGGGTATTTCGGATTTCGCTTAACTCTGATTAACGATCGGCTCGATATGAGTGTAAAAATCTTAAAAGGGCCGTAAAATCACCCCCCCCCCCCCCACAAAAAAAAGAAAAATAAATATTAAAAAAAACAAAAACAATAAACAACATGGAAATTAGAAGTTAGAAGTTAGAAGTAAGAAGTTAAAAGTAAGGAGTTAGAAGTAAGAAGTTAGAAGTTAGAAGTAGGAAGTTAGAAGTAAGAAGTTAGAAATAAGTAATGTCCACACAGGTATGCACACACACACACACACACACACGCACGCACGCACGCACGCACGCACGCACCAAAATCCCCCCACACACCCACACGGTTTTCGAGTGTGAAACGCCAAGTTCTGCAACGGAAGGCCAGATGGCTTTTCTCCGAGTATTTCGGATTTGGCTTACCTCTGATTAACGATCGGATCGATATGAGTGTAAAAATCTTGAAAGGGCCGTAACCCACCCCCCCACCCCAAAAAAGAGAAAAAAAGAAAAATAAATATTAAAAAACAATATACAACATGGAAGTTAGAAGTTATTTACATTTCAAGTGATAAGACTAATGTAAACCTATAGAAAACAATGCTGTTCATACTTCCATGAACGCATCGAGTCATATGATTTTCCATGACGTCAAGTGACGCCAGTTTAAACCATGGTTCTCTATGATCTCATTGGGCGTTCCGCTCTTTATAGAAAACTGCGTGTATTTGTTTTTCAGCTTTAACAGTTTGCCTTATAAGTGAGGAAAAAAAGAATGTAAATATAAGAAATATTTTTTCGATGTTCATGAAGGTATGAACGACAGCGGGTCGCTAGCAAAGTTTATATATTTACATTTCCAGTGTAAAGTCTAATATAAACCTATAGAAAACAATTGCGTTCATACGTCAATGAACGCATCGAATCACATGATTTTCTGTGATGTTAAATGACGTCATTCTAAACCATTGTTCTCTACGGGCGTTGATGACGTCAACGCTGCTCCGCTCTTTGTAGAAAAACAGAGTGTAAATGTTTTCAGCTTTAAAAGTTTGCCCTACAAGCATTTTTTTCGCCCAGTGATGAGGGGCAAATAATGTAAATATAAAAAAAAAAACTTAATTTTTCTGCTTTTCATGAAAGTATGAACGACAGTGGGTCGCTAGCAAAGTTTACATGAACCCCTTCGGGGTTCATTTACTTTGCACGCGACCCACTGCGTTCATACTTCCATGAACTGCAGAAAAATAAATTTCATTTCTTAAATGAACCCCTTCGGAGTTCATTTACTTTGCAGGCGACCCTGTTCGTTCATACTTTCATGAACAGCAGAAAAATAAAAGTCATTTCTTAAATGCACGTGGCGTCATACTATTTCATGACATTGAATATAAAGACGGCATATGATGGTTGTGAACATTGTATGCGTAAAAGTAGCAGGACATGCATAAGCGTAGGAACATGGACCCGCTGTGCCACAGGATCAGTTTTTAAATAATAGACAAAAGTGATATGCGCCCACCCCACCCCCCCCCTCCCCCGACACACAAACCTGTCGGCCCCGCCCACCCATCGGGGCTTGAAGAAATAAATTGGCTGCATGACGCTTGCACGCAGAGCTGAATCCGACCGCACACGAGTAATTGTTACCCACTTAGAGGATCTAAGCCTGCCCATAGGGGCTTGAATCTTTTTTTCTTCTTTTTTTATGATTCAAGCCCCTATGGCATGCCCAGGAAAAGCGGCGCGAGTGGGACCGTCCATGCTTATAAACCCTATTGGTTTCATTGGGCGACAGGCTTGAGAAGTCATTTCATCTCAATGTCGGGTAAAAGTCCCACAAAATAGGAGCAACGTCTCCAAAATGACCTGTATATAGTTGACAGGGACGTTCAACATCCAATCAATCAATCAAACATACACACACACACCCTGACAAAAACAACCAAGTCGTTTAAGACCCCCTTTCGCTTGTAAGAACCTTCCTACACCAAACAATAAATTGTTGCCCTGTTATCAGTATTATGTAAAGGGAGATTTTTATACAGCTCTATCGGTCGAAAACTGTGACACACCAAGGGAGAAATCCCAATGGTTTTATACCTCATCGCCAAGTCGACTTGCGCTACAAGGAGGAAAAAAAAAGTGGCTCGACCGGGGCCCGAACCCAGGGCTTCTTGTATATGATGCAAACACTTTACCGTCTGAGCTACCGAGCATGACTGGTGATTTCGAGCAAATAAAAGCTCTCGTATTTGCCGTTGTTGATATATACATTCATGTGTCAAGGTCAAATCTTAAAAGTTAAGGTACCTACCTGGGTTACCTTAAATATTTAAGTATTTCCTTTTGGTTAAATATCGACTTAAACGAAAGAAATTCTTTGTAGTTCACTTTATACGACAGTTAAATAAATACTTAGTTTAAGTAGGTACTTAAAATTTAAGTACGCATTGTAATCCTGGGCCCTGAATTTTTGTGAATATACTTAATTTCAAAAGATCATTTTTATCTGTTGTGGCTAACAGTTCTTGGTATTTCAAAATATTTGGTCTACTGTTAAACCTCGAGCTTAAATATTTTTTTTTCTATCAGAGGAGAAGAAAGGGCAAACTAGCAGGTAATGAAAATTGTCACCGACGTCGTTTAAGTTACATAAAGTACATTTACGATCTAAGTATTCAATATTATTCCAACGGCCTACTTCGACTGGAAATTTATGTTTTTCTGTTCTAAATTTAAATAAACTAAGCCACTGACATCGCTGGAGTGATACTGTGTAGTTTTCAAGTGCAATACCATTTTTAATAACATTATAATTTTTCCATTTCTGTGAATTTTGTAAAGAGCCATTCCAAATTTGGACGTATTGATCAGTTAAAATAGACTTTACCAGTTTATTCATATTTCTCGTGTCTATAGTATTCTGAAATAGCCAAATATCATTTCCGATTTCTGAAAAAATATGTTTAATATATTCGATCCATTTGAAGGGTTTTGTGTGATTATGTAGTACTTGGTAAAGGATGAAAGATATTTTACTTTGTTTTTCCTGTAATCACTTTATTCCAAAATCCTATCATACGACTTTTTATAGTTAAGTTGAGTGGGTATCTACCTAACTCGGCATATAACATGTTTAAAGGAGTACTAGCCCTTGATTTTGTGATTTTCCTAAGGAATTCATTGTGGATATTTTCAATCATTTGTAAATTTTCAAATCCAAAGATTTCTGATGCATAACATAAAATAGGTAGAACAGTATTATCAAAAAGTTTCATTTGAAGGTCTAAAGGAAAATTTAAATTATTGATGCGCATAAAAAGTAGATACATGGCTTTCTTCGCTTGCTCTACAATATGTTTTCGTGCGTTTAAAAAAACTTCCTGTAGAGGAAAAGATGATACCTAAATATTTGTATTTCTTGATAATTTCTATTTCGTTATTGCCCATTCTAAAACTGTACTGACTTATATTTCGTGCCCCAAATATTATTATTTTGGTTTTATTGAAGTTAATTTTTTAACTTCCAAACATCACACTAATCTAGGAAAGAATTCAGACAAGCTTTGAAATCGTCTGGGTCGTCAGACAAAATAATCGTATCGTCTGCGTAAAGGAGAATAAATATCTTTATAAAGAAATACACTTCTTCAGAATACGTTTCTAAAGTAATTCCGTTATGCCTGCACGTATCAAAATACGTTTCCAAATCATTTAAGTATAGAGAAAAGAGAAGAGGGGAAAGATTTTCACCCTGTCTCACTCCAGTCGGACATGAGAAAACCCCAGACGTCTCGTTATTACAGAAACACAATATTTTATATCGTCATACATATTTTTAATCACCCTTAGAATTTTCCCGTTTATATTATTTGCCAACAATTTTCTCCACAAACCTACCCTCCAAACCGTGTCGAATGCCCTAGAAAAATCAACAAAGCAACAAAATAATTTCTTTTAATGCTTTTTGGGCAGTGTAATGAAAATATATTGTCTAATGTTGAGTAATCTTTACGAAATCCTGTTTGGGTCTCAGAAAGCATTTCATTCTCATCAAGAAAACGTGTCAAGCGGTTATTCAATACCGAAGTAAACAGTTTGCCTAGGCAGCTTAGGCGTGTTATTGGACGATAGTTCTCCGGAGGGATGGGTCGCCTTTGTTTTTTGAATATAGGATAAATTTTGCCAATTAACCATGAATCTGGCAAAATTCCAGAGTCTAATATACAGTTAAATAAGCTAAAGTAAAGAGGGATGAATAAATGTCTCGTCGTTTTAATGTATTCATTGAGTATACGATCGTTTCCTGGAGATTTGCTATTACTCAGTGAGGATATGCAAGTCATAATTTCTGATTCTGTAATTCTCGAGTTTAATATGTCATCGGTATCATCGATTTGTAAATTCAAGTTTGCTAAAATATCTAATTGGTCCGAGGCTTCTGTTGGAACTAAATTTTCAAAATATTCATAAAATGCCTCTATCGAAGGGCATTTATTATTTGATTTCGCTTTGATACTATTAAAAAATTTCCAATACTGTTTAGGGCTTTTATTATGCATTTCACGCAGAGTATGCTCCTTACTATGATTATATTTATTAATGTGGAAATTCATAGTGCGTTTATAATCCCTGCTTAAAGAATTTAAAACTCGTTTGTTGTCCATAGTCTTATTCTTGTTGTATTTCTTCTTTGCTGCATGGTATTTTCGTCGTGTTACTTTACAATGACTGCCAAACCAAGGTTTATTGTTTCGTTTATGCGCTGGCTTTTGCCTGTCTCTACTTTTCGGAAAAGCTCTTTCTGTAGTCATATCGAACATTTCACTAATTTGACAAGTTACATTATTAATGGTGTGCTTATTTATATTATACTTATTATTCAAGGTCTCTAGTACCGAGTTCAGTTTATTGGTGTCAATGTATTTAATAAAGTCCTCAGCTTTGTCAGGCATCCATTTTGGTTTATCTGAACAAAAGTGAGAATATGTTTCGCGTTCGTGAATATTTGAAGTACGAAATCTTAATACTGACTTCAAAAGGCAATGGCCATCGCTATATAGTGGGTCCATTTCAACAACTTCAAAATCTTCATAAAATTCAAACATACTAACAGAAACAATACAGTAGTCAAGCACAGATGTATTTCTGAAAGTGAAATTTCCTGCCATTTTATCCTGACCTATTCTCCCATTTATTATGAACAAGTTATTATTTTTGCACATATCAAGAACTTTATAGCCATTGTTGTTCGTTTTATTATCCTTAGACATACGATCACGGGCTACGGAAAATTTTTCGAGGTCTTTGACCGAATTGAAAAAGCTTTCGGTTTGAGAGTCGAAGTCAAAAAAGTCAGCTAAAAAACTATCTTATGTCACATTATCGCAAATATTCGCCGTTCTGCCATTAAAATCGCCAGCTAGTGTGACATATTTATGCTTACTACACATATTGGTGATTTCCATTTCTAGTGTCATCAGTTCATCGGCTATTAGGAAACTCGAGTTTTCCGGTGGAATATACACAACGCCAAAGAACAAGTCTTCTACTGTATTTGTGAACGAATTATTTATACAAAACCACATGCCATAGTCTGATTCTGTTGGAATGTGTGTGACAAACGCAGATAGGTTTTGCTTTACATACACCGAAATTCCACCAGATCTGCGTGCAAACTTTTGACGCCTACATTGAGAGAACGTGGTGAATCCGGGAATGGAAATCACATCTGTTTATTCTATTTTCGTTTCTGTAAAACAAAGGATATCGTATTTATTGCAAAGATTGATAAATTCTGGATATTGCGATCTCGTCTTCAAACCACAGACATTCAGAGTTGCAAACTCTAAGATTTTCATTTGAGCCTGGTTTACATGCGTAGTAGTATTTGAATCAGTAATTTTAGCATGTTGCCTAGGGTATTGATCTGCACTATCACTATTTTAGGGGTCCTTAAAATGTTTCACGTAATATTTCCCCCTACTGGCCTCAATATCAATTTTACCGCTCGATTCACGAGTTTGAGAAGCTTCTCCAGTTTCTGACGCAGCAATATCGTTTCCGTTAGCCTGTTTGTCATGTACTCGTGATGTAATACGCGGAGTAGATTGTATCTTTTTAAAAGTGGGCCGTGCACTTACTGATCTCGTCGTTCTACCTGTTTCTCTCGTAGTTTTTCTCGTTTTCGACCGGCTTTTACGGTTATGCGATTCATTCAACACTGTTTGACTTGGTTTGGGACGGACTTGTTCGCCTTTATCTGGTTCCATTGACGATTCCTCAATTGTATCGGAGATCACCGGCTTTGCCTTATCAGCTACATCATTTAATATATGAAAGTCTACCGTTGTAGTTCTACTACTTGTATATGACGTTGGGGATTGCTGGGGTAACAACGACTGACTTTGCTGGCTTGACGGGACGTTCTCATCTTGGTCTTGCAGTTTTGTATTTGGACGATGATATTTAAAGTTCTCTTGACTTTGATGCGATGCATCAGTCCGACTACCCCGAAGAATTCCGTCCCAATCGGGGAACATATCGTCAACTACCCGGCCATCCAGAATTATTTTAGCCGGATAACCAAGTGAGGCTTTCGATTGCGGGTATCGTTCACGAATTTGCCTCAGCTTGTGCCGCAAAACTTTTCTAGCTCTAGAAATTTCAACAGAGAACTCTGTTTACACTAATCAGTATTCTTCAGTTTATAAACATTTTCCATAACCGACTCAATGTAACGATAGCTAGAAAATGCTATAATTATGGGCCGTGCCGCTTTTGTTCTGTCAAAGCGCCCTAAACGATGCGCTCGCTCAATCAATGACCTGTCTGCCGTGTCCAGGCCCAGGTCGTTAACCAAAAACTCTATAATTCTGTCAATACATTTTTCATTTCTCCTTTCCGCAAAACCATATATTAGCAAATTATTCCGTCTACTTCTGGCCTCTATATCTAATGACTTATACTCCAACAGCCTAAGTCGTGCATCATGCGACCGGACAACAGTTTCTATCTCCGAAATACGTTTCTGCTTTCTCACGACCGAGGACAACATACGTTCTGTGCTTTCTACTTTACCCTGATTTAATGACACTTTTGCTAATATCATTGAAAGTTTTGCCTCGCTAGACAATGTATCGAAATCCGTACCGTCCGCATGTGTGAACGCGTGTTCAGGCACTAAGTCAGATTCATGGGCTCCTCCACTACGTCCGCCAGAACTTACACGTCGCCGTTTAGCTTTCGTATGCTTTCTTTCCACTTTTGTAAAGCCATCATTATCATTATTGTCATTAATATCAGTCCACATTCCATCAGTATCAGAGGTCTCGTCCTCCGTATCAGAATGGGTGGTGGGGTCAGACAACACTGTGAAAATGTTCGAGTCACTTCTATTATAGCTTCTCTCGGTCCCTCTGCTTCTTCCAATACCTCCCCGTGTTCTCACACCTCTTCCTATACCTCTTCCTAACCATAGCGAAGCCATAATGTCTACCTATAATTTATTTCCACAAAATTTAACAGAGCGCTCTTATTTTTGAGCAGAAATAAGAAAACTGTTCTGCTTTTGATAATGATGATGATTTCGTGTTTAACGACGCGTCAACCCTCTTTGTGGGTCATAGGCATCAAGCGGTTAATGGTTAAACGGCAAGAAAAATTATGAGGATATTAAAAGTAAAAAAGTTAGTTTGATATGTATAAAAATCTGAAATAGTTAAATCTTATGAAAAAAGTCCGTTTTCTTTTAAGAATAAAAGGTACATCTTGAAACAATCGTTGCAAAGTGTCAGCTTTGAAATATAAGGTACGTGAGGGTGAAAAGGCAACACAGTCAATTAAGATATGAAAGGCTGCTCACAGTCGATCATCACCATTTAAAATATAAGAGTGGGTAACTCTAGTATGGCCAATGCGCAATCGCGTTAATACTACATCCTCTTTCCTGGAGCATTTTGTTCCGACGCTGATTTAATGGCATGGAGTTTGTTATCTATTGCACGATCCCAATCGCCTTGCCATTCCGACAAAATGTATCCGTTGATAAATGGTTTAAAATTATCTAAAAGGAATCTTAAAAGTAGACGGACCAAGATTGAGCGATTCCTTGAGTATGCTGACAATGCCAATATGGATCGGAAGCCAACAAAACAAGGTTTGGCGAGTTTTTAGAAATTTCGTGGTGTTTTTCGATCAATTTTTGTATTTGAGGATTTTTAGATAATGAATGGTCTAAAAGCTTAAGTACAGAAAGTGAATCATAAAATATAATTGATTTTTGATTTGTTGAAGAACTGATAAAATCTAAAGCTAGGTCAATTGCTTTGGCTTCAGCTGTAAAAATAGATGAACCATCTGGAAGGCGCAAGGTTTGGTTCGTATCTTTAGAAACATACGCACAACCAACTTTATCTCCTTCTTTGGAACCATCTGTATCACAATTGACCATCGTACAGTATCTAAAATCGGAAGCTGCTGATACTGTACGCTCAAAAATCGCTTTACACGATATTTATATAAAAAAACGCTAAAAATCAATAAAATTCGGTATTAACACCGGGAATGGACACATGCTTGGGCAGGTTAGAGACATCCCTTTTCAAATTTGCTTCGATTTGGAATGATAAGGTACCCTGTTCTGCACAGTAAAATGATTCTGGTGCTGCATCAGTGATATTTTTCATTCTCGCTCGCAGCGACCATTATTTTTTCACATTTTGTCTGTCTTATGGTCAGTTTACACTTATTCTAAATAAGTGTAGACATAAAACAATCATTAACCAGCACGTCTCAGTACCCATTTGCTAGTTCTGTCTGCCTCCCTTAAAAAAGTACTGCTTTATTCAGGCTTATCATTCTAGCGACTGTACGATTAGCTGCATCTGTACGCAATCATTAGCTGCAAAAGTCGAAAAAAATGATGATGATGATGATGATTTCGTGTTTAACGACGCGTCAACCCTCTTTGTGGGTCATAATGATGATGATGATTTCGTGTTTAACGACGCGTCAACCCTCTTTGTGGGTCATAAGCGTCAAACGGTTGATGGTTAAACGGCATGAATAATTATGATGATATTAAAAGTAAAAAGTCAGAATGATAATGTATAAAAATCTGAAACAGTTAAATCTTATGAAAAAGTCCAATTTCTTTTAAGAATAAAATAATATTATCAACAGGTACATCTCGAAACAGTTGTTGCAAAGTGTCAGCTTTGAAATATAAAATACGTGAGGGTGAAAAGTCAACACAGTCAATTAAGATATGTTTCACAGTGAATGGCTGATCACAACCTACACAAGAAGGCTGATCATCACCATTAAAAATATAAGAATGAGTAACTCTAGTATGGCCGATGCGCAGTCGTGTTAATACTACGTCCTCTTTTCTGGAAAACTGTGGAGGAGAGCATTTTGTACTAACGACAGGTTTAATGGCATGGAGTTTGTTATTTATTGCACGGTCCCATTCGCCTTGCCATTCCGACAAGATGTATTTGTTGATAAATGGTTTAAAATTGTTAAAAGGAATTTTAAAAACAGATGGATCAAGATTGAGCGATTCCTTTGCTTTCTTGTCAGCATATTCATTGCCGACAATGCCAATATGGCTCGGAAGCCAACAAAACAAGATTTGTTGTGTTTTAGAAATTTCATGATGTTTTTCGATCAATTTTTGAATTTGAGGATTTTTAGATGATGAATGGTCTAAAGCCTTAAGCACAGAAAGTGAATCCGAAAATATAATTGCTTTTTGAATTGTTGAAGAACTGATAAAATCTAAAGCTAGGTCTATTGCTTTGGCTTCAGCTGTAAAAATAGATGAACCATCTGGAAGGCGCATGGTTTTGTGCGTATCTTTAGAAACATACGCACAGCCAACTTTATCTCCTTCTTTGGAACCATCAGTAAAGACTTGCTGGTAATCATTGTAACGTGACCGCAGTACCTGAAAGTTTTGTTTGAGAAGTATTGGATTTGATTCGGATTTTTTTCCATCATGTAAGTCGAACAGAATAGAAGGTTGTTTAATACACCAAGATGGAACTTCGGCGGTTTCATGTTTTTGAATATTTTTAAGGTCGATACCTGAATTTTCCAGCAGTGGTAAAATACGTAATCCAAAAGGTTTGATTGCTGTGGGTTTTGTTTCATACTTATCTACAAATTGAGGTCGAAATGAAATTTTGGATGCCGGGTTAGATGGATTTGCAGCAAGTCTGATAGCATACTGAAGAGAAAGTTTCTCTCTGCGCGAGGTTAAAGATGGTTCACCTGCTTCTACATAAAGGCTTAATACGGGAGAAGTACGGAAGGCTCCCATGGCCAGACGAAGGCCTTGGTGATGGATAGTATCCAAGGATTTTAAATAGGACTTTCTGGCAGAACCATAAACAACAGACCAATAATCTAATTTAGATCTTATTAAAGACCGGTAAAGATGTAATAAAGTATACCGATCTGCTCCCCAACTTGTATGAGCTAAAACTTTCAAAAGATTCAAAGCTTTTAAGCATTTCGCTTTAAGATATTTAATATGTGGAATAAAAGATAGCTTTTGATCAAATATGACCCCAAGAAATTTGGCTTCTTCAACAACAGGAATTTGTGATCCGTATAAAAACAGTGAAGGATGTTCGTGTTTCTTCCGTAGTTTACAAAAATGAACACACTGCGTTTTCGACTTGGAGAACTTGAAACCATTTTTATCAGTCCATTCTTCTATTCTTTTTAAATTTTGTTGTAACTTTCGTTCAATTGTTTTCATATTTTTTGAACGGTAACATATACAAAAATCATCAACATACAATGAACAATCAGTTTTGTCGTCCAAACATTGTACAATATTGTTTATTTTGATGTTAAATAGCGTAGTTGAAAGAATACTACCCTGTGGGACACCCTGTTCTTGATCATAGAAATCTGACAGGGTAGACCCCACACGCACCTGAAACATGCGCTCCCCTAAAAAGCTTTCAATAAAACTGGGAAGTTTTCCTCTTAAGCCAATGTTATGTAGATCTTTCAATATTCCATAACGCCATGTTGTATCATATGCTTTCTCCAAGTCGAAAAAGACAGCCACTACGTGTTCTTTGTTAATAAAAGCATCTCGTATAAATGTTTCTAGTCTTATTAAATTGTCATTGGTACTACGTTCCGAACGAAAGCCCGATTGATATTCTGAAATGAGGTTGTTGGACTCTAAGTACCAGACTAATCTCTTGTTTATCATTCTCTCCAATGTTTTACACAAACAACTTGTCAAAGCTATCGGACGATAATTTGTAGGTTCTGCATGATCTTTCCCTGGTTTCGGAATTGGTACAACTGTAGCTACACGCCAACTCTCAGGACAGACCCCCGTTTCCCAAATATTATTAAAGATATCTAAAAGTGTTGTAAGAGAACTTTTTGGCAGATGCTTAAGCATCTGATAATGAATTTCATCGGGGCCGGTTGCCGTATCATGTGATTTTTCAATGGCTTCAACGAGTTCGGATAAGTTAAATGGTGTGTTGTATTCTTCGTGATTAAGGGATTTGAAGTTAAGTTTTCTTTTCTCCTGGTCCTTTTTGAAATTTCTTAAAGTGTCAGAATAATTACGCGATGATGAATTTCTCAAAAATGTGTGACCAAGAGTATCTGAAATATCTTTTTTTGTTGAAGCTATTGTGTCAAATTCAGTATTTAAATGTGTAAAACTAGAAGACTTTGTTTTTCCTGAAATTTTTCGTACCATATCCCAAACCTTTTTAATGGGGGTTTTATAGTTCAATTTGGAGACATATTCTCTCCATGACTTTCGTTTGGAAGCTCGGATTGTTCGCCGAGCTTTAGCTCTAAAAACTTTTACGTCGTTGAGCTTTTCTGAAGTGGGATTTTTGCAGAACTTATTTAGAGCCTGTTTACGCTTTTTAATAGCTTCTTTACAGTCATTATTAAACCAAGGCTTGCTTTTCTTAGTATTTGTGGAGGTCTTTGGAATGCATTGTTCTGATATGTTAATAAGTGTATCTGTGAAATCAGAAACAATGTCAGATGATTCATTTAAGTGATCAACTGATTACTCTTCTTCACATAAATTATGGAATAATTCCCAGTCGGCTTTATTCATTTTCCATTTCTGGTTACAGTCTTCATCTGGTTCGTTTACGCTCTCTATTATAACAGGAAAGTGATCACTTCCGCACTGATCATCATGAACAGACCAGTCATAGTCCAAGAAGAGAGATGGGTGACACAAAGAGAGATCTAAAGAAGACAAATGACCTGTCGCAGGGTGAAGGTAAGTATAAGATTTATCATTCATCAAGCAAAGATCGTTCTTTGCAATAAAATCTTCGACAAGTGCTCCTCTGTTATTGACATCTTTACAGCCCCATAGAATATTGTGACCATTGAAGTCGCCAACTAAAAGATATGGCGATGGAAGTTGACTCAGCAATGAGTCAAGATGTTCGGGCTTTAAAGAAAATGAGGGTGGGATATATAGAGAGCAAACTGTAGTTTCTTTATCCAGAGAAACCGATACTGCTACAGCTTGAAGGTCGGTTTTTAATTTGATCTCTCTTTGTGGTAAACATGATTTAACAAAAATTGAGCTGCCACCAGATGGTTTGTTACCATCAGAATAGATATAGTTGTATGTATTGAAACCCCTGACATCTATGTTGTCATCAGTTTTTAAAAAAGTTTCTTGCAAACAAAACACCGATGGGGTTAGTAGCGAAATAAGTAATAAGAGTTCATTATAATTTGATTTAAGACCTCGACAATTCCATTGTATTATTTTGTGTTTTAAATCCATTTTAAGGAGAGATATTTAAAGACTAGAAACTATTATGGAGGTGCAATTGGTGATATAGATCTGCTACCACCAGCTCGTGGTGTGGCAGACCTCGATCTGTTATTGCCACTTGGTGATGATGGAGTTTCAGTCAACTCCATATCACTGTCACTCAAAGATCCGAATCTGTTCTGAAATTTTATATTGTCTCTTTCCATTTTACGTTGTCTGTCTGTTTGTCTTTGAGACAATTGATGTTTTTTTATCGGATCTTGCGACCCCTTATTAGTTCGACCTGGGTCGGGTTTCTCTTTTACATTCGGCGCTGGCTTCGGTACGGTCGCTGTCGACCGATCCGAAGCAACCTGGATTGCGCCTTTTGATAAATTGGTTGAACTTTGTGGTGCTGGAGTGGATTTACTCCATGCACCAGACTTTTTCAGTTCAGCAATGTATGATTCAGCAGTCTGTGTTGCGGAGCTGGTACATTTTACACCAGCACCCTTTGTGATGCTGGCGAAACTGGTGGTTGGTGTTATGTATCGCTCTTCGACAATCTTCCGCGCTTCTGGGAATGTTATCCCCCTTTGGTATTTGACGGTAAGTATTTCTTTTTCTTTTTTCCACGCCGGACAGTCTCGGGAGAAAACAGCATGTTTGCCATCACAATTTACGCATTTGGGTTCATTTTTGCAGTTGAGGTGATTATCAACATGCTTTTCTTCACCACAATTAGGACAGAGTTTTTTTCTCTGACATCTGCTTTCGTGATGGCCAAAAGCCTGACAAGAGTAACATCTAAGAGGGTTTGGGATGTATACCTCTACGTTAATGGAAAGATATGCTACTTTGATTTTCTTGGGTAGAATTGGTGTATCAAAAGTCAACACATAAGTTGCTGTTGGTTTTAGTACACCATTTCTACGAACTTGAATGTTACGAACACCAACAACTCCCTGATCCTTAAGGTTATCGACTATCTCTTCATCTGAGCAAGGACGCAGTTCTGGACTGCGAATCACTCCCTCAGATGAATTGAGCGTGTTATGTAAAGCGACTTTAACTTTTAGATCAAAGAGTTTGTTGGTGTTTAGCAGGCTTACCACTTGCTGTTTTTTCTCGACTTCCAAGAGAAGATCACCCGATTTGAGTTGTTTTATACTCTTAGGGTGTCCGGCAATGGAGAGAATACTTTTCTCGATGACGAAGGGGGAAAGGCTAGATACAGTTCGTGTATCGTCAAGTGACGTAACGACCAAGAAACGCGGAACATTGTCAAAATTTGGTTCAGCAGACTGCTGATTAGATTGTTGACTTGACTGCTGACTGGATTGTTGACTGTGTTCATCCGATTCGGATGAATCTTCTTGTTTTTTACGTTTAGGTGCGTTGTGGTTAGGTGATTTGCGGTTAGGTGATTTGCGGTTATGTTTTTTTCCAGGAGCCATAAGAAAAAAATTCTAGTTTCGTCCCAAGTGCTCTCCGCCCTCCGTGGAGCCCTACAAGGGAACACCATACTGGAGTGGTTATCCAACTCGCAGATGTTAGAGATACACGTGAGATATACTCGTATAAACAAAATGCCTACACGATTGATCCGTTAAGCCACCGCCTTCTAGAGATAAAAAGACAGAAAAGGGTAAGGTAAATGGGCATATGGTTGGTATCAGGAAAGATACAAAAAGAGTTGAAGAGAAAGCAAAGCGGTATCTCTAGGGCTCGGCGTGACCAGCCGATTGACCGTGCCGGACCGCACGGCCACCCGTCTACACCGAAAAGCCAGGCCAAAGAGGCGTGTTGGGCACCTGAAGCACCGCCACCTCAGGTAACCCTCAACCTCCAGGATCCCTTCTTCCGGCTTACAGGACGCCACCCACGGCAAACGGGTGGTACTTCCTTTAGCTCTTCCCAGTGGGCACATTGACCACAGCAGCAACGTGCCCAGTGGGAATTGAGCCCCCAGGGCCACGGCAAGGCAGGAAGTCTAATACCTGGGGGCTTTGTGGGTCATAAGCGTCAAACGGTTAATGGTTAAACGGCAAGAATAATTATGATGATATTAAAAGTAAAAAGTCAGAATGATAATGTATAAAAATCTGAAACAGTTAAATCTTATGAAAAAGTCCAATTTCTTTTAAGAATAAAATAATATTATCAACAGGTACATCTCGAAACAGTTGTTGCAAAGTGTCAGCTTTGAAATATAAAATACGTGAGGGTGAAAAGTCAACACAGTCAATTAAGATATGTTTCACAGTGAATGGCTGATCACAACCTACACAAGAAGGCTGATCATCACCATTAAAAATATAAGAATGAGTAACTCTAGTATGGCCGATGCGCAGTCGTGTTAATACTACGTCCTCTTTTCTGGAAAACTGTGGACGAGAGCATTTTGTACTAACGACAGGTTTAATGGCATGGAGTTTGTTATTTATTGCACGGTCCCATTCGCCTTGCCATTCCGACAAGATGTATCTGTTGATAAATGGTTTAAAATTATTAAAGGGAATTTTAAAAACAGATGGATCAAGATTGAGCGATTCCTTTGCTTTCTTGTCAGCATATTCATTGCCGACAATGCCAATATGGCTCGGAAGCCAACAAAACAAGATTTGGTGTGTTTTAGAAATTTCATGATGTTTTTCGATCAATTTTTGAATTTGAGGATTTTTAGATGATGAATGGTCTAAAGCCTTAAGCACAGAAAGTGAATCAGAAAATATAATTGCTTTTTGAATTGTTGAAGAACTGATAAAATCTAAAGCAAGGTCTATTGCTTTGGCTTCAGCTGTAAAAATAGATGAACCATCTGGAAGGCGCATGGTTTTGTGCGTATCTTTAGAAACATACGCACAACCAACTTTATCTCCTTCTTTGGAACCATCAGTAAAGACTTGCTGGTAATAATCGTAACGTGACTGCAGTACCTGAAAGTTTTGTTTGAGAAGTATCGGATTTGATTCGGATTTTTTGCCATCATGTAAGTCGAACAGAATAGAAGGTTGTTTAATACACCAAGATGGAACTTCGGCGGTTTCATGTTTTTGAATATTTTTAAGGTCGATACCTGAATTTTCCAGCAGTGGTAAAATACGTAATCCAAAAGGTTTAATTGCTGTGGGTTTAGTTTCATACCTATCTACAAATTGAGGTGGAAATGAAATTTCGAATGCCGGGTTAGATGGATTTGCAGCAAGTCTAATAGCATACTGAAGAGAAAGTTTCTCTCTGCGCGAGGTTAAAGATGGTTCACCTGCTTCTACATAAAGGCTTAATACGGGAGAAGTACGGAAGGCTCCCATGGCCAGACGAAGGCCTTGGTGATGGATAGTATCCAAGGATTTTAAATAGGACTTTCTGGCAGAACCATAAACAACAGACCCATAATCTAATTTAGATCTTATTAAAGACCGGTAAAGATGTAATAAAGTATACCGATCTGCTCCCCAACTTGTATGAGCTAAAACTTTCAAAAGATTCAAAGCTTTTAAGCATTTCGCTTTAAGATATTTAATATGGGGAATAAAAGATAACTTTTGATCAAATATGACCCCAAGAAATTTGGCTTCTTCAACAACAGGAATTTGTGATCCGTATAAAAACAGTGAAGGATGTTCGTGTTTCTTCCGTAGTTTACAAAAATGAACACACTGCGTTTTCGACTTGGAGAACTTGAAACCATTTTTATCAGTCCATTCTTCTATTCTTTTTAAATTTTGTTGTAACTTTCGTTCAATTGTTTTCATATTTTTTGAACGGTAACATATACAAAAATCATCAACATACAATGAACAATCAGTTTTGTCGTCCAAACATTGTACAATATTGTTTATTTTGATGTTAAATAGCGTAGTTGAAAGAATACTACCCTGTGGGACACCCTGTTCTTGATCATAGAAATCTGACAGGGTAGACCCCACACGCACCTGAAACATGCGCTCCCCTAAAAAGCTTTCAACAAAACTGGGAAGTTTTCCTTTTAAGCCAATGTTATGTAGATCTTTCAATATTCCATAACGCCATGTTGTATCATATGCTTTCTCCAAGTCGAAAAAGACAGCTACTACGTGTTCTTTGTTAATAAAAGCATCTCGTATAAATGTTTCTAGTCTTATTAAATTGTCATTGGTACTACGTTCCGAACGAAAACCCGATTGATATTCTGAAATGAGGTTGTTGGACTCTAAGTACCAGACTAATCTCTTGTTTATCATTCTCTCCAATGTTTTACACAAACAACTTGTCAAAGCTATCGGACGATAATTTGTAGGTTCTGCATGATCTTTCCCTGGTTTCGGAATTGGTACAACTGTAGCTACACGCCAGCTCTCAGGACAGACCCCCGTTTCCCAAATATTATTAAAGATATCTAAAAGTGTTGAAAGAGAACTTTTTGGCAGATGCTTAAGCATCTGATAATGAATTTCATCGGGGCCGGTTGCCGTATCATGTGATTTTTCAATGGCTTCAACGAGTTCGGATAAGTTAAAAGGTTTGTTGTATTCTTCGTGATTAAGGGATTTAAAGTTTAGCTTTCTTTTCTCTTGGTCCTTTTTGAAATTTCTAAAAGTGTCAGAATAATTACGCGATGATGAATTTCTCAAGAATGTGTGCCCAAGAGTATCTGAAATATCTTTTTTTGTTGAAGCTATTGTGTCATATTCAGTCTTTAAATGTGTAAAACTAGGGGACTTTGTTTTTCCTGAAATTTTTCGTACCATATCCCAAACCTTTTTAATGGGGGTTTTGTAGTTCAATTTGGAGACATATTCTCTCCATGACTTTCGTTTGGAAGCTCGGATTGTTCGCCGAGCTTTAGCTCTAAAAACTTTTACGTCGTTTAGTTTTTCTGAAGTGGGACTTCTGCAGAACTTATTTAGAGCCTGTTTACGCTTTTTAATAGCTTCTTTACAGTCATTATTAAACCAGGGCTTGCTTTTCTTAGTATTTGTGGAGGTCTTTGGAATGCATTGTTCTGATATATTAATAAGTGTATCTGTGAAATCAGAAACAATGTCGGATGATTCATTAAATTGATCAAATGATAACTCTTCTACACATAAATTATGGAATAATTCCCAGTCGGCTTTATTCATTTTCCACTTCTGGTTACAGTCCTCATCTGGTTCGTTTACGCTCTCAATTATAACAGGGAAGTGATCACTTCCGCACTGATCATCATGAACAGACCAGTCATAGTCTAAGAAGAGAGATGGGTGACACAAAGAGAGATCTAAAGAAGACAAATGACCTGTCGCTGGGTGAAGGTAAGTATAAGATTTATCATTCATCAAGCAAAGATCGCTCTTTGCAATAAACTCTTCAACAAGTGCTCCTCTGTTATTGATATCTTTACAGCCCCATAGAATATTGTGACCATTGAAGTCGCCAACTAAAAGATATGGCGTTGGAAGTTGACTCAGCAATGAGTCAAGATGTTCGGGCTTTAAAGAAAATGAGGGTGGAATATATAAAGAGCAAATTGTAGTTTCTTTATCCAGAGAAACCGATACTGCTACAGCTTGTAGGTCTGTTTCTAATTTGATCTCTCTTTGTGGTAAACATGATTTAACAAGAATTGAACTGCCACCAGATGGTTTGCTACCATCAGAATAGATATAGTTGTATGTATTGAAACCCCTGACATCAATGTTGTCATCAGTTTTTAAAAAAGTTTCTTGTAAACAAAAAAACCGATGGGTTTAATAACGAAATAAGTAATAAGAGTTCATTATAATTTGGTTTAAGACCTCGACAATTCCATTGTATTATTTTGTGTTTTAAATCCATTTTATGAAGAGATTAAGACTAGAAACTATATTGGAGCTGCAATTGGTGATATAGATCTGCTACCACCAGCTCGTGGTGTTGCTGACCTCGATCTGTTATTGCCATTTGGTGATGATGGAGTTTCAAACTCCATATCACTATCACTCAAAGATCCGAATCTGTTCTGGAATTTGATATGGTCTCTTTCCATTTTACGTTGTCTCTCTGTTTGTTTTTGAGACAAGTGTTGTTTCTTCGGATCTTCTGATCCCTTAATAGTTCGACCTAAGTCGAGTTTCTCTTTTGCATGCGGTGCTGGCTTCGGTACGGTCGCTGTCGACCGATCCGAAGCAACCTGGATTGCGCCATTTGATAAACTGGTTGAAGTTTTTGGTGCTGGAGTGGATTTACTCCATGCACCAGATTTTTTCAGTTCAGCTATGTATGATTCAGCAGTCTGTGTTGCGGAGCTGGAAACTTTTACACCAGCACCCTTTGTGATGCTGGCGTAACTTGTGGTTGGTGTTGTGTATCGCTCATCAACAATTTTCCGCGCTTCTGGGAATGTTATCCCCCTTTGGTATTTGACAGTGAGTATTTCTTTTTCTTTTTTCCATGCCGGACAATCTCGAGAGAAAACAGCATGCTTGTCACCACAATTGACGCATTTGGCCTCATTTTTGCAGTTTTGATGGTTATCGACATGTTTTTCCTCACCACAATTTGGACAGAGTTGTTTCTTCTGACATCTGCTTTCGTGGTGACCAAAAACCTGACAATGATAACATCTGAGAGGGTTTGGTATATACACCTCTACGTTAACAGATAGATATGCAACTTTTATTTTCTTGGGCAGAACTGGTGTATTAAATGTCAACAGGTAGGTACTTGTTGGCTTTAATACACCACTTCTACGAACTTGGATGTTACGTACACCAATGACGCCTTCATCTCTTAAATTCTCAACAATCTCGGCATCGTTGCACGGACGTAGCTCTGGGCTGCGGATGACACCTTTACATGAATTGAGTGTTTTGTGCAACGATACTTTGACGTTTAGATCGAAGAGCTTTGTGGTACCAAGCAGGTTTTTGACCTGCTGCTCTCTCTCGACTTCCAAGAGGAGATCACCTGACTTCAGTGTTTTATACTTTTTGGATGTCCGGCAATGGACACTAAACTCTTTTCGATAACAAAGGGTGATAAATCTGACACCGTACGTGTATCATCGCGTGATGTCATCACCAAGAAGCGTGGAAAAGTGTTGAGCTTTGGAGTTTCAACTTGCTGACTACACTGCTGACTTGATTGCTGACTTGACTTCTGACTTGACTTCTGACTGGGTTCATCCGTTTCGGATGAATCCTCGTCTTTTTTACGTTTAGCTGCGTTGCGGTTATGTTTTTTTCCATGAGGCATAAGGAAAAAATTCTAGTTTCGTCCCAAGTGCTCTCCGCCCTCCGTGGAGCCCTACAAGGGAACACCATAATGGAGTGGTTATCCAACTCGCAGGTGTTAGAGATACACGTGAGATATACTCGTATAAACAAAATGCCTACACGATTGATCCGTTTAGCCACCGCCTTCTAGAGATAAAAAGACAGAAAAGGGTAAGGTAAATGGGCATATGGTTGGTATCAGGAAAGATACAAAAAGAGTTGAAGAGAAAGCAAAGCGGTATCTCTAGGGCTCGGCGCGACCAGCCGATTGACCGTGCCGGACCGCACGGCCACCCGTCTACACCGAAAAGCCAGGCCAAAGAGGCGTGTTGGGTACCTGAAGCACCGCCACCTCAGGTAACCCTCAACCTCCAGGATCCCTTCTTCCGGCTTACAGGACGCCACCCACGGCAAACGGGTGGTACTTCCTTTAGCTCTTCCCAGTGGGCACAGAGACCACAGCGGCAATGTGCCCAGTGGGAATTGAGCCCCCAGGGCCACGGCAAGGCAGGAAGTCTAATACCTGGGGGAAAGTCGAAAAAAAAATCTGCACGCTTAGCTGCAGCATTTAAAAAGTGAACGTGTGAAGGGTATTGACTTCATGCTATATAAACGTTGTGGTCCATCGCTTTGCATGAGAAATTTGGACCATCATCAAAGCAAATTGGTATAAACAGAGGTTCTGATAGATTCAAAGTTTCTGTGATGATTAAAATACATGTAGTTCTAAAATCACCTGTCTATTTTAGCAGCTGTCTAGTCAACATTAACATACGCCTATATAATTCTGATCCATTGGACCCCATTTTTATATAGTAAAACAGGGGTTTACTTTGGGGTGAGAGGTCAAACCTTATTTTTTTTTATTATTTCTGTATTAAACTATATGGTCCTACTAAACACATCTGGGACTAACAAGGACTGCACAAGGACTGTCATTGATGGACAAGGACACTTCAAATGTTAGAATATAAAATATAAAAGCATGTTTTAGTATTTTAACGAGACTATCTCAAACATATTTTCACTGTGCGAGATATAAGCAGCATAAGCCAATACCGCACGTGCGGTACAGTGACTCAAAGGATACAAGGACACGACGAGCTGGTTGTGATGTTTTGCGCAGTAGTTTAATGTTAACATTATAAACATCATTTATTTTCTTGATCTGCATTTAGGTACGCATGGATATAATTACATGGGCTTTTGAAGAAATAGATATGGCTGCATTATTCTTCTACGCAGAATTGAGACTACTGGTAAACTGCTAAGAGATTCTAATTCTAGCGACTGTACGATTAGCTGCATCTGTACGCAATCATTAGCTGCAAAAGTCGAAAAAAAAAATCTGCACGCTTAGCTGCAGCATTTAAAAAGTGAACGTGTGAAGGGTATTGACTTCATGCTATATAAACGTTGTGGTCCATCGCTTTGCATGAGAAATTTGGACCATCATCAAAGCAAATTGGTATAAACAGAGGTTCTGATAGATTCAAAGTTTCTGTGATGATTAAAATACATGTAGTTCTAAAATCACCTGTCTATTTTAGCAGCTGTCTAGTCAACATTAACATACGCCTATATAATTCTGATCCATTGGACCCCATTTTTATATAGTAAAACAGGGGTTTACTTTGGGGTGAGAGGTCAAACCTTATTTTTTTATTATTTCTGTATTAAACTATATGGCCCTACTAAACACATCTGGGACTAACAAGGACTGCACAAGGACTGTCATTGATGGACAAGGACTCTTCAAATGTTAGAATATAAAATATAAAAGCATGTTTTAGTATTTTAACGAGACTATCTCAAACATATTTTCACTGTGCGAGATATAAGCAGCATAAGCCAATACCGCACGTGCGGTACAGTGACTCAAAGGATACAAGGACACGACGAGCTGGTTGTGATGTTTTGCGCAGTAGTTTAATGTTAACATTATAAACATCATTTATTTTCTTGATCTGCATTTAGGTACGCATGGATATAATTACATGGGCTTTTGAAGAAATAGATATGGCTGCATTATTCTTCTACGCAGAACTGAGACTACTGGTAAACTGTTAAGAGATTCTAAGCCTGCTCAGGAAAGTGGTGCGAAGTGAGGCGGTTCTAAAGAGAACCAACAGTCTGTGATATTTTACTCTCAAATATACATTGTGGATGCATTTTAAAACAGCCTCATCAAGGTTGTTCTAATGAGTACCCACAATCTAACAGGGGTGGGGGGGGGGGGGGGTCTGACATAGATTGCAGGTGCTTTTCAGAACAGCCTCCTTCAGTATTTTTGAACAGAAATAAGCCCAAAAAATGAATGCCTAGTGAACCGTAATTTTCGGGATATAATGCGGAGTCTATAGGGATGCTCATTCCACGGACTTATTATCCAGATGGAACGAGTTCATCCCATTAAAAATACTGTTCTTAAGTTGAAGAATTTGTTGCCGGAGGGAGCAAATTCTTGCCTCATTAAATACAAAAGGAAAATGCCACAAACGACCAATCGTTCTTGAGAATTTGTAAATGATTCGTAAAGTAATTTTCCAAGGTGTGGGCATCTTTTCTTTCCTTTTTGTCCCCAGGGCAATAATTTGAACGATCTTGGTAGATGTCCGCTAGAGGAAGCTTCAAACCAAAAATAAATGTATCGAAGACCTGGGCCCTCGGGTTTCAACCAGGAGGATTTTTAAAGATTTTTTTTTACATTTCCTTTTCGTTGTCATGGCAACCAGAATTCTGCATGGAATTATATTTTAACAATTTTGAGAGAAGACCACCCAAAGATAATTTCTGCCAAGTTTAATCAGAATCTGTTCAGTGGTTTAAGAGATGTCTTTCAAAGAAATTGTGAACGGGCGGACAGACGAACGGGCGGACAGACGAACGGACGACGACGGACGGTGGGTGGTCCTAATAGATACCCAGGAGCCTTCGGCTCAGGTGAGCCAAAAAGGAGTGACCCAACATATTCGTTACATATTTGCGGTCATGGGGCATCTTAGTGGAGAAACAAGGGCCCCGTTACTTTGCAAAAAAGTTAATTCTATTTTGATTGCGATGAAAGCTTCAAGCTTATTTAATCGCTGTCGAACAAACCTTTCCTATGGTCATTCTCTCCCTTCCACTGTTTCAAGAAGGACAGTTGGCATCTTCAGGTGAAAGTATGTACACTGTACTGGCTACTCGCTTACGTAGAAGCCTGTCCCGGAAAAGTGTGGAAAATTGCGTAGCATTGGCCATTGAACTCGAATACCAACAAACAAACAAAATCAAGTCAGGGCTATCTACTGTCAACATGTATAGGTGCTGTCAATTTGACCCTCTTAAGATGCCAAGAAAAATACTTCACCTGAACATGTCTACGGTTTCTGTCGTCTGCTTCCCATTATTGCCAACTTTAAACATATTTTATATGTATAGACAAACAATGTGCCCTTTGAGGAGCTGTCTGATCTGGGTCCACACTGTTTGCAACAAGGACTTAAACAGTACCCAACAGACAACAAAGCAGACGAAAATTGTTGCTGGCATCTTTGGTATCGTTTACGGGATACAGACGAAATAAACCGCGGCCCCCGCCCATCGGGGCTTGAGGAAATAGATGGGCTGCATGATGCTTCCACGCAGAGCTGAAACCGACCGCACACGAGTACTCGTAAACCGTTTAGAGGATCTAAGCCTGCCATGGCAAAGCGATGCGCGTCGGACCGTCCATGCTTATAAACCCTATTGGTTTCATTGGGCGGCAGGGCTTGAGATGTCATTTCATCTCAATATCGGGTAAAAATCCCACCAATTTGGAAGCAACGTCCCTAAAATGACCTTTACAGTGTTGACGGGGACGTAAAACCTCAAATCAAACAAACAAAAACGAAATAAATCGTAGCCCGTTGACGGGCCTTTCCGGCTATCGAACATAAACGCGTTAGCTATATATAAACTGGAACACAAAAATACAAAACTTGTACTGAATATTTTGAACTTATAAAATTGCGGTTTAACGATTACCCACAATCTACGCTATGCAGCATAGCTACCAACCGCTTGCTATCAGTCTATCGGATAACCAGTACAATGCACGTTCTTTCAGACAGTATGCTACAGACAGTATGCTACAGTATGCAATACTGAATAACAAAGGTCAAAAGGGTACTGCAAGTATTCAAACATTGTTCCCTCAGCTAGAAGGTGTAGAAATCACCATTCAATGGTGTTCAAGAAAATCAATTCTTCCCTCTGACCTTTAGAGAGTGGAATGCTCTTCTCGATCCGAAAATGTCCACGGCTCAAGGTGGTGGGAATAGCGAGCTCAGTTTACCTCTGTCGTGGAGATGCTAGGGACTAGCTTCCTGTATCAGGGGCCATAAATATATAGTGTATGAAGATCCATTGGTCTTAGTATCTGATAGCAATATTTACCGTTTCTCAATACATGCGTGTTCAGTCAAGTTATCAAAATAGGATCTATCAAGGCTAAAACTACGTCTCCAATCAAACAAGCAGGAAACAAACAGGCAATGATAATCGCAGTTGATCGTACAAAGAAAAAAAACGGACCTAGCAGCTAATCGTACAGTCGCCAACAGGAGAGGCCTTGAACAAAGAGGTTATTATTTTGATGGTAGGAATATAGAACTAGCAAACGGGTATTGAGATATGCTGGTTTATAACCGTCTTTCGCTTTCGCTAATTTAATACCTGTGTAAACCGTACACATGACAGACAAAATGTAAAAGTAACGATCACCGCAAGCGAGGATGAGATAAATCACTGATGCAGCATCAGAATCGTTTTCTTGTGAAGAACAGGACGCATTATGATTGCAAATCGAAGCAAATTTGAAAAGAAACGCCTCTTACCTTACAAAACATGTGTTCGATTAAAGTGTCATTAATGAATTTTATTGATTTTTTTGTGTTATTTATAAATACCATGTAAAGCAGCTTTCAATTTTTGGGCGTACAGAAACAGCAGCTTCCGATTTCAGATACTGTACGATGGTCAACTGTAAGTATAGACTGGCTGGTTATCATTGTAACATTTCTGCTTTTGAATATAGATTTTTGGTACTCGTTAGAACCGTCTCTAACAGTTCTAACGTGTACCCAAAGTAATAGTTTTAGCCGAAATATGTAGAATGTCACACTTTTTCTTCTTAAATATTCATTTTTGGCGGTAAAATTTACATTGTATGCCTGTTTTCGTAATGACTTATTTAAACTTGACAAGAAATCAGACTACTGTACAATTGTAGAGAGAATGACCAGAACACTCTAAATCTTCGATATTTTCTTGTCAGAATTCGAACTTGGGGCACTGTGAACGCCTGTGTATATCCCAGCGGTCTCTAGATATGTCTGGCAGTGCATGCTGGAATTACAACACAAAATTTCTTGCCTAAAGTCGGACCCCTCGGCTGATAGACCCGAGCACCGGACTCAGGAAAACTGTCTTAAAAGTAGAAGTAAAAAAAAGATCAGGAATCGATACAATTAACTTACTCCACCCACCAAAGACACCAAAGGGAAAGAAATACAAACATTAAGCGACCAGACCATAAAGGAAACCTAAACAAAGGAAGGCCATAAGGACAGTTACTTTCCCACAAAATGGCCATATGGCCATCCAAAATTAAAAGACACAAGTGATACACACAGTAAGTAACAAACAACAACATAAATAAATCGCCACAGAAGAACCGCCTTGGAACGGTCAGTGGAAAGATTTCCACTGGGGGGCTTAAATCGATTTTACGTGGCCACAATCCTCGCCCTTACTTCCGTCGCGATTTAGACAAATAATTTGTTCAGTCCGCATGAAGGCCTCATAACTCATCAGTGCAACATCTCCGTGAACACAAAAAATCAAAGAACCACAGAGGTGAGACAACGGTGAGAACTCGACAGCAAGAAACCACTGAAATGCTGGAGCAAAAGAAAACCAACAGTTAGACTCCGATGGGCCCGACCAGAGACAGAGCATCAGGCACTAACCAACATTACCAAGAATTAGATCTCTCTAATTCCCAATAAGCCTTTACGTTGGAGCCGTCATAGAATCTGAGGCCTGACCCACCGGCGTGCAATTAAAGAGGGAAGCAAAGTTGCCAACCGTGATTGGGTTAACTACCATGCATGCAGTCTGTCGTATAACATCCATGTTGTACCCAATCTTTTTATATCGAAAAATGATTTTACGAAATTGGGTGCTGAAGTCATTGCGGTTATATATTTTTCTGAATTTATATACTAAGTCACCATAAAATTCGGGTTCCGATAGACCTTGTTGCAGAAGAGATTTAAGTCCAATATTGAATTTTGAAATTAAATCAGAACGGCGTCTATAAAATTTTGAAAATGCTTTGCGTAGTTTATGGTACCGACAACCCTGATTAAGGAGTTTAGCCGTTAATAATTCATTACGAGTGTTGAAGTCAAGTACATGACTACACACTCTAGCAAATCGAATTAATTGCGAAATATAAACGCCATAGGATGGCGCACGAGGAACATCACCATCCAAAATAGGAAAATTTACAATCTCAAAATCAAAGTCATCGCGTTTATCATAAATTTTGCACGAAACAAACCCATCTACAACAGATAGATGTAAATCCAAAAACGGGGCCTCGGTATCAGAAGAATTTGCTTTATTTAATTGAAGCCCCGGGTGGTGGGGGGGGGGGCAAATCTGACTGATCAAACCATCGAAATAGGTATTACCAATATTTAATAAATCATCTAAATATCTAGAAGTGGAGCTAAAAGCTTCAACAACCCCAGACCGGCCACCAATGGAAAGCGACAACACGAAGTCTCCCTCACAACAACACAAGAACAGACCAGCCACAAGAGGCGCGCGACCCGCACCCACCGGAACACCCACAATCCGTCCAAATAACTTAGTACCGAATCTAATATAAATATTGTCAAGTAGAAAGGTGAGAGCATCACACACTTTCTGACATGACCAAAGTGTATAATTCTTATGCATTAAAAGTCTGAATCCCATCCAAAAACGCCCATAGGGGCTTGAAGAAATATATGGGCTGCATGATGCTTCCACGCAGAGCTTAATCCGGCCCGCACACTAGTACTGGTAAACCGCTTAGAGGATCTTAGCCTGTCCAGGAACCGCGGTGCGAGGCGGACCGTCCATGCTAATAAACCCTATTGGTTTCATTGAGCGACAGGGCTTGAGATGTCATTTCATCTCAATGTCGGGTAAAAGTCCCACAAAATTGGAAGCAACGTCTCCAAAATGACCTTAACAGTGTTGACGGGGACGTTAAACCTCAAATCGAACAAAAACCATCCAAAAACATACTGAATCATGTATTTAAGATCCTGAAGTGACAGCCTATTGAAGGATTTTTTAGAATTCTATACTCATTAGAATACCTGATTATTTCTAATTTATAGCTAAATAGAGAGACTCAGAGGTTCAACGGGTTCCGTGAGGTAAGGATTTTAGTAAACAGGTTGAATACTGGGAAACATCCGGATTACCTTAGAGAAAATATGGCCGCTGCCAGAAGGCTTCACTGACGCCATGTAATGTAGATTTAATTACCTTAGCAGACTTCAATTTGTAATAAAAGTCAGAGATTAATCAATTTAGTAACTTTTTCTTGCAAATTAAGTAATTTTGTTATAAAGATGGCCATTCACTTTAAGCATCCAAACTCTTGTCCCAGAAGTTCCAACAGTAAAACATTGGAGTTTACTTCCACGTTTATAAAATTATGGCATGCGTGTGAAGAATTGGACTCGAAAGCAAAATGCAGCAACTTTGTGGAGTATTTTTTTTTCCATGTCAGGAATGTGCATGATTGCTACATGGAATTTGATTATGTGCGCACTTTTCTCACAAGTGAGAAACATTAGTATGAAATCTTGACAAGAAATATATTTGCTTTTTGATTTGTTGAAGAACTGATAAAATCTAAAGCTAGGTCTATTACTTTGGCTTCAGCTGTAAAAATAGATGAACCATCTGGAAGGCAATGGTGACGTATGGGTACCAATTTTTCACGCGCTGTGAGGAATTGGTACCAATTCTTCGCGGCGTGAAATTAACGAAATAAGACATTTACGGTTCAACAGAGCTCTATATTAATATCAATTTTATTTCCCACATAAATATCAATAATGTTTTATCTCGCAATGCGTAACCATCTAAACACCACTTTATATAGAGAAAAGTTGGGGGTATTCATTATTTTCCTTGTTTGTAGAGCCAAAATAAAGAATGTAGATCCTGATGAGATGGATCATTATGCTGTCTAATCTGGATCTACACTGTTTGTAAGCCAGGCTCGAAACACAACGGTGAGAGACCTGATAATTAAGAGTTAGCGCTCTTTTTGGCCCTTTATGGCAGTTTATATAATATGAGCCCCGCCAAGCGAATTTGTGTCTTCGAGCATTCCGTCATGACAAATTTTAACTGCGCATGCCCAGCCATTCAGAGGGGCCAGGGATATGGCTTTCTGTCTGAAGGTTCCTCTTGATGTACTGCTTGTATGAGCGAACAGCGAAGGTTCTGGTGAGACTGCGCGGATGCGCAGGCTCGCCTGAACCTTCGCTGCTCGCATAGGCGATAAGTACCAAAATCGCTTGACAGGGCCCATATAGTTTAAGCCTACACACTGGTAAAGGCAAGCGCGCAGGGTAAGGAACAAACCTACAGGATAAGGACATTTTCCCGACCAGGATAAGGAAGAAAATGGCGGAATCGGCATCACTTGTGCAGGTTTGTTACTGTTCTAGATCTCGTGTTATGGTTACTAATCAATACGGCTGCTCACATTAGCTTCACGGAAGACACATATTATTCACAAATGTATCTTCGATGGTCCGAATTCGACAGTAACAGCCAGTCAAACGGAGAACCGGACACAGTGGAGCTACTCAACCACGAAATCTCATTATTTTACATGAAACGCTCTTCTGGGAAGATGACATGCACTTTTTTGTTGGTTGTAGACATACACATGATAAATCGGACTGTTGCAAATACGATTTAAGTGAAAATGGAAATTGGAAGGTCCACAGTGAGAAATCCTAGTTCCATTTTCAATACAATGCCCACGGGCAAGGAAATGGGTACAACGCATATGATAAGACACAAAATTGTCCGGTGAAAATGGTAGTTGTATGGTCGTAGATCTAGTAAAGCCCCTGTGGCGCAGTGGTTATGCTACTCGCCTTGTAAACCAGGGATCGCAAGATCGATCCCGGGCTTCTCCAGACTTTCGGATGAGTCTTTAAACCGAGATCCCGTCTCCGTATGACCTTAGTTTTTGGTGGGACGTAAAACTAAAATTCACTCACTAGTAAATTTCCATCTCAAATTAGGTTTTCCGATATTAATAATTAGTCCAAAATAGTTTAAAGCACCAGTTGCAGGACAATTTGGCCAGCAAAAAATATTGGGTAGGACAATTTGGCCAGGTGAATATAATGCCCTGTTCAAATTGACAATTTAGTATTTTGGGTTTGTTTTAAAGGAACATTTTAAAGAAGATTTTAATCAAAATCAATTAGAAATTTTATTTTGTTATTAAACTATACCTTTAAGCCTGTGATATAATGACTGGTCAAATCGTTAGTAGCAAAGATATACAAATTGATAACCAATCAAAAAAAAGAGATACATTTTCTGATTTTGTTTAAACTTGTTGGAAGACAAGATCAATTAGCACTTGGTACGGGCCTCCGTGGCCTAGTGGTTAAGAGCGCTGACTCTTGATCATTAGGTCTCTCACCGCTGTGGTTCGAGCCTCGCTTGGGTCTCATGTGAGACGCCAAGTTCTTCAACGGAAGGTCAGGTGGTTTTTCTCCGGGTACTCCGGTTTTCGCCCACCTCTGATTAACGATCGGCTCGATATGAGTGAAATAATCTTGAAAGGGCCGTAAAACCAAAAAAAAAAAAAAAAAAAAAAATTGTGGACTGGTCATGTTTCCTTGCTTTCTTAATTACCCTTTTTACACTTTAATTGTTGGTTTTGTTCGTTTGTTTATACATTGTGATATTTTTCATTAACTCTTAATATGGACCCACAACATATTTTAATTTTGTTTTGTAAAACAAACCCTTGTTAGGATGTGTTCCAAAGATAATCTGGGATAAACTTCCTTATTTCTTGTCAGTAGTATATGTTGTGGCTGCACGTTATAATCGCCTCGGATGAGGCAACAGTGTACTCTGTACCCACAGCAATGTTTTGAATAATGTTTGCAAACAGTGTGGATCAAGATCACTCTGCACACAAAAGTTTTAGACACAATTATTAAATAAATTGAAGGTATCTGAATATTTTCTGTTTTATTTTATTTTTGGTCTCCCCTATCTCTCTAGGTCGGCCCCGGTAGCTCAGTCGGCTGCGCGTCTGACTGAACGTGGGCTCCATACCTACCGGGGTCGGCAACATTCTTTCGTGGAGATTGATCAAGAATGTGCACCATTCTGGTTAACCGCTTACGTTTAGGTAAACTGACCTGCCCTTTTTTGAGTCGGTCAGTTTACCTATCCACATTTTTCCTGGGTAAGCGTATACGTAGGCAGTTAGCCAGTGCAGTGCACAATCTTTCGCCAGAATTTGACAACTGCCCTTCTTGAACCAGCGGAAGGTAGAGAATGGCCGTAGAAAAGGTTTCATGATCAATCTCCACGAAAGAATGTTGCCGATCCCGGCAGGTATCGAACCCGCTTCCTCCTGATCACCAGTCAGACGCGCATCCGACTGAGCTACCGAGGCCGGCATAAAAACTCAGTTACCAATAAATGAACATACTTTAATATTTGCCTTATATCCGACGACGAACTGCGTACAAAGGGCCTGGAAAGATTTCCCATTATATCTGCACTCCCACCCCAACACTGAATATTTGTTCCATAAATGTTTTATGGTGATAGCCAAATTGAGTTTAATTAAAAGATACAACTTCACAGAAAAACAAATCAATAAAAATGTTTGGTCATTCACAAATAAGGTATGTTTTTTACCATGACAATTCAGCATAAAATTGCCATAACTCCGTTCATAGTAAAGATAAATATATGTTGTTTTTACTCATTTTCTTAGTTAGAACCCAATGAATAATTGGGTACCTGTGTAATGTTTCATTTTTCGTATATCTCCATGATATGATGATGATGATTTCGTGTTTAACGACGCGTCAACCCTCTTTGTGGGTCATAAGCGTCAAACGGTTAATGGTTAAACGGCATGAATAATTATGATGATATTAAAAGTAAAAAGTCAGAATGATAATGTATAAAAATCTGACACAGTTAAATCTTATGAAAAAGTCCAATTTCTTTTAAGAATAAAATAATATTATCAACACGTACATCTCGAAACAGTTGTTGTAAAGTGTCAGCTTTGAAATATAAAATACGTGAGGGTGAAAAGTCAACACAGTCAATTAAGATATGTTTCACAGTGAATGGCTGATCACAACCTACACAAGAAGGTTGATCATCACCATTAAAAATATAAGAATGAGTAACTCTACTATGGCCGATGCGCAGTCGTGTTAATACTACGTCCTCTTTTCTGGAAAACTGTGGAGGAGAGCATTTTGTACTAACGACAGGTTTAATGGCATGGAGTTTGTTATTTATTGCACGGTCCCATTCGCCTTGCCATTCCGACAAGATGTATCGGTTAATAAATGGTTTAAATGTATTAAAAGGAATTTTAAAAACAGATGGATCAAGATTGAGCGATTCCTTTGCTTTCTTGTCAGCATATTCATTGCCGACAATGCCAATATGGCTCGGAAGCCAACAAAACAAGATTTGGTGTGTTTTAGAAATTTCATGATGTTTTTCGATCAATTTTTGAATTTGAGGATTTTTAGATGATGAATGGTCTAAAGCCTTAAGCACAGAAAGTGAATCAGAAAATATAATTGCTTTTTGAATTGTTGAAGAACTGATAAAATCTAAAGCTAGGTCTATTGCTTTGGCTTCAGCTGTAAAAATAGATGAACCATCTGGAAGGCGCATGGTTTTGTGCATATCTTTAGAAACATACGCACAGCCAACTTTATCTCCTTCTTTGGAACCATCAGTATAGACTTGCTGGTAATCATTGTAACGTGACTGCAGTACCTGAAAGTTTTGTTTGAGAAGTATTGGATTTGATTCGGATTTTTTTCCATCATGTAAGTCGAACAGAATAGAAGGTTGTTTAATACACCAAGATGGAACTTCGGCGGTTTCATGTTTTTGAATATTTTTAAGGTCGATACCTGAATTTTCGAGCAGTGGTAAAATACGTAATCCAAAAGGTTTGATTGCTGTGGGTTTTGTTTCATACTTATCTACAAATTGAGGTGGAAATGAAATTTTGGATGCCGGGTTAGATGGATTTGCAGCAAGTCTGATAGCATACTGGAGAGAAAGTTTCTCTCTGCGCGAGGTTAAATATGGTTCACCTGCTTCTACATAAAGGCTTGATACGGGAGAAGTACGGAAGGCTCCCATGGCCAGACGAAGGCCTTGGTGATGGATAGTATCCAAGGATTTCAAATAGGACTTTCTGGCAGAACCATAAACAACAGACCCATAATCTAATTTAGATCTTATTAAAGACCGGTAAAGATGTAATAAAGTATACCGATCTGCTCCCCAACTTGTATGAGCTAAAACTTTCAAAAGATTCAAAGCTTTTAAGCATTTCGCTTTAAGATATTTAATATGTGGAATAAAAGATAACTTTTGATCAAATATGACCCCAAGAAATTTGGCTTCTTCAACAACAGGAATTTGTGATCCGTATAAAAACAGGGAAGGATGTTCGTGTTTCTTCCGTAGTTTACAAAAATGAACACACTGCGTTTTTGACTTGGAGAACTTGAAACCATTTTTATCAGTCCATTCTTCTATTCTTTTTAAATTTTGTTGTAACTTTCGTTCAATTGTTTTCATATTTTTTGAACGGTAACATATACAAAAATCATCAACATGCAATGAACAATCAGTTTTGTCGTCCAAACATTGTACAATATTGTTTATTTTGATGTTAAATAGCGTAGTTGAAAGAATACTACCCTGTGGGACACCCTGTTCTTGATCATAGAAATCTGACAGGGTAGACCCCACACGCACCTGAAACATGCGCTCCCCTAAAAAGCTTTCAATAAAACTGGGAAGTTTTCCTCTTAAGCCAATGTTATGTAGATCTTTCAATATTCCATAACGCCATGTTGTATCATATGCTTTCTCCAAGTCGAAAAAGACAGCCACTACGTGTTCTTTGTTAATAAAAGCATCTCGTATAAATGTTTCTAGTCTTATTAAATTGTCATTGGTACTACGTTCCGAACGAAAACCCGATTGATATTCTGAAATGAGGTTGTTGGACTCTAAGTACCAGACTAATCTCTTGTTTATCATTCTCTCCAATGTTTTACACAAACAACTTGTCAAAGCTATCGGACGATAATTTGTAGGTTCTGCATGATCTTTCCCTGGTTTCGGAATTGGTACAACTGTAGCTACACGCCAACTCTCAGGACAGACCCCCGTTTCCCAAATATTATTAAAGATATCTAAAAGTGTTGTAAGAGAACTTTTTGGCAGATGCTTAAGCATCTGATAATGAATTTCATCGGGGCCGGTTGCCGTATCATGTGATTTTTCAATGGCTTCAACGAGTTCGGATAAGTTAAAAGGTGTGTTGTATTCTTCGTGATTAAGGGATTTGAAGTTAAGATTTCTTTTCTCTTGGTTCTTTTTGAAATTTCTAAAAGTGTCAGAATAATTACGCGATGATGAATTTCTCAAGAATGTGTGACCAAGAGTATCTGAAATATCTTTTTTTGTTGAAGCTATTGTGTCAAATTCAGTATTTAAATGTGTAAAACTAGAGGATTTTGTTTTTCCTGAAATTTTTCTTACCATATCCCAAACCTTTTTATTTGGGGTTTTGTAGTTCAATTTGGAGACATATTCTCTCCATGACTTTCGTTTTGAAGCTCGGATTGTTCGCCGAGCTTTAGCTCTAAAAACTTTTACGTCGTTTAGCTTTTCTGAAGTGGGACTTTCGCAGAACTTATTTAGAGCCTGTTTACGCTTTTTAATAGCTTCTTTACAGTCATTATTAAACCAAGGCTTGCTTTTCTTAGTATTTGTGGAGGTCTTTGGAATACATTGTTCTGATATATTAATAAGTGTATCTGTGAAATCAGAAACAATGTCGGATGATTCATTTAAGTAATCAACTGTTAACTCTTCTTCACATAAATTATGGAATAATTCCCAGTCGGCTTTATTCATTTTCCACTGCTGGTTACAGTCTTCATCTGGTTCGTTTACGCTCTCAATTATAACAGGGAAGTGATCACTTCCGCACTGATCATCATGAACAGACCAGTCATAGTCCAAGAAGAGAGATGGGTGACACAAAGAGAGATCTAAAGAAGACAAATGACCTGTCGCTGGGTGAAGGTAAGTATAAGATTTATCATTCATCAAGCAAAGATCGCTCTTTGCAATAAAATCTTCAACAAGTGCTCCTCTGTTATTGATATCTTTACAGCCCCATAGAATATTGTGACCATTGAAGTCGCCAACTAAAAGATATGGGGATGGAAGCTGACTCAGCAATGAGTCAAGATGTTCGGGCTTTAAAGAAAATGAGGGTGGAATATACAAAGAGCAAATTGTAGTTTCTTTATCCAGAGAAACCGATACTGCTACAGCTTGTAGGTCTGTTTTTAATTTGATCTCTCTTTGTGGTAAACATGATTTAACAAAAATTGAGCTGCCACCAGATGGTTTGTTACCATCAGAATAGATATAGTTGTATGTATTGAAACCCCTGACATCTATGTTGTCATCAGTTTTTAAAAAAGTTTCTTGCAAACAAAACACCGATGGGGTTAGTAGCGAAATAAGTAATAAGAGTTCATTATAATTCGATTTAAGACCTCGACAATTCCATTGTATTATTTTGTGTTTTAAATCCATTTTAAGGAGAGATATTTAAAGACTAGAAACTATTATGGAGGTGCAATTGGTGATATAGATCTGCTACCACCAGCTCGTGGTGTGGCAGACCTCGATCTGTTATTGCCACTTGGTGATGATGGAGTTTCAGTCAACTCCATATCACTGTCACTCAAAGATCCGAATCTGTTCTGAAATTTTATATTGTCTCTTTCCATTTTACGTTGTCTGTCTGTTTGTCTTTGAGACAATTGATGTTTTTTGATCGGATCTTGCGACCCCTTATTAGTTCGACCTGAGTCGGATTTCTCTTTTACATTCGGCGCTGGCTTCGGTACGGTCGCTGTCGACCGATCCGAAGCAACCTGGATTGCGCCTTTTGATAAATTGGTTGAACTTTGTGGTGCTGGAGTGGATTTACTCCATGCACCAGACTTTTTCAGTTCAGCAATGTATGAGTCAGCAGTCTGTGTTGCGGAGCTGGTACATTTTACACCAGCACCCTTTGTGATGCTGGCGAAACTGGTGGTTGGTGTTATGTATCGCTCTTCGACAATCTTCCGCGCTTCCGGGAATGTTATCCCCCTTTGGTATTTGACGGTAAGTATTTCTTTTTCTTTTTTCCACGCCGGACAGTCTCGGGAGAAAACAGCATGTTTGCCATCACAATTTACGCATTTGGGTTCATTTTTGCAGTTGAGGTGATTATCAACATGCTTTTCTTCACCACAATTAGGACAGAGTTGTTTTCTCTGACATCTGCTTTCGTGATGGCCAAAAGCCTGACAAGAGTAACATCTAAGAGGATTTAGGATGTATACCTCTACGTTAATGGAAAGATATGCTACTTTGATTTTCTTGGGTAGAATTGGTGTATTAAAAGTCAACACATAAGTTGCTGTTGGTTTTAGTACACCATTTCTACGGACTTTGATGTTACGAACACCAATAACCCCTTGATCTTTCAGGTTATCAATGATCTCTTCGTCTGAACAAGGACGCAGTTCTGGACTGCGAATCACTCCTTTAGATGAGTTTAGTGTGTTGTGAAGAGATATTTTAACCGAAAGATCAAAGAGTTTTTTGGTGGCGAGCAGGCTTACAACTTGCGGTTTTCTCTCGAGTTCCAAGAGAAGGTCACCTGATTTGAGTGATTTAATACTCTTTGGGTGTCCGGCTATGGCGACAATACTTTTCTCGATAACAAAGGGAGAAAGGCTTGACACAGTTCGTGTATCGTCAAGCGACGTGACGACCAAGAAACGCGGAACATTGTCAAAGTTTGGTTCAGCAGACTGCTGACTTGATTGTTGACTTGACTGCTGACTGGAATTTTGACTGTGTTCATCCGATTCGGATGAATCCTCGTCTTTTTTACGTTTAGGTGCGTTGCGGTTAGGTGCGTGGGTGCGGTTGTGTTTTTTTCCATGAGCCATGAGAAAAAATTCCTAGTTTCGTCCCAAGTGCTCTCCGCCCTCCGTGGAGCCCTACAAGGGAACACCATAATGGAGCGGTTATCCAACTCGCAGGTGTTAGAGATACACGTGAGATATACCCGCATAAACAAAATGCCTACACGATTGATCCGTTTTGCCACCGCCTTCTAGAGATAAAAAGACAGAAAAGGGTAAGGTAAATGGGCATATGGTTGGTATCAGGAAAGATACAAAAAGAGTTGAAGAGAAAGCAAAGTGGTATCTCTAGGGCTCGGCGTGACCAGCCGATTGACCGTGCCGGACCGCACGGCCACCCGTCTACACCGAAAAGCCAGGCCAAAGAGGCGTGTTGGGAACCTGAAGCACCGCCACCTCAGGTAACCCTCAACCTCCAGGATCCCTTCTTCCGGCTTACAGGACGCCACCCACGGCAAACGGGTGGTACTTCCTTTAGCTCTTCCCAGTGGGCACAAAGACCACAGCGGCAATGTGCCCAGTGGGAATTGAGCCCCCAGGGCCACGGCAAGGCAGGAAGTCTAATACCTGGGGGTATCTCCATGATAATGCAGGTGGGTGGGGTAACTAGATACGACTCACTTAGTGTACAAATGGTTAGCAGTGCTACCTGATATATTAATGCGCCAGTTGAAACCTATATACTCAGGTGCTTCCAATTCTGTTGTCTTTTTCTTTCGAAGGGATATACTTGTATCACACTTCTCTTACTACTTTCGTCATAATTTATTAACTCAATACAGACACATCAAAAAAATCCAAGTTATTCTGAATATACATGAAGATGAAACAATTTGTTTCTGTATGTTTCCATTAACTAAGCCTGTTAGCAAGTGAAACGATGCACACTGAAGAGTGGGTGCCAGAAAGGGGCCAAATCATATCAGGCCCTACAATGACCATGCAATAGGTATGTCTCACGAATTTGGCGAGGTTATCTACCTTATTTTCAGCCAAAAGAACAAACATACAATTTTCTATAAGAAATACTGCATGGACATAAATATCATTTCTCTAAACCATGGTCGCGACGAACCTAATCCATCTATCCCCAATAGGGGATTTTCATATTGCTAGAACCAGAACAATGCGCATGCCAAGACAAGGCACATACATTTTGAACGTTTCCTAAAGGTCAAATATGGTGCTTTAAACTATGTAGGACTAATTATTAATATCGGAAAACCTAATCTGAAATGAAAATTTACTAGAGCTACGACCATACAACTACCATTTTCCCTGAAAAATTCTGTGTCTTATCATATGCGTTGTACCCATATCCTTGCCCGTGGGCGTTGTATTGAAAATGGAACAAGGATTTCTTCCTGTGGGCCTTCCAATTTCCATTTTTTCTTAAATCGTATTTGCAACAGTCCGATTTATCATGTGTATGTCTACAACCAACAAAAAAGTGCACGCCATCTTCCCAGATGAGCGTTTCATGTAAAATAATGAGATTTCGTGGTTGAGTAGCTCCACTGTGTCCGGTTCTCCGTTTGACTGGCTGTAATTGTCGAATTCGGACCATCGAAGATACATTTGTGAATAATATGTGTCTTCCGTGAAGCTAATGTGAGCAGCCGTATTGATTAGTAACCATAACACGAGATCTAGAACAGTAACAAACCTGCACAAGTGATGCCAATTCCGCCATTTTCTTCCTTATCCTGGTCGGAAAAATTTCCTTATCCTGTGGGTTTGTTCCTTACCCTGCGCGCTTGTCTTTACCAGTGTGAGCCTAGGGACACAGAAAGAAAAAGGACGAACGAAAGAATGGATGAAAGAAAATGCGTTGATATGAGGGATTATAGTTTGTTTCTAGTGATGTTTTATGCACCAATCATCAAATTTTATGTTATTATGTCTCCCCCGAATTTTTTTTTCGGAGAGACATATTGTTTTCCCCCGTGCGTCTTTCTGTCCGGGCTAAAGAAATGATGCCTATGATCAGTTTCAGTCACATAAGACCATAAGACCCATTTCGTTGAAACAAATCTGTTTAAGTGACTGGTCACATATACTAGTCACATAATACCCCAATTAGACCATCAAAAAGTCACATTTCGTTAGAACGGACGTCTGTCTGTCTGTCCGTCTGTCGCAAAATCGTGTCCGCTCTATAACTTGAAAACCGTTCAAGCCATCTTCACGTAACTTCATATAAATATTAATTAATATTAGACGACGTGCAGTGCGCAAGAACTATAACTCTCGCATTTATATTTTTTTGAGTTATTTCCCTTGGAAGTTAGTGGGTACATATGTATGTTTGAATAAATGGGCAAATCATGTCCGATCAATAATTTTCTTATTTTCAGATGGATTTTAAAATTACTTGGCAGAAATATTAACAACCATGATACGATGTGTGGCGCGCATGTGTGTTACGAGATGGAATAGGAAACCTCTCTGGTGCTTATGCATATCTAAATTATTTTAGTAGATATATGGTAGGGCGGTGCGAGTGAAATATTTTAGGTGAAATATGGTAGGCAAAATGTGCTGCTCCATGCACAAGTCATGCACATATCATACGATGTATGCATGAGTGGTTTGTGGAGATCTGTTTTTACAATACAGGGGGCCGCTATAAGGCTGAGTTCTATAAAAGTTGCTTAAAAATCGCCAACCGCCAAATTGTGCCATATATGATTTTCATTCCCGTCACGTGTTGTGTGGTTGTTCGTTTTGACAAGAGTCATGGCATTGATTTATAGGGTTGTTTCATCATTTTTTCCCTATGGGAAATATACTATTTGAACGCAAATCCATAATCTGCTCGATTTTTGCTATATAGCTTCAATTGTGGACGGTATCTCCACCTCGCCACGATTTTAGCAAGCTAATATGAGTATGCATGATTTTCCGGTAGTATTCATAGATATAAAAACCCTGAAAAAACGATCAGTCTTTAGCAGCAGGTCAAGTGGTAACGAATACCCACAACATTGAGACGGGAAAGTGAAAGTATATTGAAAGGTATGTTAAATCTATGTTTAGTATTATTTTTACATGAACATGCTTGTAGGTTTTGGAGGGGTTTACCTATAGTATACCCCAACTTTCTGAAGCCTATTCTGAAATCACTGTTGAAGCCTGTAGTGATTAGGCTACTAGCTTTGCCAGCTAGAGGTCGCAGGATTGATCCCTGGCTTCTCCAGAAGTAGAATGAGTCTTTCTAAGTGAGGTCCTGTCTCATTCTGACCCTAGATGTTGGTGAGACGTAAAGTTTGGATACCCGCTCATTCTAGATTAATTTAGGTTTTTAGACCCCTTTTGTAGAATGTAATTAATAAACGCCGGGTCACTTGTTTGATCCATGACTTTTGACTAGCTGTGGTTAGAAAACCGTGGTCCCGTCTCTATATGATATTAGGTGTAGAGGGGACGTAAACTTAAGACGGGTTTAACCATATCTTCATCATCAGGGCAAACTCTTACAAGAGCCTGTCGGGTTATCCGTGATGATGAACCGTAATGAATTTTATTTTACAAGCGTGTTCATGTTGAGTAGAAATAATTTTGTTCAAGAAGAATTATAAGTTCATTTTGTAATGATGCCGTTTTTGTCTGATAACTCAGTTTGTGCATGTATGTACATATAAAGAACGTGATGATGATAAGTGGGAGTATTTGGTCGCCACACGTCATAACGGCCTGAGCGGCGGGGATGACGTCAGCTGCGTCATCGGCGTCGCGAGGACGGTTATGACGGGGTGCCTACCAAATACAGAGAGAATTTACGGCAAACAGTGTTGGCCCTTATGAGACACTAACAAATGTTGTGGATTATAGATGAAAATCTTCTGTTTGTAGTTTCTATCTGTTGTTAATGTAATGCATTTGTGAATAGCTATGTTTGTGAGCCGTGTCGCGGAGAAGGATATGAAATAGAGATTGTTATGTTTCCTGTAATTGGCGGCTGACCAGGTAGCGCGGTCTGTTCAATTGCCTCTTGTGATAATGTAGTGAGCACAAATTTGGTGAGTATTATGCTCAGTAGTAGTGAGCATTAACTGATTTCTGTAGTGCTCAGTAAGGAAACATGAACTTTGTGTATTCTTGTGTCAAGCGCTGGGTGCTGATAATTTGATGCACAGTCAAGTTGAATTCTGCTGTACGGTTATTTGTCACATGCACTAATCAGCCTTTGTGTCTGGTCGGCGCATGCGCAATAACGGTATATGCACGAATATATTCTAACTTCTCCGGGAGGGGGATCATGATATAGCATGTATGTTTTGTGAACTGTATCTTAGTCCAATTATCGTAATTTGCAGGCACAACAATGTGTGGTAACCTGCTGCTCCCTGTCATATAGCAGCAGGTACTGGTACGACGCTGGGGGTTAGGGTCCAGCAAGGGCGGACGAACCACCATAAACAGCTCATACCAATGTGAACAAATGTGAGACCATTCAAATGAAAGAGGTCCAATAAATAACCTGCAGGCGATTCAGGCGAATCAAGCTAGTGCACGATTGCTTAATAGTACATATCAACCTGTGGTCGGCAACAATGTCGACAAACTAGTTTACACTAGTTCGCGAGAGGGAGATTCACGCGAGAGGGAGATTCACGCGAGAGGGGGATTCACCCTAAGTTATAAACTGGCCAGTCGCGTCTTGTGTTGTTTCTTTTTATTTTGTTGTTGTTTTTGTTGTTTGCTTCTGTAGGTATTCACGTCACCCGTTCCGAGCACAGAACATTGTTTTGCTTTCGGGGCGGACGTCGTGAGTTGGCTACAGAAGTAACAAATTGTGATGTTTTGTGTTAGTAAGTGTTGTATATAGATACTGTAAATAATTCATTTCATTCATATAATATCATTCTTGTGCCTTACCCCACAGCTGCCCGTACACCTGTCAGAGATCACGCTCGAATGTCTTGTCAGCATGGGGTTTTGCGGGACGCCGTAAACCCACATGTAACATTTGGTGTAAGAAGTGGGATTTGATCTCTGACTGGTGTTCCCGGCTGTGGAACAGCACATTGATGCTCTGAAACATCAATTTCAAAAAAAAAAAAAAAAAAAAAAAAATGCATTGACAGCCACATTTAGAAATTAACTTGTATCTTCCTTCCTGCGTTGATGAAGTGCGAAACCCATGTATTCAACTAAATGGATACTGACAAGTTTATAATTTCTGAGCAGGAAGGCAAGGCAAACCCCATTTTTTCTTGGTAACGAAAAATTTAAGTAGACCCCACTTAATTGTGTCACCTGACATTCTACCAAGTTAAACTGGAGTTACTAATTGATCTTACCCACACATGGTTCTGACGTAGTGACGTTAACAATTTACTGACGTTGACATAACGTTAGCGTTAATATTTACGCTGTGGCTTGAGGTTAGGTATGACGTAATAGAAGCATTAATGGTGACTTGTTATGATCGGAGTTTTGTAATGTGATGAAATTTCGGATTGTAGCATTTTACTGTAAACGTCGTCAGTTTATGACGTCATATTAGACTACCAGTACGCAACGTCATATTTTGCTGAAAGCATTTGACATTTCAAATCGCGTGTGCTTTAATAACTAACGTTTTAGTTAGATTGACGCGTATAACACATATCTTAACGTTTTAGTTAAGCCCATTCAATCATCACTGATCATAACTGATCAGTTTATAGTGGTTTTGATAGTAACGTGAGATTTACGTTATCAATAATGGAGCGTTTAATGCAAATTGGAAAGGACTTAAGTTATGAGGGGAAGGAGTTACAAGGTTTTGTTAAGGAGCAGCAAGATATTGAGCGGGCAGAAAGGCAAGAGCAAAGGGATTTAGAAAGGTTAAGCTCTGAAGAAAAGGAAAAGGAAAGGGCAGAAAAAGAAAAGGAAAGGGCACATGAACTAGCTAAGTTAGAAGAAAAGGAAAAGGAAAAGGAAAGGGCACATGAACTAGCTATGTTGAATGTTAATAAGGAACTTGAAATGGCACGCATTAAGAGTGAAAGGGAGACAAAAGAGATAAGTGAGGCCCATTTAGAACAAATAAAACATGGGTTTGAGCTACAGCACCAAGAATTAAGGAACCAATTAGAAATGCAGAGAACGAAGCTCGAGCTAGAATTTGAAAAGCAAAAAGCTGAGAAGGTGGCTCAAGGGAACAAGATCTTAAGTTACCTTATTTTGAAGAGGGTAAAGATAAAATGGATAGTTATTTATCTAGGTTTGAGAAATATGCTACGGCTAATAAATGGGATAAGAGTGTTTGGGCCGCGTATTTAAGTGCATTGCTCAAAGGGCGCGCACTTGATGTATATGACCGGTTGTCAAATGAGGATGCGGCGGATTATGATAAGTTAAAGGACGCTTTATTAAAGAATTTTGACATGACAGAGCGCGGATTTAGGAAGCAGTTTCGTTATAGTAGGCCCGAGAAATAAGAAACGTTCATAAAGTTCAGTAGTAGACTGAGAAGTTATTTAGAAAAATGGCTTAATATGGCAAAGATAGAAAAATCTTTTCCGGCTGTCTGTGATTTCATGGCAAGGGATCAGTTCCTGGAGTCATGTAATAGAGAACTGTATGTACATCTGAAGCCAAAACAGTTTGGTAATTTAGATGAAATGGCTAGGGAGGCAGATTTGTTTGCAGAAGCGCGCGGGCGTATATAGTTGCATTAATAAGGGGCAACGCGATAATAGAGGCGCAGCGCAGGGTACACAGGACAAAGTTGACTCTAACAAACCGAGTGGTAGATCGGATATCAAGTGTAGCATATGCGGTAAGGGGCATTTAACAATTAAATGTTTTAAGAACCCCGACAGAAAACAATTATATAGCGCAGAGGTAGAAGCAACTGGAGTTGGGGATAGTGGTGTTAAGGAAAATTTTAACACGCGCGTAGAGACTCCAGGTTCTCAGGTAAAGAATGAGAATACGCAGAATGTAGGTCATGGTTATACACGTGGTCGTGGTAATTTTAGAGGGTCTTTTCGCGGACGCGGTAAGAATAATGGCACACCACGTGGCGCAGCACCACAAGTTAGTTTTTGTCAAACGGAAGTAACTAGGAAAGGTGATGAGATTGGAAGTATTTTTGAAAATAAAGTTGGTGATCCTTTGATTTCGGATAGGGAGGAGTGTAGTAAGGAAACTAGGGAAGGTGTCTGTTACTTCTTAAAGGCAAGGTTACCGACGGCACAAGGATTGGTTAATAATAAAAAGGTGGTTGTATTAAGAGATACTGGGTGTACAGGCTGTGTCGTTCGGAGAAGTTTTGTTTCGGATAGTCAGTTAATAGGAAAGGTATCAAATGTTACGTTGATTGATGAATCCACACAAAGGTATCCTTTGGCAATGATTGACATTGATTGTCCTTTTTTCACTGGGAAAACTGAAGCTTTGTGTATGGATGATACGTTGTACGATTTTGTTATCGGTTACATTGATGGATCAAAACTTCCTGATATGTCTCATTTCTCAGCTGCGGCTGTAACTAGATCTCAAACTAGGCAGGATGAGAAGCCTTACAGAAAACTTAAGGTTCCCGATCAGATCATTAACGATGACAAGGAGGCTTTCAAGCAAGCTCGGGCTGATGATCCAACTTTGGAAAACATCAGGAAAAGGGTTGTATCTAGGAACAAGACTGTGAGTCGTGGTTTAAACCGAGGTGAAACTAGGTTTATTGAGAAAAAAGGTTTGGCATATAGGGAGTTCACCAAGGGTAACAAAGTCTCTTTCCAACTTGTGGTCCCTCAAAGTTTCCGAGGAAAGGTGTTGAAACTGGCTCATGAAACGCTTATGTCTGGACATATGGGTATTAGGAAGACATTGGATAGAGTTGTAACTGAGTTTTATTGGCCCGGTATTTGCGGTGATGTCGCTAGATTTTGTAAATCTTGTGATATTTGTCAGAGAACCATTCAGAAAGGTCGGGTCACTAAAGTACCTCTAGGAAAAATGCCATTGATTGATACGCCATTTAAGAGGGTGGCAGTGGACAAAGTTGGTCAAATTGAGCCTCGATCTGATAGGAAATCTCGGTATATTTTAACCATGATAGATTATGCGACAAGGTATCCAGAGGCGATAGCTTTACCGAGTATTGAGACGGAACGTGTCGCGGAAGCGCTTATTGAAATGTTTAGTAGGGTTGGCATTCCTGATGAAATGTTGACTGATTGTGGATCACAGTTTACTGCTGAGGTAATGAAAGAAGTCAGCAGACTTCTTCCTCTTCAACAGTTAACGTGTAGTCCGAGACACCCAATTTGCAACGGCTTGATTGAGCGTTTCCACGCTACGTTAAAGCAGATGTTACGTCGCATGTGTGCTGAACGTCCAAAAGATTGGGATAAATATCTTCCAGCTTTATTATTTGCGGTTAGGGAAGTCCCACAAGTCTTTAGGATACTCCCCTTTTGAGTTGTTATATGGACGTAACGTCAGAGGTCCAATGGCAATATTAAGAGAATTATGGGCTGAAGAGGTACGCGATGAGCAAGTTCTTTCGACGTATCAGTACGTTATTGAGCTAAGGGAACGGTTAGAGCAGACATGCAAATGCGCGCGTGATAATTTAAAGAAGGTTCAGATTAAGCAGAAAGCTTATTATGATAAAGGCGCGAGGTCGCGTAAAGTTGACGTCGGCGATAAAGTGCTGTTGTTACTACCGACAGAGAGTAATACATTATTGCTTCAATGGAAAGGTCCTTATGAAGTGGTTGAGGTAGTGAACAGAATGGATTATAAGATTGACGTCAATGGAAATTTTAACACATATCACGCTAACATACTGAAGCAATATGTGGAACGTCAAAATGTGACGTCACATTGCTTGCTTTCTGTAGAGTCCATTCCGTCAACTGAAAATGATGACGTTGACGAATTCTCATTGGAAGATTGCGTTTTTCCTACTGCAAAGCAACCAGAGACGTTTAAGGACGTCAATATTTCAGAAATGTTAACGCAGGATCAGCGTAAAGAAATAGAGACGTTGATAAAAGAATACCCGGACGTGCTGTCCAGTGTACCAGGACGAACTGACCAAATAGAACACGACAAAGTTGCTGACGTCGGAACCAGTGAGGTCAAAAGGTTATACCATACCATATAAAGTACGGGATGTAATGGAAAAGGAAATTCAAGATATGTTAGATTTAGGGGTTATTGAGCCATCAATATCTCCATACTCATCCCCTGTAGTACTTGTCCCTAAAAAAGATAGTTCGGTGCGGTTCTGCATTGACTTCCGTAAACTTAATAAAGTGACGGAGTTCGATGCAGAACCAATGCCAAATATGGAGGAGGTTATAAATAGAATGTCGGGGCACAAATACTTTAGCAAGTTTGATTTGTCAAAAGGTTATTGGCAGGTAAAAATGACGTCCAAGGCAAAACCCTAACTGCGTTCGAAACCCCCATAGGCTTGTTTCAATTCAAAACTATGCCCTTCGGTTCGGTAAACTCAGGAGCAACATTTTGCAGGTTGATGAGAATGATTCTGTCCGAACTTTCTAACGTTGATAGCTTCGTCGATGATATGTGGATCTTTACCGAAACTTGGAAAGACCACTTGACGTCATTACGTGAAGTTTTGGATAGACTTAGGACAGCCAAGTTGACGGCAAAACCTTCCAAGTGTATGATTGGGTATAGCAGTATCGAATGTCTTGGTCACAGTGTAGCTGCTCAGTCAGTTAGACCGCAAGAAGACAAGATACAAGCTATAAAGGATGCTCCTCGACCTTCCACTAAGAGACAACTAAAGTCATTTCTTGGGTTGACTGATTTCTACCGCCGTTTCATTCCAAATTTCTCATCTATAGCTTCCCCTTTGACAGATTTAACTAAGAAAAGTAGACCAAACAAGATCACAGACTGGCAGGACCATCATGAAAAGGCTTTCCAGACCCTGAAGAATAGACTCACGTCTAGTCCTATTCTTCGTCTTCCTATCTTTCATGATGGGAATCCGTTCATACTCCGGACGGACGCTTCTGATGTTGGTATAGGAGCCGTTTTGCTCCAAGAATTTGAAGGGGAAGGACGACTTCCCATTGCTTATGCCAGCAAGAAACTTTTGCCTCGTGAGAAAAACTATTCTGTTATGGAGAAGGAATGTTTGGCTATTATCTTGGGTGTTGAGAAGTTTCGCAAGTATCTTTACGGAGTAGAATTCTTGCTTGAGACAGACCACAAGCCCTTGTCTTATATGCAAACAGCTAAAGTTCTCAATCCTCGAATTATGCGTTGGGCAATGAAACTACAGCCGTATAGATTTCGGATTATTGCAATTCGGGGCCAAGAAAATTTGGGGGGGGGGGGGGGGGCAGACTACCTTAGCAGGTAATTTTCGCACGCTTGTTGTATAAATAGCTGTCTTGTTAAGATAGGTTTCATCCTATTCCATCTCTGTACAAAAGAAAAAACATTTCTGATTGTTTTTTCTCCAAAAGGGGAAACCTTTGTTACGAGATGGAATAGGAAACCTCTCTGGTGCTTATGCATATCTAAATTATTTTAGTAGATATATGGTAGGGCGGTGCGAGTGAAATATTTTAGGTGAAATATGGTAGGCAAAATGTGCTGCTCCATGCACAAGTCATGCACATGTCATACGATGTATGCATGAGTGGTTTGTGGAGATCTGTTTTTACATTACAGGGGGCCGCTATAAGGCTGAGTTCTATAAAATTTGCTTAAAAATCGCCAACCGCCTAATTGTGCCATATATGATTTTCATTCCCGTCACGTGTTGTGTGGTTGTTCGTTTTGACAAGAGTCATGGCATTGATTTATAGGGTTGTTTCATCATTTTTTCCCTATTTGAACGCAAATCCATTATCTGCTCGATTTTTGCTATCTAGCTTCAATTGTGGACGGTATCTCCACCTCGCCACGATTTAAGCAAGCTAATATGAGTATGCATGATTTTCATGTAGTATTCATAGATATAAAAACCCTGAAAAAAAACGATCAGTCTTTAGCAGCAGGTCAAGTGGTAACGAATACCCACAACATTGAGACGGGAAAGTGAAAGTATATTGAAAGGTATGTTAAATCTATGTTTAGTATTATTTTGTATGAACATGCTTGTAGGTTTTGGAGGGGTTTACCTATAGTATACCCCAACTTTCTGAAGCCTATTCTGAATTCACTGTTGAAGCCTGTAGTGATTAGGCTTCTAGCTTTGCCAGCTAGAGGTCGGAGGATTGATCCCAGGCTTCTCCAGAAGTAGAATGAGTCTTTCTAAGTGAGGTCCTGTCTCATTCTGACCCTAGATGTTGGTGAGACGTAAAGTTTGGACACCCGCTCATTCTAGATTAATTTAGGTTTTTAGACCCCTTTTGTAGAATGTAATTAATAAACGCCGGGTCACTTGTTTGATCCATGACTTTTGACTAGCTGTGGTTAGAAAACCGTGGTCCCGTCTCTATATGATATTAGGTGTAGAGGGGACGTAAACTTAAGACGGGTTTAACCATATCTTCATCATCAGGGCAAACTCTTACAAGAGCCTGTCGGGTTATCCGTGATGATGAACCGTAATGAATTTTATTTTACAAGCTTGTTCATGTTGAGTAGAAATAATTTTGTTCAAGAAGAATTATAAGTTCATTTTGTAATGATGCCGTTTTTGTCTGATAACTCAGTTTGTGCATGTATGTACATATAAAGAACGTGATGATGATAAGTTGGAGTATTTGGTCGCCACACGTCATAACGGCCTGAGCGGCGGGGATGACGTCAGCTGCGTCATCGGCGTTGCGAGGACGGTTATGACGGGGTGCCTACCAAATACAGAGAGAATTTACGGCAAACAGTGTTGGCCCTTATGAGACACTAACAAATGTTGTGGATTATAGATGAAAATCTTCTGTTTGTAGTTTCTATCTGTTGTTAATGTAATGCATTTGTGAATAGCTATATTTGTGAGCCGTGTCGCGGAGAAGGATATGAAATAGAGATTGTTATGTTTCCTGTAATTGGCGGCTGACCAGGTAGCGCAAAGGCGTGGTCTGTTCAATTGCCTCTTACTTGTGATAATGTAGTGAGCACAAATTTGACGAGTATTATGCTCAGTAGTAGTGAGCATTAACTGATTTCTGCAGTGCTCAGTAAGGAAACATGAACTTTGTGTATTCTTGTGTCAAGCGCTGGGTGCTTATAATTTGATGCACAGTCAAGTTGAGTTCTGCTGTACGGTTATTTGTCACATGCACTAATCAGCCTGTGTGTCTGGTCGGCGCATGCGCAATAACGGTATATGCATGAATATATTCTAACTTCTGCAGGAGGGGGATCATGATATAGCATGTATGTTTTGTGAACTGTATCTTAGTCCAATTATCGTAATTTGCAGGCACAACAATGTGTGGTGACCTGCTGCTCCCTGCCATATAGCAGCAGGTACTGGTACGACGCTGGGGGTTAGGGTCCAGCAAGGGCGGACGAACCACCATAAACAGCTCATACCAATGTGAACAAATGTGAGACCATTCAAATGGAAGAGGTCCAATAAATAACCTGCAGGCGATTCAGGCGAATCAAGCTAGTGCACGATTGCTTAATAGAACATATCAACCTGTGGTCGGCAACAATGTCGACAAACTAGTTTACACTAGTTCTCGAGAGGGAGATTCACGCGAGAGGGGGATTCACCCTAAGTTATAAACTGGCCAGTCGCGTATTGTGTTGTTTCTTTTTATTTTGTTGTTGTTTTTGTTGTTTGCTTTGTAGGTATTCACGTCACCCGTTCCGAGCACAGAACATTGTTTTGCCTTCGGGGCGGACATCGTGAGTTGGCTACAGAAGTAACAAATTGTGATGTTTTGTGTTAGTAAGTGTTGTATAAAGATACTGTAAATAATTCATGTCATTCATCTAATATCTTTCTTGTGCCTTACCCCACAGCTGCCCGTACACCTATCAGAGATCGCGCTCGGTTGTCTTGTCAGCATGGGGTTTTGCGGGACGCCGTAAACCCACATATAACAATGTGTCAGGTCGGTACCTAAAAAGTCAAGGTCAAACTTAGAGGTCAAAGTTCAAAAAGGGTTTTATTTTCGTGTTTGGTCAATAACTTTCTCATTTTGAAATGGATTTTGAAATTACTTGGGAAAAATGTTAACCGCCATGTGACGATGTGTTGCATGCATGACAAAGGTTGGTACCTCAAAAGTCAAGGTCATCTTTAGAGGTCAAATGTAAAAAGGGGTCTTTTTTCGTGTTTTGTCAATACCTTTCTTATCTTTAGATAGTATTTGAAATTAGTTGGTAGAAATGTTTACTATCATGAGACGATGTGTTGCACGCGTGATTCAGTTTGGTACCTCAAAGGTCAAGGTCATACATAGAGGTCAAAGGCCAAAAAAGGGACCATTTTACGTGTTTGGTCAATAACTTCCTTATTCTAAGATGGATTTTCCAATTACTTGGCAGAAATGTTAACCTCCATGACAGCATGTGTTGCGCGCATGACCCAGTTTGGTACCGCAAAGGTCAAGGTCATACATAGAGGCTAAAGGTAAAAAAGGCCTATATGTTTTTAGATGGATTTTGAAATTACTTGGCAGAAATGTTAACCACCATGAGACGATGTGTTGCGTGCAAGACCCTGACCCAGGTTGGTACCTTAAAGGACAAGGTCATACTAAGAGGTCAAAGGTAAAAAGGGACCTTTTTCGTGTTTGGTCAATAACTTTCTTATTTATAGGTGGAGTTTTAAATTACTTGGCAGAATTGTAAACCAACATGAGACGATGTGTTGCGTGCATGACCCCTGTTGGTACCTCAAAGATCAAGGTCATACTAAGAGGTCAAAGGTAAAAAAGGGACCTTTTTAGTGTTCAGTCAATAACTTTCTTATTCCTACATAGATTGTGAAATTAATTGGCAGAAATGTTAACCATCATGACATATTGTGTTGCACGCTAGACCCAGGTCAGTACCTCCAAGGTCAAGGTCATACTAAGAGGTCAGCGGTTAAAAAGTCTTTTTTTGTGTCCAGTCAATTACTTTTTTATTTCTGGATGGACATTTCAAAGTAGCCATGCAGAAATGTTCACCTTCATAAGAAGATGAGTCGTGTGCAAGACCAAGGTCCATACCTCCAATGTCAAGGTCATACCTAGAGGTCAAAGGTCCAAAAAGGGACTGTCAATAACTTCCTTATTCTTTGATGAATTATAAATTTACTTGGCAGAAATGTTAACCATCATGATACGATGTGTTGTACCTCAAAGGTCAATGCCAAACTTAGAGGTCAAAGGTAAAAAAGGTTGTTTTTTGTGTACGGTCAATAACTTTCTTATTTCTCTATGAACTTTTTAAAGTTACTTTGCAGAAATGTTCATCTTCATTAAACGATGTGTTGCATACAAGACCCAGGTCAATACCTCCAATGTCAAGGTCATACTTAGTGTCAAAAGTGGGGAGACCTCTGTGTTTTTGTAGAAAAACAAATTCTAGTTTCAGAAACGGCTGGTGGTACTTATAATAATGATCCTGGAAAGCTAAGACATTCAAAGCCGTCCACGAGTACTAAGCGCTCATCCTGCCAGCTAACCACAGGTGTCCTACTTGGACCAATGGTAGGAGCAATGTTTTTCCTTGGAAAAACGCACAAGACCGGGGGATCTAACCGGCATAATCATTGTCTTTAGTCGAGCGTAAATCTGACTGCCCAACGCGGTCCGGCCTGAATAATGTAGACAGACCATTTATCATATGACGTCGTGTCTGAGAGTGTAATAACGCCGTGTATTATTTTCGATAATCCACTAGTGGATTAAATATGCAAATTAGCTAGATACGTCCTGTAACGTTACATGTACGACGTCCTTAACGACGTCGCGTTTGCTAATGGCGGAATATTGACATTTTTGTAAACAATCGTGATTAAAATGCGTTTTAAATGTGGTATGATAAATAGAATCTTGCATTCGTGCCCATGTATTATTGAATTTATTAAACTCGTTGAGGAAAAGTGATAAAATGCTCGGCAAAGCCTCGCATTTTATCTCTTTTCCTCAACTCGTTTAATAAATTCAATAATACATGGGCATTCAATAATACATGAACACTCATATAAGATCCTCTATGTTTCGCCTCTTTGTACATTATATTTTCCACCCTCAGCATTTGGAACACCGATTTCATTGACACAAATCACGGAAACACATCGAGTCTTAGAGATGTTTAGCTTCTTCAGCATCCGTTTTGGTAAAATGTTGCTCTACCGACAAATATTTGTACCCACACCGGTATATTTCCATCCAACCAATAATCGTAATTAAAAGCAGAAAAAAAGTTTTTCATAATCTGACTTCTGAATGACTTATAAAATGTAACTTTGGGTCGTAGGGGAAAAAGAGACAAAGACACAGAGTTATATGATATAATTATATAAGAATCTTATATGGGTTTGAGGGGTGGATGGAAAAATCCGTCCCAAGGGTCACTGTCCGACATCACGAGGCTTGCCGAGTGATGCCGGAAGTAATCCCGAGGGTTTTTCTATTCGCCCCTCACACCCATATAGGATTCTTTTTCTTGCATACCTTCCATTTCTTAGCACGGATTTTTAATAATGCAGTTACTTCGGGTACCGACGTCCGCCATATTATGATGCCAGTACAGGAATGTTTAGTTACGTCACGTAACGTGCTGTGAGGTCAACCTTAACGTCAGCGCATACGAGGTCGTAATCAACCAGTGCATTTATCATTCATGCGATTATATTCGATTTTGGGTCGGAACACCACGGTCAGAGCATATATTTCTATCCCAGGGTAAAATCACGGATTTGCTAGTCTGGTGTGCAAGAACAATGTGTTACGAGATGGAATAGGAAACCTTTCTGGTGCTTATGCACATCTAAATTATTTAAGTAGGTATATGGCAAGGCGGTGCGAGTGAAATATTTTAGGTGAAATACGGTAGGCAAAATATGCTGCTCCATGCACAAATCATGCACTTATCATACGATGTATACATGAATGGTTTGTGAGAACTTATTTACCATACAGTTGGCCGCTATAAGGCTGATTTCTATAAAGTTTGCCTAAAAAGCGCCAACCGCCAAATTGTGCAATATATAATTTTCGTTCCAGTCACGATGTTGTGGGTGTTCGTACCGACGGGAGTTATACCATTGATCTGTAGAGAAGTTTCATCATTTTTTTTTCCTAGGGGAAATATTATTCTAACGTAAATCAATTTTCTGCTGGAATTTGCTATATGACTATGATTGTGGATGGTATTTTTACTTTGTCACGGTCTTAGCGAGCTAGCACGGGTATGCATGATTTTCCAGTAGTATTCATAGATATAAATACCCTGAAAAACGAACAATATATCAGCAGCAGGTTAAGTGGGAACAAGTGCACACAACATCGTGACGGGCCAAAGAAAGATTATTGAACGGTATGGTAAATCTATGTTTAGTATTAGTTTTTGTATGAGCATGCTTGTAGGTTTTGGAGGGGTTTCTTCTTATATGCCCCAACTTTCTGAAGCCTATTCTGGATTCACTTTGACAGCCTCTGTGGTGTAGTGATTAGGCAACTAGCTTTGCCAGCTAGGGGTCGCAGGATCGATCCCAGGCTTCTCCAGAAGTAGAATGAGTATTTTAAGCGAGGTCCTGTCTCAGTGTGACCCTAGATTTTGGTGAGACGTAAAACTTGGACACCCGCTCATTCTAGATCCGTTTAGGCTTTTATAGAATATATGTATATATAGTATTCTATTTTGTAGAATATATTTATAAACATCGGGTCATTTGTTCGATCCATAACTTTTGACCAGCGGTGGTTAGAAAACCGTGGTCAAGTCTCTATATGATATTAGGTGTTGAAGAGACGTAAAACCAAGACGAGTTTAACCATATCTCCATCATCAGGGCAAACTCTTACAAGAGCCTGTCGGGTTAAACGTGATGATGATCCGTGATAAATTTGATATCGCAAGCAAGTTCATGTTGAGTAGAAAGAATTGAAGGGGTTAGTGCAAGAAGGGGCCCAAGTCACATTTTTGTAATTTCGAGAAAAATGGGGAAAAAATATTTTGCAAAAATTTCATTTTTTTTTCATACTTGAATTATAATAAATTGTTCTGATGTGTTATCGTGTCATCTGAAATGGTGCAGAAATCGCATAAATAGTTCTGAGTGTATCGCAGATATTCATTTGTTACGATAATGGTTTAGTGCAAGAAGGGGCCTAAGTCCAGGATTTATTGGACTTAGGCACCTTCTTGCACTAAACAAATATAACAAAGTTTTCTGTGTTAAAAGCAGAATTCTATATCTTGCTGTCGAGTCTCCACCGTTGTTTCATCTCTGTGGATATTTGATTTTTATGTCCAGGGAGATGTTGCACTGATGAGTCAGGATGCTGTCCTGAGCTAGTGCACAATTCCGATATGTGGATGCGTTGGGAATCTAAGCACCTTTAATTTTTTCCCGGATCGCTGGACTATAAAACATAATGAACAGATACCCAGCTATAAGTGCCAGGGATGTGGGGATCGGTTTAGAAATACGAAGCATGCGAGGGCTCACCTTAAAGGCAAGCTCCATTAAGGTCAGAGTGTAACAATTAAACATGTTAAAACGCCAAAATGATGCCTTTATAGATCCACGTGGAACTCTACCCCACAGACAGGTATGTTGGCATATCAAAGGGATACCACCCGTAGACAGCGACAACAAGAAATCTGCCAGATGGAACATGTTCCCTACTAGGGCGAGATTGTGTGCAGACACGAGATAGGGGTGGGGAGAGTGGTGGAGAGAGGGGATCGACTCTTTCGCGACACAAATATGTAGCAGGCACCAGATCACCGACGGTGGATCCCCTTGAGAGATAGAAGCTCATCTTCAGTTCTTAACCAGTGAAACAAATCAAGTGATTACTCAATCTTCAGTCAATTCTTTTCTTTGGTTTACATGTTAAACTATATACATATAAATATATAAAAAATATTTTGTGGCATACTTACGTTTTATGCCACTTGGTATATTTTCCAATAACACGGGAGGAATGTGGTAGAAACAGGTTTCCTGACAAAGGCAAATAGCACATATGGGTTTATTTTTGTCCATTTTGATTTATTAGTTCATATTACATATAGTTTACAAGGGAGATAACAAATTGCCGGCTAGTTGACTCTCTTGTGGAGTATTAAGTGTAGTTACTGCCTTTCTAAAGATATTTTATTGCGAAAGAGTGTGTTTTAAAAGGCAAATATTAAAATTTATTCAGGATAGTTCATTATAACGATGGAAGTGCACCAGTGAAATAAATAGGAAGCTTTAAAGTTATACCAAAAGAAGACAGCATAATGAATTGAAGTTCGGAAGATTTATTGACTAACGTGCCTGACTGAGAAAATAGACAGCGATCACTGACACAGGTGCCACACATCCTATCGTCACATTGCTCAAAGGTGGGACCACTCTCTGAAATTCAAAGTAGTAGTGCACTTATTTAAAGTTTGAATAAACTTTCGCTGTAAAAATACCTTCAAAATCATTCTGAACTTGAATTAAATTTCGTTTGGAAGAAAACTAGCAGAAATTAACAGAATAACTACAACAAAACTAATTTCTCTTTTGTGAATAAAATCTCCCTGATGATAAGTTAGTTGGTTGCTCTTGGAGCCATCTCTCCACATCCAGTGATACGAATCTGGAACAAACTTGCCCATCTGTTTGTCCCTCAGTCCGTCTATCCATTTGTATATTCGGCGTTTGTCTGCCAGTCCGTCTGCCTTTCTACATTTGTCTGCCAGTCCGTCTGCCTTTCTGCATTTGTCTGTCAGTGAGTCAGTGTTCGTCCGTCCGTCCGTCCGCCTAGGCAGTTTTGGGCATAACAGAGGGGGCAAGATAAACATGAGTTGTTTGAATCAGGGCTCAAAGTCCCCGTCAACACTATTTAGGTCGTTTTGGAGACGTTGCTTCCAATTTTGTGGGACTTTTACAAGACATTGAGATGAATAGGACATATCTAGCCCTGCCGCCCAATGAAACCAGAAGGCTTATATGCATTGGACGATCTGACTCACTGATTTGCCTGGGCAGGCTTAGTCCTTCTAAGCGGTTTACCCTTACTCGTGTGTGGTCAGATTCAGCTCTCCAAGCCCCCATGGGCGTGGGCGCTTGTCACATGAAGGAAGTTCTTATGTGTTCTTCCGCAGTCTTTGTTGGGAACAAAAGTAAGAAATATATGAAAATCTGTCATCGAAAAAAAATGCGTTTGCCAAAATGAAAGAAAGCATTACACCACAGTGCTGTGTTGTCCTTTATGTGACTGACTCATTTCAGAAGGCGCCTAGTCCCAAAAATCCACTTTTACAGGAAAATACTTCCCAGCAAGTGTATTCGTTTCATAGAAGCTAGCATGATGAAATTTTCGCGAGAGATTTCTGTCCCGTTTGATAGTCAAAAGGCTGACACTTTTTAGGTCTATGGGTTAATCTAATTCTATGTAATGTTGGTTGGTGCCTGATGCTCTGTCTCTGGTCGGGCCCATCGGAGTCTAATTGTTGGTTTTCTTTTGCTCCAGCATTACAAAGTTTTCTTGTTGTCGAGAAATAAGGGCGAGGATTGTGGCCAAGTAAAATCGATTTAAGCCCCCCCCCCCCCCAGTGGAATTCGTTTCCGCTGACCGTTCCAAGGCGGTTTTTCTGTCGCGATTTATTTAAGTTGTGGTTTGTCTTTGGGTGTTTGTGTCGCTTGTGTTATTTTATTTTGGATAGCCTATTGACCATTTTGTGGGAAAGTAACTTCCTTTTGGATTTCCGCTGTTGGTGTTTCGATTAGGTCTGTTGTTGCATGTTTTTTTCCCCTTTGATGTCTCTGATGGGAGCTATGGGTTGATTGTATCGATTCCTGATCATTGTCTCCGCTTCTATTTTGTCAATGGATAATAGGTTGCGTAAGCGGAGAATAGAACGCTTGATTTGATTGGTTAAGCCAGAGATGGCCATAAGGACTCAACTTGATTGATGGACTGTCCAGTTTTAATTGTCTCCCAATCAAGGACCCACAGAAATGCGACTATAAAAGAACGACCAATAAGATAATTATAATTGTTTCAAAGATGGGAATTATTATTAAGAATAGAAAACTTTCGCCTTCTGGTAGTATGGCCAGAATTGTTGAAAACAACGATGGCTCCAGAAACGGAGAGATAATTGATGCCAGGGGGCACCGATGTACCCTTTCTGGGTATGGGATCCAGTTGTTACAGGTGATCGAAAATTTATTTGAAATTAATTTCATTTAATTTTACCAATTCATACATAATGGCCCTTTTTTCAGGACATTGGCAAACAGTTGAGACCCCGATCATACTGGGTCTATACTGTTTGGTTGCGGCACATTCTGCCACAAACAGAACGAAAACTGACACTCCTATAGTTGTGTTTTTTTTTTAGAAAGTTGTTACTTGACTTTTCCTGTATTCGTCCCTTTGATAAGTGCACGAATCTGTGGTGTCGCCCGTGCTTAGAAAGGACAACACTTTAATAGAACATATTTAACGTCACTACAGCTGGTGATGACGATTTCGTGTTCAACGTCGCGTCAACCCTCTTTGATGGTCATAAGCGTCAAGCGGTTAATGGTTAAACGGTATGTAGAATTATGAGGCTATTAAAAGTAAATAAGTCAGTATGATATGTATAAAAATCTGAAACAGTTAAATCTTATGAAAAAGTCCAATTTCTTTTAAGAATTAAATAATATTATCAGCAGGTACATCTTGAAACATTTGTTGCAGGATTTAACAAAAATTGAACTGCCACCAGATGGTTTGTTACAAAGTGTCAGCTTTAAAGTATAAGTTAAGGGACTGTGAAAAGTCTACACATTCAATTAAGATATGCTTAACAGTGAATGGCTGATCACATCATACACAAGAAGGCTGATCATCACCATTAAAATATAAGAATGAGTAACTCTAGTATGGCCAATGCGCAGTCGCGTTAATACCACATCCTCTTTCCTGGAAAACTGTGGGGGAGAGCATTTTGTTCCAACGACAGGTTTAATGGCATGGAGTTTGTTATTGATTGCACGGCTACTATTCGCCTTGCCATTCCGACAAGATGTATCTGTTGATAAATGCTCTAAAATTATTAAAAGGAATTTTAAAAACAGACGGATCAAGATTGAGCGATTCCTTTGCTTTCTTGTCAGCATATTCATTGCTCGGAAGCCAACAAAACATGATTTGTTGTGTTTTACAAATTTCATGATGTTTTTCGATCAATTTTTGTATTTGAGGATTTTTAGATGATGAATGGTCTAAAGCCTTAAGCACAGAAAGTGAATCAGAAAATATAATGGCTTTTTGAATTGTTGAAGATCTGATAAAATCTAAAGCAAGGTCTATTGCTTTGGCTTCAGCTGTAAAAATAGATGAACCATCTGGAAGGCGCAAAGTTTGGTGCGTATCTTTAGAAACATACGCACAACCAATTTTTCTCCTTCTTTGGAACCATCAGTATAGTCTTGCTGGCAATCATCATAACGTGACTGCAGTACCTGAAAATTTTGTTTGAGTAGTATCGGATTTGCTTCGGACCTTTTATAGAACATATTTAACTTCACTACAGCTGGTGTGTGGGAATGTTTGGCGGCGGTAAAACGTCTCCCTGCCCTACATCATAGAGTAGATTATATTTTCTTGTCCTTTGGGATCATTGATTCCATTGTGTAATTTTGAAAATATCTGAGGGTCACTGATGAGGCCTTATTGGCCGAAACTAGCTAGTCTGGCCCAGAAGACATGTACACTCCTTATTTTTCACTTCTGTGGTGTATTCCTTGCTTCCAAAGGATAACCCTTTTATAGAACATTTTTACCATCATGTAAGTCAAACAGAACAGAAGTGTTTTTAATACACCAAGATGGAACTTCGGCAGTTTCATGTTTTTGAAAATTTTAAAGCTCGATACCTGAATTTTTTAGCAGTGGTAATATACCTTATCCAAAAGGATTGATTGCTGTTGGTTTAATTTCATACTTGTCTACAAATTCAGGTGGAAAATGAAATTTTGAAAGCCGGCTTAGATGGATTAGCAGCAAGTCTGATAGCACACAGAAGAGAAAGTTTTTCTCTGCGCGAAGTTAAAAATCGCGCACCTGCTTCCACATAAAGGAGAAGTACGAAAGGCCCCCATAGCCAGACGAAGGCCTTGGTGATGGATAGTATCCAAAGATTTTAATTAGGACTTTCTTGCAGAACTATAACAACAGACCCATTCTTTTTTGTTTGATTTGAGGTTTAACGTCCCCGTCAACACTGAAAAGGTCATTTAAGAGACGTTGCTTCCAATTTTGTGAGACTTTTACCCGACACTGAGATGAAATGACATCTGAAGCCCTGTCGCCCAATGAAACCAATAGGGTTTATTAGCATGGACGGTCCGCCTCGCACCGCGGTTCCTGGACAGGCTTAGTCTCTGGTCGGGCTCATCGGAGTCTAACTGTTGGTTTTCTTTTGCTCCAGCATTTCAGTGGTTTCTTGCTGTCGAGTCCTCACCGTTGTCTCACCTCTGTGGTTCTTTGATTTCTGTGTTCACGGAGATGTTGCACTGATGAGTTAGGAGACCTTCATGCGGACTGAACAAAATTTTTTGTCTAAATCGCGACGGAAGTAAGGGCGAGGATTGTGGCCACGTAAAATCGATTTAAGCCCCCCAGTGGAAATCTTCCACTGACCGTTCCAAGGCGGCTCTTCTGTGGCGATTTATTTATGGTGTTGTTTGTTACTTACTGTGTGTATCACTTGTGTCTTTTAATTTTGGATGGCCATATGGCCATTTTGTGGGAAAGTAACTGTCCATATGGCCTTCCTTTGTTTAGGTTTCCATTATGGTCTGGTCGCTTAATGTTTGTATTTCTTTCCCTTTGGTGTCTTTTATGGATGGAGTAAGTTAATTGTATCAATTCCTGATCTTTGTTTTACTTCTACTTAGATCCTCTAAGCGGTGTACCAGTACTAGTAAGCGGGCCGGATTCAGCTCTGCGTGGAAGCATCATGCAGCCCATATATTGCTGCAAGCCCCTATGGGCGGGGGCTATAAACAACAGACCCATAATCTAATTTAGATCTTATAAATGACCGGTAAAAATGTAATAAAGTATACCGATCTTCTCCCCAAATTGTATGAGCTAAAACCTTCAAAAGATTCAAAGCTTTTAAGCATTTCGCTGTATGATATTTGATATGGGGAATGAAGGATAATTTTTTATCAAATATGACCCCAAGAAATTTGGCTTCTTCAACAACAGGGATTTGTGATCCGTATAAAAACAGAGAAGGTTGTCGTGTTTCTTCCGTAGCTTACAAAAATGAACAAACTGCGTTTTCGACTGGAAGAACTTGAAACCATCAGTCCATTCTTCTACTTTTTTTTAAATTTTGGTGTAACTTTCGTTCAATTATTTTCTTGTCAAAGCTTTCGGTCGATAATTCGTAGGTTCTGTATGATCTTTCCCTGGTTTTGAAATTAGTACAACTGTAGCTAGACGCCAGCTCTCAGGACAGACCCCCGTTTCCCAATTATTAATTAAGATAGCTTAAAGTGTTGAAAGAGAACTTTTTGGCAGATGCTGAAGCAGCTGATCATGATTTCATCGGGACCGGTTGCCGTATCGTGTGATGGCTTCAACTAGTTCGGATATGTTAAAAGGTTTGTTGTATTCTTCGTGATTGAGGGATTTGAAGTTTAAATTTCTTTTCTCTTGGTCCTTTTTTGAAATTTCTAAAAGTGTCAGAATAATTTCGCGATGATGAATTTCTCAAGAATGTGCTACCAAGAGTATCTGAAATATCCTTTTTAGTTGAAGCTTTTGTGTCAAAACCAGTATTTAAATGTGTAAAACTAGGGGACTTTGTTTTTCCTGAAATTTTTCGTACCATATCCCAAACCTTTTTAATGGGGGTTTTGTAGTTCAATTTAGAGACATATTCTCTTCATGACTTTCGTTTTGAAGCTCGGATTGTTCGCCGACCTTTAGCTCTAAAAGCTTTTACGTCGTTTAGCTTTCCTGAAGTTGGACTTTTGCAGAACTTATTTAGATATGTTCTATAAAATGGTTATCACTTGGAAGCAAAGAATGCACCACAGAACTAGAAAATATGAAGTGCGCATGTTTTTGGGGCCAGACTAGCTAGTTTCGGCCAATTAGGCCTTATCAGTGACCCTCAAGTATTTTCAAAATTCCACAATGGAATCAATGATCCCAAAGGACAAGAAACTATAAACTACACTATAATGTAGGGCAGGGAGACGTTTTACCGCCGCCACACATTCCCAGACACCAGCTGTAGTTACGTTAAATATGTTCTATAAAAGGATTATCCCTTGGAAGCAAGGAATGCACCACAGAACTAGAAAATATGAAGTGTGCATGTTTGCTGGGCCAGACTAGCTAGTTTCGGGCCTGTTTGCGCTTTTGAATAGCTTCTTTACAGCCATTATTAATCCAAGGCTTGCTTTTCTTATTATTTGTGGAGGTCTTTGGAATGCATTGTTCTGATATATTAATAAGTGTATCTGTGAAGTCAGAAACAATGTCAGATGATTCATTAAAGTGATCAATTGATAACTCTTCTTCACACAAATTATCGAATAATTCCCACTCGGCCTTATTCATTTTCCATTTCTGGTTGCAGTCCTCATCTGGTTCATTTACGCTCGCAGTTATAACAGGGAAGTGATCACTTCCGCACTGATCATCATAGACATACCAGTCATAGTCTAAGAAGAAAGATGTGTGACACAGAAATTTAAAGAAGATAAATGACATGGTGCAGGGTGAAGATAAGTATAGGATTTATCATTCATCAAGCAAAGATCATTCATCAAGCGAAGATCATTCCCTGCAATAAGTACTCCCCTGCTGCTGCCATGTCCACAACCACACAGAACGCTGCACCCATCAAAGACACCAAAGGGAAAGAAACGCAAACATTAAGCGACCAGACCATAATGGAAACCTAAACAAAGGAAGGCCATAAGGACAGTTACTTTCCCACAAAATGGCCATATGGCCATCCAAAATAAAAAAGACCCAAGTGATACACACAGTAAGCAAAAAACAACACCATAAATAAACCGCCGCAGAAGAACCGCCTTGGAACGGTCAGTGTGAAGATTTCCATTGGGGGGCTTAAATCGATTTTACGTGGCCACAATCCTCGCCCTTACTTCCGTCGCGATTTAGACAAATAATTTGTTCAGTTCGCATGAAGGCCTCCTAACTCATCAGTGCAACATCTCCGTGAACACAAAAAATCAAAGAACCACAGAGGTGAGACAACGGTGAGGACTCGACAGCAAGAAACCACTGAAATGCTGGAGCAAAAGAAAACAAACAGTTAGACTCCGATGGGCCCGACCAGAGACAGAGCATCAGGCACCAACCAACATTAGCTTGAATTAGATCTCTCTAATTCTCAATAAGCCTTTACGTTGGAGCCGTTATAGAAACTGAGGCCTGACCCACAGGCGTGCAATTAAAGAGGGAAGCAAAGTTGCCAACCGTGATTGGGTTAACTACATTGCATGCAGTCTGTCGTATAACATCCATGTTGTACCCAATCTTTTTATATCGAAGAATGATTTTACGAAATTGGGTGCTGAGGTCATTGCGGTTATATATTTTTCTGGATTTATATACTAAGTCACCATAAAATTCGGGTTCCGATAGACCTTATTACAAGTAGAAGTAAAACAAAGATCAGGAATTGATACAATTAACTTACTCCATCCATAAAAGACACCAAAGGGAAAGAAATACAAACATTAAGCGACCAGACCATAATGGAAACCTAAACAAAGGAAGGCCATATGGACAGTTACTTTCCCACAAAATGGCCATATGGTCATCCAAAATTAAAAGACACAAGTGATACACACAGTAAGTAACAAACAACAACATAAATAAATCGCCACAGAAGAGCCGCCTTGGAACGGTCAGTGGAAGATTTCCACTGGGGGGCTTAAATCGATTTTACGTGGCCACAATCCTCGCCCTTACTTCCGTCGCGATTTAGACAAAAAATTTTGTTCCGTCCGCATGAAGGCCTCCTAACTCATCAGTGCAACATCTCCGTGAACACAGAAATCAAAGAACCACAGAGGTGAGACAACGGTGTGGACTCGACAGCAAGAAACCACTGAAATGCTGGAGCAAAAGAAAACCAACAGTTAGACCTGTCGTTTTTAATTTGATATCTCTTTGTGGTAAACAGGATTTAACAAAAATTGAACTGCCACCAGATGGTTTGTTACAAAAAGTCAACTTTAAAGTATAAGTCAAGGGACTGTGAAAGGTCTACACATTCATTTAAGATATGTTTAACAGTAAATGGCTGATAACATCCTACACAAGAAGGCTGATCATCACCATTAAAATATAAGAATGAGTAACTTTAGTATGACCAATGCGCAGTCGCGTTAATACTACATCCTCTTTCCTGGAAATCTGTGGAGGAGAGCATTTTTTCCAACGACAGGTTTAATAGCATGGAGTTTGTTATCTATTGCACGGTCCCATTCGCCTTGCCATTCCGACAAGATGTATCTGCTGATAAATGGTTAAAAATTATTATAAGGAATTTTAAAAACAGCGGGATCAAGATTGAGCGATTCCTTTGCTTTCTTGTCAGCATGTTCATTGCCGACAATGCCAGTATGGCTCAGAAGCCAATAAAACAAGGTTCGGTGGGTTTTAAAAATTGAATGTTTTTCGATCAATTTTTGTATTTGAGGTTTTTTGGATGATGAATGGTCTAAAGCCTTAAGCACAGAAAGTGAATGAGAAAATATAATTGTTTTTTTTTTTTAATTGTTGAAGAACTGATAAAATCTAAAGCAAAGTCTATTGCTTTGGCTTCAGCTGTAAAAAATAGATGAACCATCTGGAAGGCGCAAGGTTCGGTGCGTATCTTTAGAAACATACGCACAACCAATTTTTCTTCTTCCTTGGAACCATCAGTAAAGACTTGCCGGTAATCATCATAACGTGACTGTAGTACCTGAAAGTTATGAGTATTATAGGATTTGCTGCGGATTTTATACCATCATGTAAGTCAAACAGAACAGATGATGATGATGATGATGATTTCGTGTTTAACGACGCGACGCGTCAACCCTCTTTGTGGGTCATAAGCGTCAAACGGTTAATGGTTAAACGGCATGAATAATTATGACGATATTAAAAGTAACAAGTCACAATGACAATGTATAAAAATCTGAAACTGTTAAATCTTATGAAAAAGACCAATTTCTTTTAAGAATAAAATAATGTTATCAACAGGTACATCTTGAAACAGTTTTTGCAAAGTGTCAGCTTTGAAATATAAAATACGTGAGGGTGAAAAGTCAACACAGTCAATTAAGATATGTTTCACAGTGAATGGCTGATCACAACCTACACAAGAAGGCTGATCATCACCATTAAATAGATAAGAATGAGTAACTCTAGTATGGCCGATGCGCAGTCGTGTTAATACTACGTCCTCTTTTCTGGAAAACTGTGGAGGAGAGCATTTTGTACTAACGACAGGTTTAATGGCATGGAGTTTGTTATTTATTGTACGGTCCCATTCGCCTTGCCATTCCGACAAGATGTATCTGTTGATAAATGGTTTAAAATTATTAAAGGGAATTTTAAAAACAGATGGATCAAGATTGAGCGATTCCTTTGCTTTCTTGTCAGCATATTCATTGCCGACAATGCCAATATGGCTCGGAAGCCAACAAAACAAGATTTGGTGTGTTTTAGAAATTTCATGATGTTTTTCGATCAATTTTTGAATTTGAGGATTTTTAGATGATGAATGGTCTAAAGCCTTAAGCACAGAAAGTGAATCAGAAAATATAATTGCTTTTTGAATTATTGAAGAACTGATAAAATCTAAAGCTAGGTCTATTGCTTTGGCTTCAGCTGTAAAAATAGATGAACCATCTGGAAGGCGCATGGTTTTGTGCGTATCTTTAGAAACAAACGCACAACCAACTTTATCTCCTTCTTTGGAACCATCAGTATAGACCTGCTGGTAATCATTGTAACGTGACTGCAGTACATGGAAGTTTTGTTTGAGAAGTATCGGATTTGATTCGGATTTTTTGCCATCATGCAAGTCGAACAGAATAGAAGGTTGTTTAATACACCAAGATGGAACTTCGGCGGTTTCATGTTTTTGAATATTTTTAAGGTCGATGCCTGAATTTTCTAGCAGTGGTAAAATTCGTAATCCAAAAGGTTTGATTGCTGTGGGTTTAGTTTCATACTTATCTATACATTGAGGTGGAAATGAAATTTTGGATGCCGGGTTAGATGGATTAGCAGCAATTCTAATAGCATACTGAAGAGAAAGTTTCTCTCTGCGCGAAGTTAAAGATGGTTCACCTGCTTCTACATAAAGGCTTAATACGGGAGAAGTACGAAAGGCTCCCATAGCCAGACGAAGGCCTTGGTGATGGATAGTATCCAATGATTTTAAATAGGACTTTCTGGCAGAACCATAAACAACAGACCCATAATCTAATTTAGATCTTATTAAAGACCGGTAAAGATGTAATAAAGTATACCGATCTGCTCCCCAACTTGTATGGGCTAAAACTTTCAAAAGATTCAAAGCTTTTAAGCATTTCGCTTTAAGATATTTAATATGTGGAATAAAAGATAACTTTTGATCAAATATGACCCCAAGAAATTTGGCTTCTTCAACAACAGGAATTTGTGATCCGTATAAAAACAAGGAAGGATGTTCGTGTTTCTTCCGTAGTTTACAAAAATGAACACACTGCGTTTTCGACTTGGAGAACTTGAAACCATTTTTATCAGTCCATTCGTCTATTCGTTTTAAATTTTGTTGCAACTTTCGTTCAATTGTTTTCATATTTTTTGAACGGTAACATATACAGAAATCGTCAACATACAAGGAACAATCAGTTTTGTCGTCCAAACATTGTACAATATTGTTTATTTTGATGTTAAATAGCGTAGTTGAAAGAATACTACCCTGTGGGACACCCTGTTCTTGATCATAGAAATCTGACAGGGTAGACCCCACACGCACCTGAAACATGCGCTCCCCTAAAAAGCTTTCAATAAAACTGGGAAGTTTTCCTCTTAAGCCAATGTTATGGAGATCTTTCAATATACCATAACGCCATGTTGTATCATATGCTTTCTCCAAGTCGAAAAAGACAGCTACTACGTGTTCTTTGTTAATAAAAGCATCTCGTATAAATGTTTCTAGTCTTATTAAATTGTCATTGGTACTGCGTTCCGAACGAAAACCCGATTGATATTCTGAAATGAGGTTGTTGGACTCTAAGTACCAGACTAATCTCTTGTTTATCATTCTCTCCAATGTTTTACACAAACAACTTGTCAAAGCTATCGGACGATAATTTGTAGGTTCTGCATGATCTTTCCCTGGTTTCGGAATTGGTACAACTGTAGCTACACGCCAGCTCTCAGGACAGACCCCCGTTTCCCAAATATTATTAAAGATATCTAAAAGTGTTGTAAGAGAACTTTTTGGCAGATGCTCAAGCATCTGATAATGAATTTCATCGGGGCCGGTTGCCGTATCATGTGATTTTTCAATGACTTCAACTAGTTCGGATAAGTTAAAAGGTGTGTTGTATTCTTCGTGATTAAGGGATTTGAAGTTAAGTTTTCTTTTCTCCTGGTCCTTTTTGAAATTTCTAAAAGTGTCAGAATAATTACGCGATGATGAATTATTCAAGAATGTGCTCCCAAGAGTATCTGAAATATCTTTTTTAGTTGAAGCTTTTGTGTCAAAACCAGTATTTAAATGTGTAAAACTAGAGGACTTTGTTTTTCCTGAAATTTTTCGTACCATATCCCAAACCTTTTTAATGGGGGTTTTGTAGTTCAATTTGGAGACATATTCTCTCCATGACTTTCGTTTTGAAGCTCGGATTGTTCGCCGAGCTTGAGCTCTAAAAACTTTAACGTCGTTTAGCTTTTCTGAAGTGGGACTTTTGCAGAACTTATTTAGAGCCTGTTTGCGCTTTTGAATAGCTTCTTTACAGTCATTATTAAACCAAGGCTTGCTTTTCTTGGTATTTGTGGAGGTCTTTGGAATGCATTGTTCTGATATATTAATTAGTTTATCTGTGAAATCAGAAACAATGTCAGATGATTCATTTAAGTGATCAACTGATAACTCTTCTTCACATAAATTACGGAATAATTCCCAGTCGGCTTTATTCATTTTCCATTTCTGGTTACAGTCCTCATCTGGTTCGTTTACGCTCTCAATTATAACAGGGAAGTGATCACTTCCGCACTGATCGTCATGAACAGACCAGTCATAGTCCAAGAAGAGAGATGGGTGACACAAAGAGAGATCTAAAGAAGACAAATGACCTGTCGCAGGGTGAAGGTAAGTATAAGATTTATCATTCATCAAGCAAAGATCATTCTTTGCAATAAAATCTTCAACAAGTGCTCCTCTGTTATTGATATCTTTACAGCCCCATAGAATATTGTGACTATTGAAGTCACCAACTAAAAGATATGGCGATGGAAGTTGACCCAGCAATGAGTCAAGATGTTCGGGCTTTAAAGAAAATGAGGGCGGGATATATAGAGAGCAAATTGTAGTTTCTTTATCCAGAGAAACCGATACTGCTACAGCTTGTAGGTCTGTTTTTAATTTGATCTCTCTTTGTGGTAAACATGATTTAACAAAAATTGAACTGCCACCAGATGGTTTGTTACCATCAGAATAGATATAGTTGTATGTATTGAAACCCCTGACATCTATGTTGTCATTAATTTTTAAAAAAGTTTCTTGCAAACAAAACACCGATGGGGTTAGTAGCGAAATAAGTAATAAGAGTTCATTATAATTCGATTTAAGACCTCGACAATTCCATTGTATTATTTTGTGTTTTAAATCCATTTTAAGGAGAGATATTAAAAAGACTAGAAACTATTATGGAGGTGCAATTGGTGATATAGATCTGCTACAACCAGCTCGTGGTGTGGCTGACCTCGATCTGTTATTGCCACTTGGTGATGATGGAGTTTCAGTCAACTCCATATCACTGTCACTCAAAGATCCGAATCTGTTCTGAAATCTTATATTGTCTCTTTCCATTTTACGTTGTCTGTCTGTTTGTCTTTGAGACAATTGATGTTTTTTGATCGGATCTTCCGATCCCTTATTAGTTCGACTTGAGTCGGGTTTCTCTTTTACATTCGGCGCTGGCTTCGGTACGGTCGCTGTCGACCGATCCGAAGCATCCTGGATTGCGCCTTTTGATAAATTGATTGCACTTTGTGGTGCTGGAGTGGGTTTACTCCATGCACCCGATTTTTTCAGTTCAGCTATGTATGATTCAGCAGTCTGTGTTGCGGAGCTTGTACATTTTACACCAGCACCCTTTGTGATGCTGGCGAAACTGGTGGTTGGTGTTATGTATCGCTCTTCAACAATTTTCCGCGCTTCTGGGAATGTTATCCCCCTTTGGTATTTGACGGTGAGTATTTCTTTTTCTTTTTTCCACGCCGGACAGTCTCGGGAGAAAACAGCATGTTTGCCATCACAATTTACGCATTTGGGTTCATTTTTGCAGTTGAGGTGATTATCAACATGCTTTTCTTCACCACAATTTGGACAGAGTTTTTTCCTCTGACATCTGCTTTCGTGATGGCCAAAAGCCTGACAAGAGTAACATCTAAGTGGGTTTGGGATGTATACCTCTACGTTAATGGAAAGATATGCTACTTTGATTTTCTTGGGTAGAATTGGTGTATTAAAAGTCAACACATAAGTTGCTGTTGGTTTTAGTACACCATTTCTACGAACTTGAATGTTACGAACACCAACAACTCCCTGATCTTTCAAGTTATTGATTATCTCTTCATCTGAACAAGGACGCAGTTCTGGACTGCGAATCACTCCCTTTGATGAATTGAGCGTGTTATGTAACGATACTTTAACCTTCAGATCAAAGAGTTTGTTGGTGTTTAGCAGGCTTACCACTTGCTGTTTTTTCTCGACTTCCAAGAGAAGATCACCCGATTTGAGTTGTTTTATACTCTTAGGATGTCCGGCAATGGAGAGAATACTTTTCTCGATCACAAAGGGGGAAAGGCTTGACACAGTTCGTGTATCGTCAAGCGACGTGACGACCAAGAAACGCGGAACATTGTCAAAGTTTGGTTCAGCAGACTGCTGACTCGATTGTTGACTTGACTGCTGACTGGATTTTTGACAGTGTTCATCCGATTCGGATGAATCCTCGTCTTTTTTACGTTTAGGTGCGTTGCGGTTAGGTGCGTGGTTGCGGTTATGTTTGTTTTTAGGAGCCATAAGAAAAAAATCCTAGTTTCGTCCCAAGTGCTCTCCGCCCTCCACGGAGCCCTACAAGGGAACACCATAATGGAGTGGTTATCCAACTCGCAGGTGTTAGAGATACACGTGAGATATACTCGTATAAACAAAATGCCTACACGATTGATCCGTTAAGCCACCGCCTTCTAGAGATAAAAAGACAGAAAAGGGTAAGGTAAATGGGCATATGGTTGGTGTCAGGAAAGATACAAAAGAGTTGAAGAGAAAGCAAAGCGGTATCTCTAGGGCTCGGCGTGACCAGCCGATTGACCGTGCCGGACCGCACGGCCACCCGCCTACACCGAAAAGCCAGGCCAAAGAGGCGTGTTGGGCACCTGAAGCACCGCCACCTCAGGTAACCCTCAACCTCCAGGATCCCTTCTTCCGGCTTACAGGACGCCACCCACGGCAAACGGGTGGTACTTCCTTTAGCTCTTCCCAGTGGGCACATTGACCACAGCAGCAATGTGCCCAGTGGGAATTGAGCCCCCAGGGCCACGGCAAGGCAGGAAGTCTAATACCTGGGGGTCAAACAGAACAGAAGGCCTTTTAATGCACCAAGATGGAACTTCGGCAGTTTCATGTTTTTGAATATTTTTAAGCTCTATACCTGAATTTTCTAGCAGTGGTAATATACGTAATCCAAAAGGTTTGATTGCTGTGGGTTTTTTGGATGGTGATGTTCCTCGTGCGCCATCGTATGGCGTTTATATTTCGTAATTAATTCGATTTGCTAGAGTGTGTAGTCATGTATCTGACTTCAACACTCGTAATAAATTATTAACGGCTAAACTCCTTAATCAAGGTAATCGGTACCATAAACTACGCAAAGCCTTTTCAAAATTTTATAGACGCCATTCTGATTTAGTTTCAAAATTCAATATTGGACTTAAATCTCTTCTGCAACAAGGTCTATCGGAACCCGAATTTTATGGTGACTTGGTATATAAATTCAGAAAAATATATAACCGCAATGACTTCAGCACCCAATTTCGTAAAATCATTCTTCGATATAAAAAGATTGGGTACAACATGGATGTTGTACGACAGACTGCATGCATGGTCACGGTTGGCAACTTTGCTTCCCTCTTTAATTGCACGCCGGTGGGTCAGGCCTAAGATTCTATGACGGCTCCAACGTAAAGGCTTATTGAGGATTAGAGAGATCTTATTCTTGGTAATGTTGGTTGGTGCCCGATGCACTGTCTCTGGTCGGGCCCATCGGAGTCTAACTGTTGGTTTTCTTTCGCTCCAGCATTTCAGTGGTTTTTTGCTGTCGAGTCCTCACCGTTGTCTCACCTCTGTGTTTCTTTAATTTTTTGTGTTCACGGAGATTTTGCACTGATGAGTTAGGAGGCCTTCATGAACAATTTATTTGTCTAAATCGCGACGGAAGTAAGGGCGAGGATTGTGGCCACGTTAAATCGATTTAAGCCCCCCAGTGGAAATCTTTCCACTGACCGCTCCAAGGCGGTTCTTCTGTGGCGGTTTATTTGTGTTGTTGTTTGTTACTTACTGTGTGTATCACTTGGGTCTTTTTATTTTGGATGGCCGTATGGCCATTTTGTGGGAAAGTAACTGTCCTTATGGCCTTCCCTTGTTTAGGTCTCCATTATGGTTTGGTCGCTTAATGTTTGTGTTTCTTTCCCTTTGGTGTCTTTGATGGGTGGAGTAAGTTAATTGTATCGATTCCTGATCTTTGTTTTACTTCTGCTTTTAAGTTCATACTTGTGTACAAACTCAGGTGGAAATGAAACTTTGAAAGCCGGATTAGATGGATTAGCAGCAAGTCTGACAGCATACTGAAGAGAAAGTTTTTCTCTGCGCGTAGTTAAAGATGGTTAACCTGCTTCAACATAAAGGATTAATACAGGAGATGTACGAAAGGCTCCCATAGCCAGACGAAGGCCTTGGTGATGGATAGTATCCAAAGATTTTAAATAAGATTTTCTGGCAGAACCATAAACAACAGACCCATAATCTTATTTAGATCTTATTAAAGACCGGTAAAGGTGTAATAAAGTATACCGATCTGCTCCCCAACTTGTATGAGCTAAAACTTTTAAAAGATTCAAAGCTTTTAAGCATTTCGCTTTAAGATATTTAGTATGGGAATAAAAGATAACCTTTGATCAAATATGACCCCCAAGAAATTTGGCTTCTTCAACAACAGGAATTTGTGTTCCGTATAAAAACAAGGAAGGATGTTCATGTTTCTTCCGTAGCTAACAAAATGAACACACTGCGTTTTCGACTTGGAGAACTTTAAACAATTTTATCAGTCCATTCTTCTATCCTTTTTTAAATTTTGTTGCAACTTTCGTTCAATTGTTTTCATATTTTTTTGAACGGTAACATATACAAAAAGCATCAACATACAATGAACAGTCTGTTTTGTCGTCCAAACATTGTGCAATATTATTTATTTTGATGTTAAATAGCCCCAGGTATAAGCAACCAACCTACGAGTTGTTTGCCGCCGAAGAGAGTTGGTTGCTTAACGGTAACACGTGTGTTTATTTATGAACATACCCCACCCATTAAAAACCTCAAAAGCCAAGAGTACTAAGGCCAAAAATTTGTTCGTACTTCCGGGTTTTCAGCTTCCTGTTGCCGGCAGCAAACCTGATTGGATAAAACTAGAACTTCCTTGTTACCTTGGACACACGTTCATCTTTTCGAAATAAACAAAGTTGGCTGTGCTATATCAACTCCAGCTTTTTCTCGTTTTACAGCTACAGCTCCCATAGAAACATCTAATTCAATGATAAAAACATGTTTTCTTTACCCTTTCGCCGGTATATTCCACTACATGAGGTAGTACTACACACACAGTGTCACAGACCGCGCCAAAAGTAATAGCCGTTAGTTTTGGCGAGCGGAAGTTACGAAATGAAATGAACGACAACAATACGGAAAGTATTCCTGCTGTGTATAAAATAATACAGTAGGTACATTTTTCTTGAAACAGCTTGCTAAAAATGGTGTTTCAGTTCAATGTACCTGTTGTTAAAACAATACGGCCAACAATGCCAGTGAGGATTTTTCGGCCGATTTTTCCACTGCAGTCGAAGAAAATCAGGGCCGGACTCTAGCTCTTGTCGAAAGTAAGCATGCAGCTACCAGGCTACTAGCTCCAGTTAGTATATGAAAGAAGAAAACTCTACACAATGATGGCCAGGATCACAGCAATTGGTGAATTGGGATGCAAACATCTTGTTCAAACTTTGGTGTTTCAATCAAATGTACCTCTTGTTTAAACAAAGCAGCATTGGAGTGTATTGTCTAGGAATCTCAGAAGACAATCCCAGGTATCCAAGTTGTAAATATGAATGCTTTGTGATGAGTGACTGTTTCAAAAACTTTACAAAGGTGTTCTCGAATTTGACCCCTAGCCCCACCCCAGGGCGTGAACCCAGGGGTCTGTTCTCTTTGATGGTTGGTTGATTTGAGGTTTAATGTCCCCGTCAACACTGTAAAAGTCATTTTGGAGACGTTGTTTCCAATTTTGTGGGACTTTTACCCGACATTGAGATGAAATGACATTTTAAGCCCTGTCGCCCAATGAAACCAATAGGGTTTATTAGCATGGACGGTCCGCCTCGCACCGCGGTTCCTGGACAGGCTTAGATCCTCTAAACGGTTTACCAGTACTAGAGTGCGGGCCGGATTCAGCTCTGCGTGGAAGCATCATGCAGCTCATATATTTCTTCAAGCCCCTATTGGCGGGGGCGCCTGTTCTCTTTGAACATCAGAAGACCCTCCTAGTAGGGCTGGCTAATCGTAGCTGAAAAGATAATCAATTATCATTCCTGTCATTGTGATCGATAATCAATTAGTAATCACTGAAGATTTAGTCATAATTTTACCTGTCTGGCTTTCTATCTGAGCGTGATTGCTACCATATGCTGTACTTTGCCATATATGTATTTGGACAGACAAACCTGAGCAAACAGTGTAGACCCAGATGAGATGCCACAGAACGCGGTGTCTCATCTGGGTCGGCACTGTTTGTCACTCATACAGCTATTTTAGGCACAACTTTGGGTAGTAAATTGTACTTATCAAATAATCGATTGCAAGCAAATCAGTAATGGTTTGGGTTGAATTTATCGATCGATAATTATCGATTATCCAATTGATCGTGCCAGCCTTACCTCCCAGGTACTTGTGTGTGTGTGTGTGTGTGTGTGAAATCGGGTTTAACGTCGCTTTCAACAATTTTTCAGTCATATCACGACGGTGTCTGGTTGCGACAGGGAGCTCAATGCTCACGTTTATAGTGCTGCCTCACTGAAGTATCATGTCCCAGACACATTACATGATACCACACCCAGTCACATTATCCTGACACTGGATCGACCAGTCCTAGCTCTACCCCGTAAATCTGAGTGCCAAACGAGGAGTAGCTAGTACCATTTTTAACGACTTTGGTATGTCGCGGCCCGGGATCGAACCCGAGACCTCCCGTTCCCCGGAGCGGACACTCTACCAACTGAGCTATCGGGGCCGGTCCCAGGTACTTAAGTTCCAAATATGAGCGCCCTGTGATGAGTGACTGTTGAGATATAAGCATTTGAAAAACTTCACCGCAGTGTGACGGGAACGCACACGCAACCGCGCACATCCTAGGTGACATCAATAGCTCTCCATGTACTTCGTACAGGCAAGGTAAAAAAACACTTGCATAAACAACATTTGGACTTGCCCTCATGGCAGCTGGGCAATGGACTTGTCAGGCCCTGCATATTAGAAGTTCTCATTTAGAACTGCATTTAAGTATTTGCCTGAGCTAGACTTTAGAATTTGTCTAGCACTTTAAGCATTTCATTTTTTCTAGCTAATAAAAGATCTTTGATAGATAACAGCAATGCATGCATCTATCAGGAAGTATATACAAATCATTGTGTCAAACCCTGCCATCCAATGAAACCAGTAAGGTTTAAAGGTATGGACAGACAGACTCAGACCACTCTGCCTTGGCAGGCTTAGACCCTCTAAGCAGTTTACCAGTAATTCCATCACAAAAACAAGCATATATAATTCTGAGCCCCTTGAACCCTAATAGTAAAACTGATGTTTACAGTGGGTAAACATTATGTTTCGATTTTCCTCTCTAAAATATAGATTATGGAAACTCGTTAGAACCACCTCAGTGAGGCAGTTATAACTTGTACTCACAATCTATATTTTGATTCGAAATAAGAAAAATATCACAATGTTCCATCTTGAAATTTTCAGGGTTTTTTTCTTCGTTTAAGTTTACATTGTATTTGTATAGCATGTTTTCGTAATGGAAAGATGCTGTTGATATCGCTTTACACAGAGACACCATACAGCCCAATATATTTCTCCTGGGGTAAAAATAACGTTGGATCAATAATAGTTAATCTGGTCCAACTGTCTGTCTTTATTCTTATCTTTTGCCAAGGGCTTACCCAGGGGTTGCCGCTTTATTGCTTGGATAGCAAATAAAAAAAAAAAAAAAAAAATCTATCAATTCCCCAGAATCTCCCCGAAGAACACCTATCTTCCTATCTATATATCTATCTTGGCCCCTTGATTTGCCCAAAAAGCTTGTGGAATGTGTAAAATGCAAAAATATGAGTGAAAAAAATGTAGTGGAGTGTGGTAGCTCAGTGCACTTGCCTCTGATGCTAGGGAACCCCACTTCGATTCCCGGCAGCGGTAATAATGTTGCGGTGTCCGAGCATGCTCCATTGGCATCATTTGCAGGTATCAATGCCACAAGTGCACAGTTCTTTGGATCGGGACGTTAACTGGAGGCCCCCTGTGCCGGGACAACCATCCCCTGTGCAGGTTTAAGATCCCTACCATAATTACATCAACAACAACAGCTTGTTTACCGTGTAGGCAGCTCCATCCTGCGAAACCTGGAGTGTATATACACGTAAATGTAATGCACACCAGGAGTGTTTTATTTGTTTGATTTGAGGTTTAACGTCCCCATCAACACTATCAGGGTTCGACATTAACCCAATACCGATGGATTTTGTCTGGTGAAAAGCTGGTCAGTGGCTGGCTGGTCCGAATGGTCTAGTTTAAAATCTTCAACCAAAGGCATAAAATCCAGGTTTTTAGCTCATTGACCATAAAATGGGTTTCTGTTTTCAGTATGTTGCAGTAGCCTAACTATGTAAATAATAGTAGAAATATTTGTTTGATTTGAGGTTTAACGTCCCCATCAACACTGTAAAGGTCATTTTGGAGACGTTGCTTCTAATTTTGTGGGACTTTTACCTGATTGAGTTTAAATGACATCCCAAACCCTGCTGGCCAATGAAACCAATAGGGTTAAAAAGCATGGACGGTCCGACACTTGCACTGCTTTTCCTGGACAGGCTTTTCCTGGGCAGACTCCAATTCTGTGGTGTATTCCTTGCTTCCAAAGGATAACCCTTTTATAGAACATATTTGACTTCACTACAGCTGGTGTGTGGGAATGTGTTGCGGCGGTAAAACGTCTCCCTGCCCTACATCATAGTGTAGATTATATTTCATGTCCTTTGGGATCATTGATTCTATTGTGGAATTTTGAAAATATCTGAGGGTCACTGATGAGGCCTAATTGGCCGAAACTAGCTAGTCTGGCCCAGAAAACAAGTACACTCCATATTTGTCGCACCTGCTTTAGCAGGAAGACATAGGCGTGCAAGTTTCCGTCCGTCTGTCCACCCGTCCGTCCGTCTGTCCGTCCGTCAACATTTTACACTGGATGTCTTGTCATCGCAACTCCTCCTACACTTTTAGACCGATCATTTGGAAACTTTGCATGTGCTTTCGCCATGGTATGAGGATGCGCATGTGGTTTGGACTTAATCTTCGAATCAATTTTTGTCACTTTTTCCATATTGTGAACTTAGTCATTTTTAGGTATGCGATACGTACCTCTTGTCATCGCAACTCCTCTTACACTTTTATACTGATCATTTGGAAACTTTGCATGTGCTTTCCCCTTGGTATGAGGATGCGCATATGGTTTGGACTTAATCTTCGAATCAATTTTTGTCACTTTTTCCAGATTGTGAACTTAGTCATTTTTAGGTATGCGATACGTACCTCTTGTCATCGCAACTCCTCTTACACTTTTATACTGATCATTTGGAAACTTTGCATGTGCTTTCCCCTTGGTATGAGGATGCGCATATGGTTTGGACTTAATCTTCGAATCAATTTTTGTCACTTTTTCCAGATTGTGAACTTAGTCATTTTTAGGTATGCGATACGTACCTCTTGTCATCGCAACTCCTCTTACACTTTTATACTGATCATTTGGAAACTTTGCATGTGCTTTCCCCTTGGTATGAGGATGCGCATATGGTTTGGACTTAATCTTCGAATCAATTTTTGTCACTTTTTCCAGATTGTGAACTTAGTCATTTTTAACCTTCAATTGGTATTGGGTTGGTACCTCTTGTCATCGCAACTCCTCCTACACTTTTATACCAATCATTTCGAAAATTTGTATGTGCTTTCGGCATGGTATGAGGATGCGCATGTGGTTTGGACTTAATCTTCGAATTAATTTTTCTCACTTTTTGCATATTGTGAACTTAGTCATTTTTGTCGTACCTGCTTAGCAGGAAGACATAAACGTGCAAGTTTCTGTCCGTCCATTTGCCCGTCTTTTTTCCCAGTCAATGTAAACTTTGTACTTTTTTTATTTCATTTTATCACATTGTGAAATTAGTTTTTTACCTCAGATATATGAGCTATTGATTCTTCTCAAAGCCCTTTATTCATTTCTTCTGCCTTAAAGAAACTTTTATTTTGTGTGTGGGGCAGGTGGGGAGCAGGTGCGACATCAACTTCACTGAAGTTGAATCTCTGGTTTTAAGTTCTGTGGTGTATTTCTTGCTTCCAAAGGATAATCCTTTTATAGAACATATTTGACTTCACTACAGCTGGTGTGTGGGAATGTGCGGCGGCGGTAAAACGTCTCCCTGCCCTACATCATAGTGTAGATTATATTTTCTTGTCCTTTGCGATCATTGATTCTATTGTGGAATTTTGAAAATATCTGAGGGTCACTGATGAGGCCTAATTGGCCGAAATTATCTAGTCTGGCCCAGAAAACATGAACACTCCCTATTTTTCAGTTCTGTGGTGTATTCCTTGCTTCCAAAGGATAACCCTTTTATAGAACATATTAGAATCACATTTTAGTAACTGTATCCCTCATTGTCAGTTTCACTATTATCGTGCATCAGCAGTAAGTTGTGTAAAGCCTTCAAAACACGAGCTTGCACTTGCATATGTGCCAGTTTCGCAGAACTTTTCAATTTTTCTCAAAATAAGAAAAATCCGAAGATTTCCATAGTCAACCCTGAGTTTGAACTAGCCAAAGGCACAAATATTTTATATCTAAACTCACTGCATCTAACAACATTGCAAAATAACTAATCAACAACTTGTTCAAATCAAGTCCCATGTTCAAGTAGCTCAAAACCTTTTTAGTGTGCGAAATAATTGCTAGTTCCATTTCAAGGGAGAAGCCCCAGTGGTGCAGTGGTTATGCTACTCGCCTTGTAAACCAGGGATCGCAGGATCGATCCCGGGCTTCTCCAGACTTTCAGATGAGTCTTTAAACCGAGGTCCCGTCTCCGTATGACCTTAGCTGTTGGTGGGACGTAAAACAAAAACTCACTCACTCCATTTCAAGGGAGTATCCCTTTTCATAGAATTCTTTGTCCTGTTTGTTAAAATTCAGAGACCAATTTTCATTGCAGATAGTTGGTAGGGAAAGTATTGAAATGTTTGTGGTGTTGGCTTTGACATGGTCACATATAAGAGCTGCCAAAACTTTATGTACGCAATGTTACTGGATTGCATCGTAGATATATTTTTGACCCATATTTTGACTTTTTACACATTCGGTAAGTTTACTGGGCAAATCAACAGGCCAACTACAAACTCTGTGATAATGAATTGGTCTTATCTATATTCAGATAAAGAATGTTCTGTGCCTGAGCAGGTCAGATATGCCATAGTTACAGAATTACTGTGTAGGCTTTCGGAGTGTATGTAATAATGTACACATAATGTGACGTACTTGTAACTTGTGTATAGAAGAATCATGATTCCTGAAGAATCGTCTTCTAGACCCGTTTTCCATCCAAATTGGGAGTTTTGTTTGTTTGATTTGATGTTTAACATCCCCATCAACACTGTATAGGTCATTTTGATGATGTTGCTTCCAATTTTGTGCTACTTTTACCCGACATTGAGATGAAAAGACATCTCAAGCCTTGTATCCCATGAAACCAATATGGTTTATAAGCATGGATGGTCTGACTCGCACTGCTTTCCCTGGGCAGGCATAGATCGTCTAAGCGGTTAACCTGAGCTTTCGGTTTCAGCTCTGCGTGGAAGCATCATGCAGCCAATCTACTTCTTCAAGCCCCGATTGAGGGGGGGGGGGGGTGGGGGCACCTGGGGAGATAGACAGATTTTGTTTGTTTGATTTGAGGTTTAACGTCCCCGACAACACTGTAAACGTCATTTTGGAGACTTCCAATTTTGTGGGACTTTTACCCTACATTGAAATGAAATGACATCTCAAGACCTACCGCCAAACAATTAAACCAATACGGTTTATCATTTTTAATTTTATAACTCATTTTTGATTTTTATTATAAGCATGGGCGGTCTGACTCGCACTGCTTTTTCTGGGCAGGCTTAGATCCTCTAAGCCGTTTACCAGTACTTGTTTGCGGGTCGGTTTCAGCTCTGCGTGGAAGCATCATGCAGCCCATCTATTCCTTCAAGCCCATATGGGCGGGGTCTGATAGATTCACCTTATTTGCATTATCTGCCGGTTCCTAATCTGAAGGTTATCAAAGTTGGAAAAACGGGTAACCAGACCACCGTGACCTGAATTCAAGGTCAGGTGGGTTTTCCAATATTGACAATGTGCAAGCTGGGAGCCAGCAAATAATGCAAATATGGTGAATAGATAGACAGAATTCTGATAGATAGGGCAACGTACATTTCCATCTCTTAAACAGAAATAATAACTTTTCCCTACCCTAAAGTATGTATGCAACTGCAGTTTTCAAAAATAATACTGGTTCTACTAAATACCGATACCATTCTCTGGACGGAGTGATTTTTTTTTTCGATTAACTATCTACTGCACAGTTCAAGTTTAACTTTGTTGCTGTCGTTGTTCAGTCAGGGGCCACCTTTGAGACTGTTAAACTTTAGAACAGTCCAAAAGGAGGTCTTAATATAGGAATTTTGCGGTACTACTGCAAATATCCATTTAGAAAATATTTTCATTTCAAAAAGACCCACCTAATACTGAATGCACAAAATGGAAGGTTTATAAGCATAAAAACGGTTGGTTGCAGTTAGGTCGCGCCTATTTCATATTAGACTTCCTGCCTTGCCGTGGCACTGGGGGCTCACTTCCCACTGGGTACGTTACTGCTGTGGCCAATGTGCCCACTGGGAAGCGCTTAAGGAAGTACTACCCGTTTGCCGGAAGAAGGGATCCTTGAGGTTGAGGGTTACCTGAGGTTGCGGTGCTTCAGGTTACCAACACACCTCTTTGGCCTGGCTTTTCGGTGTAGACGGGTGGCCGTGCGGTCCGGCACTGTCAATCGGCTGGTCGCGCCGTGCCCTAGAGATACCTCTTTGCTTTCTGTTTGTATCTTTCCTGATACCAACCATATGCCCGTTTACCTTACCCTTTTCTATCTTTTTATCTCTAGAAGTGGGTGGCCAAACGGACCAATCGTGTAGGCTTTTTCGTTTATACGAGTATATCTCACGTGAATCTCGAACACCTGGGAGTTGGAAAACCACTCCATTATGGTGTTCCCTTGTAGGGCTCCACGGAGGGCGGAGAGCACTTGGGGACAAACCTTAAAGCTTTCTTCATGGCGAAGAACAAAAATCATAACCACAACGCAAATGTCATAGGGTGGAATAAAGAGTTGCATACTAGATGTTTCTTTTGTTTTGTTTTACCCATGTCCACATCCCAATACCATATCTATTGTCCAATACTTCCTATACTGTACGTTATATCCCATTACCATAAATTTCAAGGACACGTTTCACTGCGGCACTGTTAGTTAGTATCGGGATAGGTAGTGTGGTATTTTACCTGTGTATGCAGCGATGTACTACACATAGCTGAACTACACAGTGTTGTTTACATCCATGCCATTCATTAAAATATATTGCACGACCCGCAGAAAAAGCGACCGACTGAAGTCGGTTGATTTTCTAAGAGTGCCCTAAACTCACCGTGTCATTCTGTCAGTCTGTCTGTCCGTCCGTAACCCGTTTGTGAAAATTGCTGAAAGTGACTTAGCCGCTTGGAATATTTACACAATTTTTGGCATACTGATAAATATCAATGAGATATAACCAATGAACTGGCGAAATATTACATTCCATTTAGTATAGCCTCGCCGAGGCGAAAGATTTGTGAAAATTTTCGAACTGCTTCTCCTCGGAAACCGTTGGGCCGATTGAAGTCAAATTTCATATGGAGCCTCTATGGGAAGGGGGAAACCAATATTTGCTCATGGGGTCCAGGTCACATGACCAAAATGGCCGCCAAGCCATATATGGTAAAAACCCTTCAAAAATAGTCTTCTCCAGAACCACTGGGCAGATTTCCACGAAACTTGATTAATAGCATCTGGGACGTAGGCTCATCATAAATTGCTAAAATGGTGACCCTGGGTTGACCTTGACCTTCTTTGTGCCTAGGTCAAACTTTGACACATGTGCTTTTGTATTTGAAAAGTGAGAATGCATTTCATCCTGCAAACGATTCAGAATACAGTACTAAAGTATAAGATATATTTTTGCTCCTTACGATAAGACGCATTTATTGGGGGAACCGTTTTAGGTCAAGGTCACATGACCAAAATGGCCGCCATACCCATATATGGTAACACTCATAAAGCTAAAAGCATCCGGCGGGTCGTGCACTTCAGCTGAAGCACTGGTTTATATATGGTTATAATATATTTGCAGGTTAGTTTCATTCATGTTTTATCACTTCTACATATTTTCCACGTTTCCTCTTTCTATCTTTCTATGAGTAAAACAGTATGTAGCGTTATTGTATGTTATATATAAGAGGCTAATTTGACTTATTATTCACTGTGTGCAAGGTGAAATGAAAAGTTCTATAACTCTGTTTGAACTCCATTCATGATACAGTGTTTGCTATTATTTGCCTGTTGTTTCTTTTCAGGTGTGTATGCAGCGATGTACTACACATAGCTGGACTACACAGTGTTGTTTAGGGGCTTGAAGAAATATATGGGCTGCATGATGCTTCCACGCAGAGCTGAATCCGGCCTGCACACTAGTACTGGTAAACCGCTTAGAGGAACTAAGCCTTCCAGGAACTGCGGTGCGAGGCGGACCGTCCATGCTAACAAACCCTATCGGTTTCATTGGGCGACAGGGCTTGAGGTGTCATTTTATCTCAATGTCGGGTAAAAGTCCCACAAAATTGGAAGCAACGTCTCCAAAATGACCTTTACAGTGTTGACGGGGACGTTAAACCTCAAATCAAACATCCATGCCATTCATTAAAATATATTTTTATAATATATTTGCAGGCTTGTTTTCAATGGTGAACCCATGAGCAGGGGTTAGGGCGTTTATTCCTCATACAATACACTGGAGCCCTATCCGCTCGGTGACAATGTTGGCCAGTGTGGGGGGGAATGTGTCATAGGGTGGAATAAAGAGTTGCATACTAGATGTTTCTTTTGTTTTGTTTTACCCATGTCCACATTCCAATACCATATCTATTGTCCAATACTTTCTATACTGTACGTTATATCCTTTTACCATAAATTTCAAGGACATGCTTCACCGCAGCACTGTTAGTTAGTATCGGGATAGGTAGTGTGGTATTTTACTTGTGTATGCAGCGATGTACTACACATAGCTGGACTACACAGTGTTGATGATGATGATTTCGTGTTTAACGACGCGTCAACCCTCTTTGTGGGTCATAAGCGTCAAACGGTTGATGGTTAAACGGCATGAATAATTATGATGATATTAAAAGTAAAAAGTCAGAATGATAATGTATAAAAATCTGAAACAGTTAAATCTGATGAAAAAGTCCAATTTCTTTTAAGAATAAAATAATATTATCAACAGGTACATCTCGAAACAGTTGTTGCAAAGTGTCAGCTTTGAAATATAAAATACGTGAGGGTGAAAAGTCAACACAGTCAATTAAGATATGTTTCACAGTGAATGGCTGATCACAACCTACACAAGAAGGCTGATCATCACCATTAAAAATATAAGAATGAGTAACTCTAGTATGGCCGATGCGCAGTCGTGTTAATACTACGTCCTCTTTTCTGGAAAACTGTGGAGGAGAGCATTTTGCACTAACGACAGGTTTAATGGCATGGAGTTTGTTATTTATTGCACGGTCCCATTCGCCTTGCCATTCCGACAAGATGTATCTGTTGATAAATGGTTTAAAATTGTTAAAAGGAATTTTAAAAACAGATGGATCAAGATTGAGCGATTCCTTTGCTTTCTTGTCAGCATATTCATTGCCGACAATGCCAATATGGCTCGGAAGCCAACAAAACAAGATTTGGTGTGTTTTAGAAATTTCATGATGTTTTTCGATCAATTTTTGAATTTGAGGATTTTTAGATGATGAATGGTCTAAAGCCTTAAGCACAGAAAGTGAATCCGAAAATATAATTGCTTTTTGAATTGTTGAAGAACTGATAAAATCTAAAGCTAGGTCTATTGCTTTGGCTTCAGCTGTAAAAATAGATGAACCATCTGGAAGGCGCATGGTTTTGTGCGTATCTTTAGAAACATACGCACAGCCAACTTTATCTCCTTCTTTGGAACCATCAGTATAGACTTGCTGGTAATCATTGTAACGTGACTGCAGTACCTGAAAGTTTTGTTTGAGAAGTATTGGATTTGATTCGGATTTTTTTCCATCATGTAAGTCGAACAGAATAGAAGGTTGTTTAATACACCAAGATGGAACTTCGGCGGTTTCATGTTTTTGAATATTTTTAAGGTCGATACCTGAATTTTCCAGCAGTGGTAAAATACGTAATCCAAAAGGTTTGATTGCTGTGGGTTTTGTTTCATACTTATCTACAAATTGAGGTCGAAATGAAATTTTGGATGCCGGGTTAGATGGATTTGCAGCAAGTCTGATAGCATACTGAAGAGAAAGTTTCTCTCTGCGCGAGGTTAAAGATGGTTCACCTGCTTCTACATAAAGGCTTAATACGGGAGAAGTACGGAAGGCTCCCATGGCCAGACGAAGGCCTTGGTGATGGATAGTATCCAAGGATTTTAAATAGGACTTTCTGGTAGAACCATAAACAACAGACCCATAATCTAATTTAGATCTTATTAAAGACCGGTAAAGATGTAATAAAGTATACCGATCTGCTCCCCAACTTGTATGAGCTAAAACTTTCAAAAGATTCAAAGCTTTTAAGCATTTCGCTTTAAGAAATTTAATATGTGGAATAAAAGATAACTTTTGATCAAATATGACCCCAAGAAATTTGGCTTCTTCAACAACAGGAATTTGTGATCCGTATAAAAACAGGGAAGGATGTTCGTGTTTCTTCCGTAGTTTACAAAAATGAACACACTGCGTTTTCGACTTGGAGAACTTGAAACCATTTTTATCAGTCCATTCTTCTATTCTTTTTAAACTTTGTTGTAACTTTCGTTCAATTGTTTTCATATTTTTTGAACGGTAACATATACAAAAATCATCAACATACAATGAACAATCAGTTTTGTCGTCCAAACATTGTACAATATTGTTTATTTTGATGTTAAATAGCGTAGTTGAAAGAATACTACCCTGTGGGACACCCTGTTCTTGATCATAGAAATCTGACAGGGTAGACCCCACACGCACCTGAAACATGCGCTCCCCTAAAAAGCTTTCAATAAAACTGGGAAGTTTTCCTCTTAAGCCAATGTTATGTAGATCTTTCAATATTCCATAACGCCATGTTGTATCATATGCTTTCTCCAAGTCGAAAAAGACAGCCACTACGTGTTCTTTGTTAATAAAAGCATCTCGTATAAATGTTTCTAGTCTAATTAAATTGTCATTGGTACTACGTTCCGAACGAAAGCCCGATTGATATTCTGAAATGAGGTTGTTGGACTCTAAGTACCAGACTAATCTCTTGTTTATCATTCTCTCCAATGTTTTACACAAACAACTTGTCAAAGCTATCGGACGATAATTTGTAGGTTCTGCATGGTCTTTCCCTGGTTTCGGAATTGGTACAACTGTAGCTACACGCCAACTCTCAGGACAGACCCCCGTTTCCCAAATATTATTAAAGATATCTAAAAGTGTTGTAAGAGAACTTTTTGGCAGATGCTTAAGCATCTGATAATGAATTTCATCGGGGCCGGTTGCCGTATCATGTGATGGACTACACAGTGTTGTTTACATCCATGCCATTCATTAAAATATATTTTTATAATATATTTGCAGGTTAGTTTCATTCATGTTTTATCACTTCTACATATTTTCCACGTTTCCTATTTCTATGAGTATAGCAGTATGTAGCTTTATTGTATGTTATATATAAGAGGCTAATTTGACTTATTATTCACTGTGTGCAAGGTGAAATCACAAGTTCTATAACTCTGTTTGAACTCCATTCATGATACAGTGTTTGCTATTATTTGCATGTTGTTTCTTTTCAGGTGTGTATGCAGCGATGTACTACACATTGCTGGACTACACAGTGTTGTTTACATCCATGCCGTTCATTAAAATATATTTTTATATTATATTTGTTTTCAATGGTGAACCCATGAGCAGGGGTTAGGGCGTTTATTCCTCATACAATACACTGGAGCCCTATCCGCTTGGTGACAATAAATGCAACAGGTGAAAAAGATCCTATCACCTTTACCCGGCCGGGGATCGAACCGGGCCGCCGGAGTGACAGGCCAACACACTACCGCGTCGCTATAAAAGCCGGCTAGTACCGCAAGGCAGTACAAGTGTGCTTTATACCTATACCCTGTGACATTCTCCCCCACCACATTGAAATTCGTCCTCGAATTTCTGGGAGTCCGAGAATCACGTGAAATGATACTCAAGGAGTTTTAATGCACATGTGGGCAATTCACGTTGGGCGCCAAATGCAACAGGTGAAGAGAGACTATGTCTCTGTCCTTATCTTAAAAAGGACATTCCACTGCAAGAAGAACAGCAACCGAAGGAGCAGATGAAAGATAGAGAAGCAGAATGTAGAGGAGATATACCATGGTCTGATAGAAGTTTCATACCACAGATGGATAGAGATATGCCAACCTTCTATATGGATAGAGGATCCAAGAGAGATGATAGGATACATCATAGAGATTGTGCGTTTAGACAAGACGTAAATTATATGGAGCCTAGGGAAAAGGACAGAGACAAGGATAATACCCTCAGCGATGTATTTATTTCGGGTGATCTTTCTTATGAGGAGAAAGAGGTGATAGAAAGACTTAAAAATCTAGAGATACAAGACAGGTGATTGGAGGAGAAAAACAGAAAAAGAGCAGCAGAAGAGGCTGACTTGAATAAAAGACTTGAGAAAGTCAGACTGAAGTTTACAATGAAAGATGAGCAAAGAAGGCGTTCAAAAAGATTTACTGCACGGAAAGAACGCGAGGAGCTATTAGCCAAACGCTTGCAGCAGAGGTTAAAGCAGGAAACAGAGTGTGAGAGAAGAATAGGCAGACTTTTGCAAGAAGAAAGAAGGCTGATAGGAGAAATAGAGGCGAATAAGACGGGTACAGAAGACATATCATCCCCAGGTTTCCAACCACTAACAGAAGATGAAAGGCAAGGTCAAGACTTGTTGACGAATCTGGACGTGACACACCAGATATTAAAAGAAGAAACGCTCAAGATTCCCATGGAATTGAACATCAAAAGATAAAACAGAAAACAGATGTCCTACACACTGAGTTTATGCAAGGTGGCAGAGTAAACGAACAGCACATACCAGAAGAGAATCTAAAGTAGAGGGAAGAATTAGATGATAGAGAACAGGAATTGACAAGAAGAGAAGAATATCTTAAGGAGATCGCAGTGCAGCTGATAGAGAAGGAAGAATGGATAAGAAGAAAGTTAAACTTAAAGCTGGCAGAACAAAACAAAAGAAACATCTAGTATGCAACTCTCTATTCCACCCTATGACACAAACAATCGTAAAAAGACGAGGATTCATCCGAATCGGATGAACACAGTCAACAATCCAGTCAGCAGTCAAGTCAACAATCTAGTCAGCAGTCTGCAGTCCAAATTTTGACAATGTTCCGCGTTTCTTGGTTGTCGCGTCACTTGAAGATACACGCTCTGTATCCAGCCGTTCTCCCCTTGTTATCGAGAAAACTATCGTCTCTATACCCGGACACCCTAAGAGTATAAAAAGACTCAAATCAGGTGACTTAATCTTGGAACTCTAGAGAAAAAAGCAAGTTGTAAAGTAGAAGTAAAACAAAGATCAGGAATCGATACAATTAACCCACTCCACCCACCAAAGACAACAAAGGGAAAGAAACACAAACATTAAGCGACCAGACCATAATGGAAACCTAAACAAAGGAAGACCATAAGAAGAGTTACTTTCCCACAAGATGGCCATATGGCCTCCCAAAATAAAAAAACACAAGTGATACACACAGTAAGTAACAAACAACAACATAAATAAACCGCCAAAGAAGAACCGCCTTGGAACGGTAAGATTTCCACTGGGGGGGGGGGGCTTAAATCGATTTAACGTGGCCACTATCCTCGCCCTTACTTCCGTCGCGATTTAGACAAATAATTTGTGTTCAGTCCGCCTGAAGGCCTCCTAACTCATCAGTGCAACATCTCCGTGAACACAAAAAATCAAAGAACCACAGAGGTGAGACAACGGTGAGGACTCGACCTCGACAGCAAGAAACCACTGAAATGCTGGAGCAAAAGAAACCCAACGGTTAGACTCCGATGGGCCCGACCAGAGACAGAGCATCAGGCACCAACCAACATTACCTTGAATTAGATCTCTCTAATTCTCAATTAGCCTTTACGTTAGAGCCGTCATAGAATCTGAGGCCTGACCCACCGGCGTGCAATTAAAGAGGGAAGCAAAGTTGCCAACCGTGATTGGGTTAACTACCATGTTGTACCCAATCTTTTAATATCGAAGAATGTTTTTACGAAATTGGGTGCTGAAGTCATTGCGGTTATATATTTTTCTGAATTTATATACTAAGTCAGATATTTTTACTGGAAGATCAAAGAGCTTTTTGGTGGCGAGCAGGCTTAATTCAATTTAATTTCAAAATGCAATATTGGACTTAAATCTCTTCTGCAACAAGGTCTATCGGAACCCGAATTTTATGGTGAATTAGTTAAAATATCTTTCCACTGACCGTTCCAAGGCGGTTCTTCTGTGGCGGTTTATTTATGGTGTTGTTTGATACTTACTGTTTGTATCACTTGTGCCGTTTTATTTTGGATGGCCATATGGCCATTTTGTGGGAAAGTAACTGTCCTTATGGCCTTCTTTTGTTTAGGTTTCCATTATGGTTTTGTCGCTTAATCTTTGTGTTTCTTTCCCTTTGGTGTCTTTAGGCGGTGGAGTAAGTTAATTGTATCGATTCCTGATCTTTGTTTTACTTCTACTTTGCCTAGGAAAGAGACATCCAAAACGCGCTATGCAAGATATCTTACCAAAAGATCACTGAAAAGACAAAGGGAAAATAGATGCATTAGGAATACAAAAATTGTTACATGCGGGAAGATATACCACAGATATTGCCAAACAAAAGATTCGCTACAAAAGCTGGTCCTGGGTATATTATTCAGGTGCCCATTAGAACCGCGCACGCGAAATATATACATGAAAATCCAGGAAAACATGTAAGTCTGGGAAAGAAAAAACACACAGGAACTACTGTTGTTGTATTTTTTGCATGAACGTCAGGTTCAAACTCCTAACACTGTCAAGGGCAGTGTCACAGACATCAAAGAAAAAGGTAAAGGAATGTGATTTGACAGAAATAACACTGTGCCCAAAAGGGGATAATGAGAGATTCCATAACACTGCATGTATAAATGGTACGTGTGAAACATGTAAAGATTACAAAACATCTAGATGAATTCTATAACAGTGTAAATGAAAATAGGCAACTGAATTGGAGTAGATGGGAGAGATTTAAAGGTAAAGATGGCAAAGGGAAACGGATTGTTGTCACAAAAAGAGGAAACAAAGATGACCTAATTAAAGAGCTAGTTGAAAACGATATTCAAAATCCGGCACAGGGAACACATTTTTTTAAGCATTTATTTTATGCCAAATGACAACAGCTACAGTTTCAGCATGCTAAAAAGGAAGTTAGGGACTTTGCGAGAAATCGCAAAATCAAATATCAAGCTGAAATCAAAGCTACATATTACACGGTCATCCAAGTGACAATGCACCCAATAGTCAATTTCTACCAAACAGAAACCGGTCCAATGAGGGAGTCATGTATCATCATTCCGGAAGACTGCAAAGTAGAAGTAAAACAAAGATCAGGAATCGAAACATTTAACTTTCTCCACCCATCAAAGACACCAAAGGGAAAGTAACAAAAACATGAAGCGACAAGACCATAACGGAAACCTAAACAAAGGAAGGCCATAACGACAGTTACTTTCCCACGAAATGGCCATCCAAAATAAAAATACACAAGTAATACACACAGTAAGTAACAAACAACAACATAAATAAACCGCCACAGAAGAACCGCCTTGGAACGGTCAGTGGAAAGAATTCAACGGGGGAGGGGGGGGGGGGGGCTTAAATCGATTTTACATGGCCATTATCCTCGCCCTTACCTCTGTCGCGGTATACACTAATTTTATTTAGTGCGCATGAAGGCTTCCTAACTCAGTGTAACATCTGCGAGAACATACAAATAAAAAAACTACAGAGATGAAAGAAGGTTGAGGACTCGACAGCATACAACAACAGAATTGCTGGAGCAAAAGAAAACCAACAGTTAGACTCCGAGGGGCCCGACCAACGACGGAGCATCAGGCGCCAGCCAACATAAAGAATACTAAAATAAAATAAAATTCCATTTATGTTTTTACGCTGGAACCGTCATATAATCTTAAGCCCGACCCAGCGGTGGGTGTTCATAAACACCTAACCATTCCTTAAGATAGACAACAATTACGACGATTTCACGAATATTTTACTGATTTGGAGAATATCTTTAATGTTAGTTGTGTAAAAACCGAAGCACCGGCAGAAAAAAAAAACACCCGACTTTGTTGTAGAACGGTTTTATATGTATATTAGACTCTTCCATGCGCTCGACGCTGGACACCGTTCCATTCTGCAGGGTGTAATGCCGGCGCTCTTTTCTGGGTACCTCTCTGCTCAGAAGATTCATTTTGATCACCGTGAGCCTTGGTTGTCCAATATGCAAGTTCAGATGTTTTCATACTAGCGCGCCCGTATGGAGACCAATAAAACTGAAGAACCACGATACTCTGTTCATGTTTTTATGGTAACTTCGACACTAAATAAGTCTTACGATCCATTACGTGTTCTGACGTTATTATAATTTCGTTCATTTGAAGAGAACGACTATTATAGAATTTATCTCTGCCAAATTAACAACTGTGGGATTTATTCCTGTCTGTCTGCCTATCTGTCTGTCTGTCGAATGAGCACTAACTAATCTTTGCAGCTGTAACTCTTATTGTTCACGTTAGACAATAAACATTGCTATCACAACGATCATTGTCCAACATGAACACTTGGTACAGCAGTCGATTGAAACGCTAATTGTCTAACTTAAACAGTAAGCGTAGCAGATGCAACGCTTACTGATTGCATGGGCTCTAAGCGTCCATATGCTATCACAACGCTTATTGTTCACCATGCCATTCTAATTAAGGCGTAGCTATACCTAATTTAGTGACACAGAGGCCTTTCTGATATTTAATCTTCATCAGTGTGTCTCAACCCCAAAGTTTTGAAACCGAAACGGATGATGGACAAGACCCGGCAAACACAGCACATCCCCCTCCGAGCACACACCGACCGACGTAGCCTATGAGACAGGTCAGCTGGAGGCATCAAAGTAGAAGCAAAACAAGGATCAGGAATCGATACAATTAACTTACTCCACCCATCAAAGACACCAAAGGGAACGAAACACAAACATTAAGCGACCAGACCATAATGGAAACCCAAAGAAAGGAAGGCCATAAGGACAGTTACTTTCCCACAAAATGGCCATATGACCATCCAAAATAAACAGACACAAGTGATACACACAGTAAGTAACAAACAACACCATAAATAAACCGCCACAGAAGAACCGCCATGGATCGGTCAGTGAAATGATTTCCACTGGGGGGCTTAAATCGATTTTACGTGGCCACAATCCTCGCCCTTACTTCCGTCGCGATTTAGACAAATAATTTGTTCAGTCCGCATGAAGGCCTCCTAACTCATCAGTGCAACATCTCCGTGAACACAAAATCAAAGAACCACAGAGGTGAGACAACGGTGAGAACTCGACAGCAAGAAACCACTGAAATGCTGGAGCAAAAGAAAACCAACAGACTCCGATGGGCCCGACCAGAGACAGAGCATCAGGCACCAACCAACATTACCTTGAATTAGATCTCTCTAATTCTCAATAAGCCTTTACGTTGAGTTGTCATAGAATCTGAGGCCTGACCCACCGGCGTGCAATTAAAGAGGGAAGCAAAGTTGCCAACCGTGATTGGGTTAACTACCATGCATGCAGTCTGTCGTATAACATCCATGTTGTACCCGATCTTTTTATATCGAAGAATGATTTTACGAAATTGGGTGCTGAAGTCATTGCGGTTATATATTTTTCTGAATTTATATACTAAGTCACCATAAAATTCGGGTTCCGATAGACCTTGTTGCAGAAGAGGTTTAAGTCCAATACTGAATTTTGAAATTAAATCAGAATGGCGTCTATAAAATTTTGAAAAGGCTTTGCGTAGTTTATGGTACCGATAACCCTGATTAAGGAGTTTAGCCGTTCATAATTTATTACGAGTGTTAAGTCAGTTACATGACTACACACTCTAGCAAATCGAATTTATTGCGAAATATAAACGCCATAGGATGGCGCACGAGGAACATCACCATCCAAAAAAGGAAAATTTACAATCTCAAAATCAAAGTCATCGCGTTTATCATAAATTTTGCATGAAACAAATCCATCTACAATAGATAAATGTAAATCCAAAAACGGGGCCTCGGTATCAGAAGAATTTGCTTTATTTAACTGAAGTTCTGGGGGGGGGGGGGGGGGGGGGGTAAATCTGACTGATCAAACCATCGAAAGAAGTGGAGCTAAAAGCTTCAATAATTTCAGATTGGTTTTCAATGGAAAGCGACAACATGAAGTCTCTTTCATAACAATACAAGAACAGATCAGCCACAAGAGGTGCGCAATTCGTACCCATCGGAATACCCACAACGTGTCTAAATAACTTAGTACCGAATCTAATATAAATATTGTCAAGTAGAAAGGTGAGGGAATCACACACTTTCTGACATGACCAAAGTGTATAATTCTTATGCTCTTTAGAAGTGAAAAATGCATTTCTGACATTACATGCAAGATAGAGAGAATCTTCTCTGTGAAAAGCCCATTCATTTAAATCATTAAGTTTTTCTTTTATAAGATTATGAGGAAATGTAGTGTAAAGAGTGGAAAAATCGTAAGTAGACAGACTTGAAGCACGAAAATGTCTGGATTTCAATTTATTTAAAACCTCATTCGAATTTTTTATAGACCAAAACAGATTTCTTCCTGATCTTTCAAAGACTTTATCAGAATATTAAATCACATGCGTTTTAATAGCAGTAAGACAGGAAGTTAATAATTTAGAAAGTTCAGTGGTAGTGCAAGAGCTAGAATTTGCAATAAACCGTGCTTTGTAAGGTCTTTTATGAAGTTTTGGTAACCAGTATAGCGTAGGAAGCTTGTCTTGGCCTTCGTTCACACACACAGCAAACTTGGTGGCTGAATGACAAACATGTTTATCTACTATAGCTCTCTCTTCAGCTTAAGGCTGAAGTTCATAGGCCTTAGTACCACCAAGCTCCTGCTTAAGCGTATTAACATAGTGGAGCCGTCACACAACGACGACGTTGTTAGCGGCCTTGTCTGCAGGGGCCAAAACAAACTTCTTATGAAATTCTTGAATACCTAGTTTAAGATGACGTAAAGACGTCTTGGGCTTAGGAGGTAATAAGTTAGTATTTTGAGAATAGAAAGAAATACGTTTATTCACTAGTTTTAAAATGCTAAGTTTCCAGTCCTTAAGGGCTTTATGCTCAACATACTCTCGCTTACATCATCGATTACCGAATTCATTCAAGGAAGCAGCGATTTTATCTCTACATTTACTGAAATCAATTTTAGAAGGAAACCGATATTTCGGTCCTTTAGAAACTATATTCCTTATCCTAGAATCAGGAATAATTTTCAAATTGCCAGTAATTACATGACCAGCAGCAGGATAGCAATACTTTGAGTTTTTACAATCACATGAATCAGGAGTATTAGTATCAATATCAAGATCTGAAACAAGTTTATTGAAATTAAAAACTAAAAAGTTTTTCTAATTCAGTTTTCTAGTCTGGCCCAGAAAACATGTACACTCCATATTTTTTCACTTCTGTGGTGTATTCCTTGCTTCCAAAGGATAACCCTTTTATAGAACATATTGTTTTCAAAGTTTCATAGGTTGACTAGAAATCCTCAGCAATTATTCATATTTCGACCATCTGTAACCTGGAGGTTCGGCTTTCCTGACATGAACCGTCACCCTATGATGAGGCGTTACATCGACATCATTTTCATGTTTTATATATGAACACCAGAGTCAGGATTATGAGTCACGGTGAACCATATGTCAAAATGGTGTTCATACTGGCAAATCGAAATGGTGTTCATACTGGCATATCAAAATGGCATACTTTGAGGTCAAATTTAAGGTTCTGCTGTCTGATAAACCTGAGCTGAAGTTTGATGTTCATACATAAACAAGAGGTCAAGGATGGACCTGAATCGCTCACCTAAGTCCTGACTTGCCCTTAGTTCCCAGTGCTACATGCAAAGTTTCATGGTAGTTAGTCTACTAGTTCCTGAGGAGAAGAGTTTGATGGGTTTTAACCATATATGGGCAAGGCCGCCATCTTGGTCATGTGACCTAGACCCTTAAATCAACAATCGTTCCCCTATCCCATGGATGCTTCACATGAAATACGACTTCAATTGGCCCAGTGATTTGGGAGAAGATAATGTTTGAAATTGTTGACAAACAGACAACGAGCCTTGCCATACGATAAGCTCACCTATCAGCCTTCGGCTCAGGTGAGCTAAAAGCAACATATCCACTTGGTTTCATCAAAAGTGTCTTCAAACGGACGTAAAACAATTTAAACTATTGAAAACCTCAGGTTAATGCAAACTATAACTCTACAGGGCAATTGGATAGCGTCTCCACCATATGTATTTTATCTCAAATCATATGTTGTCCTTTTCTGAGAGATGCAACCGTGCATTATACCATTTATTGTTTTTTTTATAATTCGTCGAATTTCTACCCCTACACCACTTGACCTTACACAGACATTTATTAGGCGCCTAACACTTACAAACAATAGAAGATAAGGATCAAGATAAATTTCAGGCAATGGAATACGCATGATGATATCTCTAAATTGTTTACAAACTCTCATTAATATGAATCTGTCACCTGGGCCATTCATAACACACCGGCGAATAATCATTTCAAGAATCTCAGGTGGCAGACCCACAAGGCTGCCTCTGTTACTGGTAATCTGTGCATTCTGTTCACCATCTTGTATACCCTGTCTTCCGCTTTGTGCAGTCTGTTCACCTTCACCGGTATGATGATGATGATTTCGTGTTTAACGACGCGTCAACCCTCTTGGTGGGTCATAAGCGTCAGTCGGTTAATGGTTAAACGGCATGAATAATTATGACGATATTAAAAGTAACAAGTCAGAATGATAATGTATAAAAATCTGAAACAGTTAAATCTTATGAAAAAGACCAATTTCTTTTAAGAATAAAATAATATTATCAACAGGTACATCTCGAAACAGTTTTTGCAAAGTGTCAGCTTTGAAATATAAAATACGTGAGGGTGAAAAGTCAACACAGTCAATAAAGATATGTTTCACAGTGAATGGCTGATCACAACCTACACAAGAAGGCTGATCATCACCATTAAAAATATAAGAATGAGTAACTCTAGTATGGCCGATGCGCAGTCGTGTTAATACTACGTCCTCTTTTCTGGAAAACTGTGGTGAGCATTTTGTACTAACGACAGGTTTAATGGCATGGAGTTTGTTATTTATTGCACGGTCCAATTCGCCTTGCCATTCCGACAAGATGTATCTGTTGATAAATGGTTTAAAATTATTAAAAGGAATTTTAAAAACAGATGGATCAAGATTGAGCGATTCCTTTGCTTTCTTGTCAGCATATTCATTGCCGACAATGCCAATATGGCTCGGAAGCCAACAAAACAAGATTTGGTGTGTTTTAGAAATTTCATGATGTTTTTCGATCAATTTTTGAATTTGAGGATTTTTAGATGATGAATGGTCTAAAGCCTTAAGCACAGAAAGTGAATCAGAAAATATAATTGCTTTTTGAATTGTTGAAGAACTGATAAAATCTAAAGCTAGGTCTATTGCTTTGGCTTCAGCTGTAAAAATAGATGAACTATCTGGAAGGCGCATGGTTTTGTGCGTATCTTTAGAAACATACGCACAACCAACTTTATCTCCTTCTTTGGAACCATCAGTATAGACTTGCTGGTAATCATTGTAACGTGACTGCAGTACCTGAAAGTTTTGTTTGAGAAGTATTGGATTTGATTCGGATTTTTTGCCATCATGTAAGTCGAACAGAATAGAAGGTTTTTTAATACACCAAGATGGAACTTCGGCCGATTCATGTTTTTGAATATTTTTAAGGTCAATACCTGAATTTTCAAGCAGTGGTAAAATACGTAATCCAAAAGGTTTAATTGCTGTGGGTTTAGTTTCATACCTATCTACAAATTGAGGTGGAAATGAAATTTTGGATGCCGGGTTAGATGGATTTGCAGCAAGTCTAATAGCATACTGAAGAGAAAGTTTCTCTCTGCGCGAGGTTAAAGATGGTTCACCTGCTTCTACATAAAGGCTTAATACGGGAGAAGTACGGAAGGCTCCCATGGCCAGACGAAGGCCTTGGTGATGGATAGTAGCCAAGGATTTTAAATAGGACTTTCTGGCAGAACCATAAACAACAGACCCATAATCTAATTTAGATCTTATTAAAGACCGGTAAAGATGTAATAAAGTATACCGATCTGCTCCCCAACTTGTATGAGCTAAAACTTTCAAAAGATTCAAAGCTTTTAAGCATTTCGCTTTAAGATATTTAATATGGGGAATAAAAGATAACTTTTGATCAAATATGACCCCAAGAAATTTGGCTTCTTCAACAACAGGAATTTGTGATCCGTATAAAAACAGGGAAGGTTGTTTGTGTTTCTTCCGTAGTTTACAAAAATGAACACACTGCGTTTTCGACTTGGAGAACCTGAAACCATTTTTATCAGTCCATTCTTCTATTCTTTTTAAATTTTGTTGTAACTTTCGTTCAATTGTTTTCATATTTTTTGAACGGTAACATATACAAAAATCGTCAACATACAATGAACAATCAGTTTTGTCGTCCAAACATTGTACAATATTGTTTATTTTGATGTTAAATAGCGTAGTTGAAAGAATACTACCCTGTGGGACACCCTGTTCTTGATCATAGAAATCTGACACGGTAGACCCCACACGCACCTGAAACATGCGCTCCCCTAAAAAGCTTTCAATAAAACTGGGAAGTTTTCCTCTTAAGCCAATGTTATGTAGATCCCTCAATATTCCATAACGCCATGTTGTATCATATGCTTTCTCCAAGTCGAAAAAGACAGCTACTACGTGTTCTTTGTTAATAAAAGCATCTCGTATAAATGTTTCTAGTCTTATTAAATTGTCATTGGTACTACGTTCCGAACGAAAGCCCGATTGATATTCTGAAATGAGGTTGTTTGACTCTAAGTACCAGACTAATCTCTTGTTTATCATTCTCTCCAATGTTTTACACAAACAACTTGTCAAAGCTATCGGACGATAATTTGTAGGTTCTGCATGATCTTTCCCTGGTTTCGGAATTGGTACAACTGTAGCTACACGCCAGCTCTCAGGACAGACCCCCGTTTCCCAAATATTATTAAAGATATCTAAAAGTGTTGTAAGAGAACTTTTTGGCAGATGCTTAAGCATCTGATAATGAATTTCATCGGGACCGGTTGCCGTATCATGTGATTTTTCAATGGATTCAACGAGTTCGGATAAGTTAAAAGGTTTGTTGTATTCTTCGTGATTAAGGGATTTAAAGTTTAGATTTCTTTTCTCTTGGTCCTTTTTGAAATTTCTAAAAGTGTCAGAATAATGACGCGATGATGAATTTCTCAAGAATGTGTGCCCAAGAGTATCTGAAATATCTTTTTTTGTTGAAGCTATTGTGTCAAATTCAGTATTTAAATGTGTAAAACTAGAAGACTTTGTTTTTCCTGAAATTTTTCGTACCATATCCCAAACCTTTTTAATGGGGGTTTTATAGTTCAATTTGGAGACATATTCTCTCCATGACTTTCGTTTGGAAGCTCGGATTGTTCGCCGAGCTTTAGCTCTAAAAACTTTTACGTCGTTGAGCTTTTCTGAAGTGGGATTTTTGCAGAACTTATTTAGAGCCTGTTTACGCTTTTTAATTGCTTCTTTACAGTCATTATTAAACCAAGGCTTGCTTTTCTTAGTATTTGTGGAGGTCTTTGGAATGCATTGTTCTGATATGTTAATAAGTTTATCTGTGAAATCAGAAACAATGTCGGATGATTCATTAAAATGATCAATTGATAACTCTTCTTCACATAAATTATGGAATAATTCCCAGTCGGCTTTATTCATTTTCCATTTCTGGTTACAGTCCTATTCTGGTTCGTTTACGCTCTCAATTATAACAGGGAAGTGATCACTTCCGCACTGATCATCATGAACAGACCAGTCATAGTCCAAGAAGAGAGATGGGTGACACAAAGAGAGATCTAAAGAAGACAAATGACCTGTCGCAGGGTGAAGGTAAGTATAAGATTTATCATTCATCAAGCAAAGATCGCTCTTTGCAATAAAATCTTCAACAAGTGCTCCTCTGTTATTGACATCTTTACAGCCCACTAGAATATTGTGACCATTGAAGTCGCCAACTAAAAGATATGGGGATGGAAGCTGACTCAGCAATGAGTCAAGATGTTCGGGCTTTAAAGAAAATGAGGGCGGAATATATAAAGAGCATATTGTAGTTTCTTTATCCAAAGAAACCGATACTGCTACAGCTTGTAAGTCTGTTTTTAATTTGATCTCTCTTTGTGGTAAACATGATTTTACAAAAATTGAACTGCCACCAGATGGTTTGTTACCATCAGAATAGATATAGTTGTATGTATTGAAACCCCTGACATCAATTTTGTCATCAGTTTTTAAAAAAGTTTCTTGCAAACAAAAAACCGATGGGTTTAATAACGAAATAAGTAATAAGAGTTCATTATAATTTGATTTAAGACCTCGACAATTCCATTGTATTATTTTGTGTTTTAAATCCATTTTATGAAGAGATTAAGACTAGAAACTATATTGGAGCTGCAATTGGTGATATAGATCTGCTACCACCAGCTCGTGGTGTTGCTGACCTCGATCTGTTATTGCCATTTGGTGATGATGGAGTTTCAAACTCCATATCACTGTCACTCAAAGATCCGAATCTGTTCTGAAATCTAATATTGTCTCTTTCCATTTTACGTTGTCTGTCTGTCTGTTTTTGAGACAATTGATGTTTTTTGATCGGATCTTCCGATCCCTTATTAGTTCGACCTGAGTCGAGTTTCTCTTTTACGTGCGGCGCTGGCTTCGGTACGGTCGCTGTCGACCGATCCGAAGCAACCTGGATTGCGCCATTTGATAAATTGGGTGAACTTTGCGGTGCTGGAGTGGGTTTACTCCATTCACCAGATTTTTTCAGTTCAGCTATGTATGATTCAGCAGACTGTGTCGCGGAGCTGGTACATTTTACACCAGCACCCTTTGTGATGCTGGCGAAACTGGTGGTTGGTGTTATGTATCGCTCATCGACAATTTTTCGCGCTTCTGGGAATGTTATCCCCCTTTGGTATTTGACGGTGAGTATTTCTTTTTCTTTTTTCCATGCCGGACAGTCTCGGGAGAAAACAGCATGTTTGCCATCACAATTTACGCATTTGGGTTCATTTTTGCAGTTGAGGTGATTATCAACATGCTTTTCTTCACCATAATTAGGACAGAGTTTTTTTCTCTGACATCTGCTTTCATGATGGCCAAAAGCCTGACAAGAGTAACATCTAAGAGGGTTTGGGATGTATACCTCTACGTTAATGGAAAGATATGCTACTTTGATTTTCTTGGGTAGAATTGGTGTATTAAAAGTAAACACATAAGTTGCTGTTGGTTTCAATACACCACTTCTACGGACTTTAATGTTACGAACACCAACAACTCCCTGATCTTTCAAGTTATCGACGATCTCTTCATCTGTACAAGGGCGCAGTTCTGGACTGCGAATCACTCCCTTAGACGAATTTAACGTGTTGTGGAGAGAGACTTTAACCCGAAGATCAAAGAGTTTATTGGTGCTTAGCAGGCTTACAACTTGTTGTTTTCTCTCGACTTCCAAGAGAAGGTCACCTGATTAGAGCTTTTTGATACTCTTAGGGTGTCCGGCTATGGAGTTAATACATTTCTCAATTACGAAGGGAGAAAGGCTGGATACACTTCGTGAATCGTCAAGCGACGAGACAACCAAGAAACGCGGAACATTGTCGAAATTTGGTTCAGCGGACTGCTGACTGGTTTGTTGACTTGACTGCTGACTGGATTGTTGACTGTGTTCATCCGATTCGGATGAATCGTCTTGTTTTTTACGTTTAGGTGCGTTGTGTTTAGATGCGTTGCGGTTATTTTTTTTTCCATGAGGCATAAGGAAAAAATTCTAGTTTCGTCCCAAGTGCTCTCCGCCCTCCGTGGAGCCCTACAAGGGAACACCATAATGGAGTGGTTATCCAACTCGCAGGTGTTAGAGATACACGTGAGATATACTCGTATAAACAAAATGCCTACACGATTGATCCGTTAAGCCACCGCCTTCTAGAGATAAAAAGACAGAAAAGGGTAAGGTAAATGGGCATATGGTTGGTATCATGAAAGATACAAAAAGAGTTGAAGAGAAAGCAAAGCGGTATCTCTAGGGTTCGGCGCGACCAGCCGATTGACCGTGCCGGACCGCACGGCCACCCGTCTACACCGAAAAGCCAGGCCAAAGAGGCGTGTTGGGTACCTGAAGCACCGCCACCTCAGGTAACCCTCAACCTCCAGGATCCTTTCTTCCGGCTTACAGGACGCCACCCACGGCAAACGGGTGGTACTTCCTTTAGCTCTTCTCAGTGGGCACAGAGACCACATCGGCAATGTGCCCAGTGGGAATTGAGCCCCAGGGCCACGGCAAGGCAGGAAGTCTAATACCTGGGGGACCTTCACCGGTATTTTCTGTGTTTTGTGCGTTATAATGTCTACGCTCCGTTAACTATTCTCTACCATCACCATCATGTACTCTGTCTCCATTATCCTGTAATCCACCTGCATCATCATCTTCTACACCTTCTACATCCCGTCCACCCTCTTGAACAATCTCCACCATGTGCATTCTTTTCACCATCAGCGGGCTGTTCTGTATCGTCCTGTTCTGTACGTTTAGCATCCTGTACTCTGTCTCCATCATACTGCAATCCGTCTTCAAAATAATTTGCTACACCTTCTACACCCTGTTCACTAGCTTGAGCATCCTGTTTACCACTTTCTGCATCCTGTTCTCTACCCTCATCATCCTGTACTACATCATCAGTATGCTTTGCTCCACCTTCAACATAATGTGCTGCACCTTGTATATCTTGATCTTGATCTGGTGCATCTTGTTCTGATTCTCCAGTAATATGCCTGTGGTTAATATAATCAATAAGAACGTGAAGTGTGCCTTCTTCCACTTGTATACTTGTATAATGTTCTCCGGAATTTTCCGGGAAATATCCTAAGTGTAACAGTGGCAATTGCGGATCATCTATACCAACGTCGGCATTAATATCTGAGTAAGAGATATCTTGAACTGGTATCATAAGTTTTTGACTGTTTAGCTCACTCGCAATGGCCATTAATGTTGCATGATCCCCGTATGTACCATTGCTTCTCATTCTTTGAACATAACAGTCAAAATTTCCTTGAACGAAATTCTCATAGCGGACTCGATTTTGAACAATGTTATCACTTGCTATCTCAGGAAGACACTCCGGACTGACATAGAAACCTCGACGGCAAAGTTGGTGGGAAATGGCTGAAAATTAACAGTTGCCGTCACCAGGCGGATCAGAGACAGTTTTTATTGACCCAAATTGGATCTGATCTAACTTGCTGAATTATGTAGTATTCGTTATTCTGGTTTGGTTTTCTGCGTGTTTGTACGCCACAATTGCGACTAAGTTCGCGGCCCAACGTCAAACTGGTAATTATTCCGTATTTTGAACATAGATATTTTGGGCACTATAATACCATAAAGAAGATAGACGGAGGGATGACTTGCAAGTTTATGTCCTTTTCAACAGTATTTCAGACATATCAGGACAATGAGTGGATGATAAGGAAAGGCTGTGTGCAATGGAACCCCATTTACAATGGAAAGCCATTAAGAAGAAGATGAGTTTTTAAAAAATTATTGCATTATATGGTTGTAGTATCTGATGATAAGATAGTGATACTCAGATGAGCGACTTAGTTGTCAAAACATTTCTAGTTTAGAGCCCTACTGGAGTATACTGAAGGTTTTAAAAACTCTTTTTAGAGGCATGGTTCATCAGCAGAAGCCAAAAACAGAAAGGAACTTAAAAAACAATGTTTGGATGGATGCATTACTCCTAATCCAAACATAAATATGTCCAAGTGAGGACTACTGGAGTAGGAACGGGTGGTACACATGACGTGACATTAAATTATGAAGATGATTACCAGAAACTTATACAAATTGCCATTGATTTATTTTTCCGAAAGCAAAAAGTGTAAAAGGAAAATTGACAAGTATGGATGTGGCTATTGGGACCATAAAAGGAGAAAGAATACCAGAGTTGGGGTTCAGCATCAGTAACATTTTCATTGCCTCAGGAAAACAGAAGTTTAGACTGTACCTACTCTCTAAGATGAAGGTATGTATTTTTATAATGTTCAGTACTAAAAGGTTTCTTTCTTATCCCCATTAAGGCAAATAATTTTGATCCTGCTGGTAAAAATACTTGGCAGAACTGTTCACCCTTCCAGGGCTAGCCTTCTACAAGGTTAGCATGTTCAGATTATATTACTGCATTTATCTTACCATTCCAGTCACCCCTTACAAAAGTAGGTAGACTGAAATCGCTATTTAGTTTTCTGTTCAATTCTGGCATTTCTTTTAGCTAATCTGATTTGACAGGGCTCCGAGGGAGCTTATAGTAGTATAGGCTGTATCTACTATCCATTATTTTGCTGCACCCTAGTTTTCTTCGAAAATCCTAGAAAATATATGAGCCAGATATATAATGTTGATCAGCTGGACAGAAGCTTTGTTATGTAGAGAAGTTTTGTTATGTTACATGCGACTTCTTCAATGGGCCTCGGTGGCTCTATTAGATTAGAGCACTTACTCTTAAATATAAGGTCTCTTACTGATGTGGGTTCGGCCTGCTGTTGGGCATGTGAGAAAGCCAAGTTGAGCTTATGGAAGGTCAGGTGGTTTTCCTCTTGTTTTAGCCAGTCTGTCATAATGATGGGCTCAACATATAAAGTAAAATGTAAAATACGTTTAAACCTTGACAGATCCGTAAAACCCATTAAAAAAGAAAAGAAAATGAATAATGCATCATTATGTATTCAAAATACGAAAACCAGCTGAAGAACAATTGATATTATAAATGAGTACAGACATAAAAATATTTTAATCATATAATGGCACTGCTATTCAGTTTTGTTTTGTTTGATTTGAGGTTTAACGTCCCCGTCAACACTGTTTAGGTCATTTTGGAGATGTTGCTTCCATTTTGTGGGACTTTTACCCGACATTGAGATAGAATGACATCTCAAGCCCTGCCACCCAATGAAACCATTAGGGTTTATATGCATCGATGGTCCGACTCGCAACACTCTTCCTGGGTAGACATAGAACCTCTAAGTGGTTAACCAGTACTCATGTGCGGTCGGTTTCAGCTCTACGTGGAAGCATCATGCAGCCCAATCTATTTCTTCAAGCCCCGATGGGCGGGGGGAGACTGCTATTCAGTGGATAACATCGTCGCATAAAATCATGACCACACGTGTAATAGCACTTTGATCTAAAGTCTCTGCCACATTAACAACTGTGTGATTTATTCCTGTCTGTCTGCCTATCTGTCTGTCTGTCGAAAGTCTGCATCTAAAGTCATTGGCAACATCCATGTCAACAATGTTTTTTCTTATTGAAATGTGTTCAGTATGAAAGAATTGAAATCCCATTTAAATGGGTCATATGATAAACAGAATCTTCCACTACTAGTCATTTCATATAAAATTTATGAAACTTGCTAAAAGCTTGTTTCATAAATTTCATAGAAAATGACCACTCTTGTAAGATCCTTTATATGAATTTAAATTGATGTTAATATCATGAATGTACTATTCTGTAGAGAACTTGTTACTATTTAAGTTATTCATGACTTCATTTTTCTGTACTAGTCATTCCTTCAGTCTATCCCCTTTTTGGCTAGGGATGCATGGTCAGGGGCAGGGGGGGGGGGGGGGTTGCGTTCATGTTATAACTGTAATCTTTTCTTTTTATTGCAGATGATAGTGCTAACAGATGGTTCCTCCGATTAAGATTTTCTGCCAGAGATAAGTTTTTTGAGAGGAGCTTCATCTAATTCTCGGGTTAAAAAATAAGCATTATAGCCTTTGAAGACTTAGTGTGATTTTGTGCCTACTACTGTTATTTCACAGTTAAGTAGACTTGACTTGCGATTTTATGTCCCTTTCAACAGTATTTCAGTTATATCAGGACAATGAGAGGATGATAATGAAAGGCAGTGTGCAATAGAACCTTGTTTACGGTAGGAAAGATTCTTGCCTCAAGCGGGGCTCGAACTCGGTCCGCTAGATCAGTAGACCAGCGCTTAACCCATTGAACTACCGGGGCTCCTCACAGTTAAGTAGAACAGATAATGATAATCACTTGATCATTCTGTAACTCCTCATAAGTTAGAGATCCTGGGTTCGAAACCTGGTTTGGCCACATACTTAAGTTTCTCCTTCCGCTGATTCAAGAAGAGCAGTTATCAGTTAATGGCCAAAGTATGTGCACTTAGTACTGGTTAACTACTTAGGAGGTCTAAGCCTGCCCAGAAATTTGTGGTTGGGTTAACTGACCATCCTAGCTTGTCCATAGCTGTTTACCGTGTATGTTAAGTGACAAATCAATCAATCAATAATTCTGTAACTCTTTCTGACATGGCATTAAAACGGGCGTATTATGTGCAGCTTGCAAAGCCCTTGTTCATGCCTGCCGTAAATTTGGAACTGTGCTAGCTATGGTCTTGAAATTTCATACAATGATTCCTCATTAAAAAATAGCCGACATTTTTTTTTTCTTTTCCGTTATGCACCTTTTTGCAGTTATGCCCCTTTTACAAAAATGAGATGAATATTTGCAAGCAATATATGTCAAAAAGTATTTGAGCTATGGCCTTGGTATTTGGTATACTGTTCAGGTATGAAGAGTATTTACCTGATTAACTTTTGGGAGGATCACATAAAATTTTTATGGGAATATGGCCCTTGTATGAATTTGGCAATTTTCTAACTTTTGAAATCTTTCACCCACGAAGTTGATTTGTGTGTGATTGTGTGTGTGTGTGAATTCGGGTTTAACGTCGCTTTCAACAATTTTTCAGTCATATCACGACGGTGTCTGGTTGCGACAGGGAGCTCAATGCTCACATTTATAGTGCTGCCTCACTTAAGTATCATGTCCCAGACACATTACATGATACCACACCCAGTCAAATTATCCTGACACTGGGTCGACCAGTCCTAGCTCTACCCCGTAAATCTGAGTGCCAAGCGAGGAGCAGCTAGTACCATTTTCAACGACTTTGGTATTTCGCGGCCCGGGGTCGAACCCGTGACCTCCCGTTCCCCGGAGCGGACACTCTACCAACTGAGCTATCGGGGCTGGTTTGATTTTTTTTGTATAGTTATAGTCAATGATTAGTTAAATACTACAGACAGGGTTATATAACTCTGCATTCATTAATTACAGGATTATTTCCCTTGATGTTCAGTAATTATGCAGTTACTGGGTCCAAGAACCTCTTGTTGCATGAGTCACATTGTAATTGCATTTAACTTGTCATGCGTGTAAGTCGTCCTTTTAGCCATCTGTCAAGAGGAATATAACACGTATGGCACATAAAGGAGCACTCTTCTCTCTCTCTCTCTCTCCCTCTCTCTCTCTCTCTGCCACAGTTTTGTTGTTGTTTTATTATCATTACTATTGAATCTTCACATTCAATTTAACTTTCCTTCGTCAAACCATTCACTATATTATGTATGCTCCACATGTCTTCAGGAGATGACACATATAAGCCTCTAGCTTACCATCAGATCCTGAATTATATTGTATGTACAGTATTTTCATTCTGTAATTATTGTTTAAAAGAAATAAATATTGTTTAAACCAAGAACCTCTTGGCATAGGGTTTTTAAATTTCATAAATGAACTCCTCATGGAAAATAATGTGACATTTTTTTAGCTAACCTGCCATATAGTGACAAGGTGAGCTTTGTGACCCTCTTTTAAAATTGCTTAAACGGTTCTGCTCCGCTGACCAAAATGGCCGCCAGAGCTAAAGATAGAAAAACCTTTAAACGACATCCCCTCCTATGCCAGTGGCCCAATTTCAAAATAATTTCAGAAATGTTCCTTAGGTGACTCTCTTTCAAAATTGCTAAAACGGTTTCGCTCCACTGAACAAAATGACCGACAGAGGTAAAAATAGAAAAACCTTTTAAGTGGCGTCGTCCCAAGTCAACCTTTTTCTGAGTCCTGTTTCATTTATTCCTCAGTGGACACCTGTCATAGTAGTGCAGTGGTTAGAGTGCTGGACTACGGACCAGTTTGTTGAGTATGAATCTGGGGGCGTGAGTTCAAACTTCACTGGAGGAATGGAATGTTTTTTCTTTTCTTTTTTTTTTTTCTTTCTTTACTATATATTTTTTTTTTTTGGTTCTTCATAAACACACATAGACAGTAATTAAACCCCTTACACAAAATATTTAATAGGGGTGGGGGATATTCCATTTTTTCCTGTACATACATACATACACAAATGCATGCATGCATCCATCCACTCATGCATGCATATACACACTTTTGCATACGTGCACACATTTATGCAAACATGCATACAAACACATATGAATGCTCTCACATAGCATGCCCACATTCACACTCTTGCATGCACACTCATGCATGCATACTCTTGCATGCACACTCATGCATGCACACACACACACACATGCATACACATACATGCACTGACACGCATGGTCACACAAACAAGCGTGCATGCAAACTCATGCATGCACTCATGCATGCACACATGCATGCATGCACACACATGGTCAAACAAACATGCATGCATGCACACACATGCATGCATGCACACACATGGATCCACACACATGCATGCATGCACACACATGTATACATGCATGCCTGCACCAACTCTTGCATGCATGCACACACTCATGCACACACATGCATGCACACATATATGCATGCAAGCATGCACAAACACAGGCATGCACACACATGCATGCATGCATACGCACACATGCATGCATGCATACGCACACAGGCATGCACACACATTCATAAATTCATACATGCATGCATGCATACACACATGCATGCTTGCATGCACATACATTCATGCATGCCCATCCATGTATGCACACATGCATGCACACACAGGCATTCATAAACATGCATGTACACACACACGCAGCAAGCATGCACGCACATGCCCGTGCGCACATACACATGTATGCACACACATGCATGCATACACAGGCCTTCATACACAAGCATGCATGCACATGCATTCTGCCTGCACACAAGCTCATGTATATATGCACGAAAACTCATGCATACAAGCATGCATGTATGCACACGCATGTATGCACATACATGCATGAAGACATGCATACGCAGGCACTCATAAACATGTATGTACACACACACGCAGCATGCATGCACACACACACATGCATGCCCACATGCATGCATACACAGGCATTCATACCCATGCATGCACACACGCATGCATGCACAGCCATTCTGCCTGCACACAAGCTCATTTATATGCACACAAACTCATGCTTGTGCACACGCATGCATGCACATACATGCATGAAGTCACATGCTCACAAAAACACACATGTACACACACTCATGCATGTACACACTCATGCATGTCATACACTCATGCATGCACACACGCATGCACTCATATGATCACAAGCATGTATGTCTTCATCAGCTCATGCATGCACACATATACATGCATGCACACAGGCATGAATACACACATGCATTCACATGCTTGCATGCCCATCCATGTATGCACACACATGTATGCATGCATGGCACACATGTATGTATGCATGCATGGCACACACATGTATGCATGCATGGACACACGCATACATCTACACACATGCGTGCATGTATTCATGCACTCACATGCATGCACACACTCATGTATGTATGCAACGAACTCATACACGCATGCACACACACTCATGTATGTATGAACACAAACTCATACATGCATGCACAGCATGTATGTGCATGCACTCATGCATGCATGCACAGCCAAACACATGCATGCTATTGATTGGCTAGTGATGGGGATTTTATATTGCACATGTGCTAGCTGAGAACATCAGTGTTTCACAAACACATCTTGTTTAAAAAAAGAAAACATTGTTAAGGGTGTAGAGCCTTTATTTATTGATGAATTTTAATACTACTTAACACAACAGTTCAGTCTGATAATATATCAAGCAATCAGACTTTCATTGTGTTGGAATCAAGGTAAAGGTTCTTGTGTCTATTTTTATAAAAGGAACTTCACACCAGCTCCTACATTTATTGATGGATTTTAATAGACACACCTTAAAAAAGAACCTGCTATTTCATGCAGTTGGATCAGGGGAGCGATCAAGGGCCATCATGGCCCTTATGCTGTCTTAGACGGGCTAATACTTCTGACCCCGCTGTTACAGCTGGTTTACCAAGTAACTGAACAAAACCAAGCGTGAGGATCCTGTTTATTCAGTAGTACGACGATGATCATATGATGTGATGTGATGGTAAAAAACTGAAAATACACAAAAATACATTCTTTGAGACAAATGCCCATGATGAATCTATTTGGTGATAATTTAATGACCCGCTCCGGTTTTCGCCCACCTATGATTAACGATCGGCTCGATATGAGTGAAATAATCTTGAAAGGGCCGTAAAACCCAAAACCAAAAAAAAAAAAAAAAAAAAAAATTTAATGACCCAGTAAACACTATTTGGGCAGTGTCAAGCCGGTCAGTTTATCTATCTTCCATTTTTAGAGCCCTTCATCAGTATGCCGAACATTCCTCTAACAGAAACTGACGACTGCCCTTCTTGAATCAGTGAAAAGGACTGATTGGTCATATAAAGATTTCATGAAAATTCTCTTTGAAAGAATAACACTGACCAAGCAGGTACTGAACCCGCAACTTACAAGTCACCAGTCAGGCGCGCATCTAACTGAGTAACTGAGGCCAGCACGACCAAACTGAAATTATTGACTGTATTGACAAAGCTATATTTAACATTCACAGACAAGTGCTTGTTTATTTGTACATGGTTTTAGCATTACAGGTGACCCTCACTTCCTCAGACAAAGCAGCTGCAGACAGCAATGTCTAAGACGGCGATGGTCGACTGTACCAATATATGGCTTGTGTGCGTATAAGAAGTTTATGTCTTGTCAACAATTTAGGTCATTAGGGGCTAGGATTAAAGATTCATCTAAAAGCCTGAAGAAACTTTGAATAGAGCCCCAACAATAGCAGAATTATGAGGCAGATAACTAACTTAACCTCTTAAAATAGAGGTTTCTCATAATACATGTATATACATTGTGAATTATGATTACAATGAAAATGTACGAAACCTTTACTTCACAACTAGTTGTGGTACGAAGCAATATAAATGTCCAGAAAATTGATTGCAATGTTAAAATTGCATTCTACATTGAATACAGTGAAAGACTAACATATTTTGTGCATGACAACTTACACCCAGGTGGCTGTTGAAGGCTAACAAAGTTGAATTTTGACTCTGAAGTCGAACTGAAGTTGTCCCGCTCACAGGAAAAGATGACACGTTGAAGTGAAACGAAATACTGGAAACACCAGGTAAAACCATATACCGTAGAAGTGTTTCGGCACAGGTATAACCTCATATGCGGGTCACCACCCTACCAGCTAACACACACTACACACACAAGAGCGACAGCACAGCCCTCTTGTTAGAATGTGGCAGGTGCATGATTCGTTGCATATCCAAGTACTGAATTTCGAAAAAATGTTCACCCTGAAGTAATCTTTGTACATTGTTAAACTTATTTGGAAAAGCACACTTGAATTTTCATAAGATAAAAAAAAATGTCAAAATTTTGTGCCACTCTTGGTCTTACGGGAGTATCTTTTACAGGTTGATGTTGGCCTAACTATAATGACGGGGTGGATGAATTACAGCTTCAGAGATGCAAAATATAATCTTGTAAAAGCTTCCAAAATCCACCCAAACTGTGGACCCCGAAAGCTGAAGTTTGACCTCATGTCCGATTACAACCAGACGCTAAAAGTCCTGACAGATACTTTCTTCCCAAATGGGAGATCCCATGTGGGCAAACTCTCAAAATTCATCACTCAAGTTGGGGACTACGAGAATCACCTAACAGACAGAGAAAACTTCTGATTTAGTGCATACCTAGCGAGCGCAAAGACGAAGACACCAAGGCTATACCTTCACACTAAATAACAGGTTGTATGCCTTTACTTGCCATCATGACCCTAATGCTTATGTCACACATATGTGTAGAACCTGCCACATGTGATAAAGTATAACTTACTGGAGGTAGACGTCATTAGAAGCATTTCTGCTTAGCAAGGCAAATTCATGCCTCTATAGACGCTGACTGTCTAATGGTGGTGAAAGCCAGTGCACTCTTGGCGTTCAGCCGAGAGATACCATGTGAAACAACCGCGACCGGAAGGTTGACAGTCAAACCATGGATACATGTCACTGCAGGAACCTTTTTGATGTTTTTTTTTTCACGATTTGATAATTTTGCCGAGAACGCAAACCAGCGTGACCAGCGAGAACGGAACCTGTGTGACAGAGGTACCTTGCTGCTAGTCAGTAGCCAAGCTCGCTACTGACTGCGTCAATCCGGCCGCCCAATAAACATATATACGTTTCACTGTTTGAATACTTTGAATTCTGTTCTTCTCAGATTTTATGTAATAGAATCAAAACAGGGATAATGAAACAAGGATATTTCATTCAACATTCAATTTTGAAATAGATTACTGCCAACCTCAGATTCTGTTTCATCAGATGAACATTTCAAATCAGACTAGCATTTTTACAGATGGCAAACTTTTAATAGAAACGGCAAGGTTGTCAAACTGCCATGGACATCGTCTTCACATTACGCTGTCCCACCAAAGTGTTATTACACATTTGGTCATGCAAAATTCATGACAGCCTATAACATAATAGGAAAAGGAGAAAATAAATGTGATTTACCTTGACACAAGGGTGACATTTGGGTGTTATTATGGTATCAATCAGATATACCATGGTTCCTGCCCGTGTACGCGCGATAACGCACTCGGCTTCACCTCATGTGTTATCACTAAGTACAAGTGCAGAACCATGGTATATCTAAGACATATCAACGAGGCCATGTGATAAAATATTGTATTTCTGTTCAGATAGAAGAGGTCACAATTACAACATCCGATTCCAACTTGGAACTACCCCCTCTGAAGAGAACAAGACAACAGACAAATGTAAGTTTATGGACCTTTTCAATATTAAAAGGTAGTGTACTAGGAACAAACAAAACACATTTAAGAAATATCCTGCGCACTGGCATCACAAGGAATGTGTTCATTGGTGCTTAATTTAAGTTGATGATAACAAATATGTACTTATACTGAAACGAGTTCATTGAATATATATGAAGGTAATACGGGTAAACTTTAGACCATTAATTCTGCAAGCTTAACATGTTGTTGTATCGACCAAAAATGGCCAATACAAAGATGTTTTGACCGAATGTATATTTTCTTCGTTACATGCCTATGAATTATCTGGGTTACAGCTGTACACATACTAATGCCAATTCATATTCAAAGTATAAACATAAGTAGTCTATGTGGTGGAAAAAACTTGCGTTTCTAATGGCTTTAAGTATATTAACCATATTTAGTATTAACATTGAAAGGCCAGTAAAACGTAAATCTGTGTAAGCAGCTCCTTCTCAAACAGGACATAGTGGTGAACGCAGTACAGACAAACTATGTAAAAAATGGAAGATAGAACAACTTGACTACACTAAAGGATAAATGCACTTGTCCAATTAATAAAGGATTGAAGACTACACCGCACCACACCTCAACGCCACACATTACCACACTTGAACACAGCAATGCACACCACGGCACCATACCACCACCCATCCGTCCCAACACAACCCGCCCTTACCGAACTCACCCTAACCGAACTCACCACAAAGCACAGCATTGCAATGCACCCCACCAAACAGCAATAAGTATTACCACACCCTTAGCCCTGACAATACTTAACCCTACCCGCACCAACCACGCAACATTTCGCTACATACATGGACCACTACATCCCATTCCTCCTACCCACCAGCCATCTCGCACACCACATGCCTCCTGTTTTGTTTTAGTATAAAAGCAAATGTTTTTTCACTGCCTTTTTATGTATGAGTACCAATAACTAAAACACGTTTCAGTAGAACTACTGTTTCATACGAAACTCTGGTTGCTCCTTATGATATGACACATTCACTGACACAGACACTGGGTTCCTCTGGACACCCCCGGGCTATGCTCAGCCCCCCTTCATTTCTTATAACTGAGAATGGATTCAGATTTCCACCCGTAAACCATATATATTATTTTTCCTTATGATAAGATGCTTTCACTGAACTCGATTTTAGGTTCCATAGGCACATTCACTGACACAGACCTTAGGTTCCATGGGTACATACCCAGACCGACTCAAGCAGAAATCAGATCTATTTATATTAGATTCGGTACTATGTCATTTAGACAAATTGTGGGTATTCCGATGGGTACGAATTGCGCACCTCTTGTGGCTGATCTGTTCTTGTATTGTTATGAAAGAGACTTCATGAAATCTGAAATTATTGAAGCTTTTAGCTCCACTTCTAGATATTTAGATGATTTATTAAATATTGATGATGATGATGATGATTTCGTGTTTAACGACGCGTCAACCCTCTTGGTGGGTCATAAGCGTCAGTCGGTTAATGGTTAAACGGCATGAATAATTATGACGATATTAAAAGTAAGAAGTCAGAATGATAATGTTTAAAAATCTGAAACAGTTAAATCTTATGAAAAAGACCAATTTCTTTTAAGAATAAAATAATGTTATCAACAGGTACATCTCGAAACAGTTGTTGCAAAGTGTCAGCTTTGAAATATAAAATACGTGAGGGTGAAAAGTCAACACAGTCAATTAAGATATGTTTCACAGTGAATGGCTGATCACAACCTACACAAGAAGGTTGATCATCACCATTAAAAATATAAGAATGAGTAACTCTAGTATGGCCGATGCGCAGTCGTGTCAATACTACGTCCTCTTTTCTGGAAAACTGTGGAGGAGAGCATTTTGTACTAACGACAGGTTTAATGGCATGGAGTTTGTTATTTATTGCACGGTCCCATTCGCCTTGCCATTCCGACAAGATGTATCTGTTGATAAATGGTTTAAAATTATTAAAAGGAATTTTAAAAAAAGATGGATCAAGACTGAGCGATTCCTTTGCTTTCTTGTCAGCATATTCATTGCCGACAATGCCAATATGGCTCGGAAGCCAACAAAACAAGATTTGGTGTGTTTTAGAAATTTCATGATGTTTTTCGATCAATTTTTGAATTTGAGGATTTTTAGATGATGAATGGTCTAAAGCCTTAAGCACAGAAAGTGAATCAGAAAATATAATTGCTTTTTGAATTGTTGAAGAACTGATAAAATCTAAAGCTAGGTCTATTGCTCTGGCTTCAGCTGTAAAAATAGATGAACCATCTGGAAGGCGCATGGTTTTGTGCGTATCTTTAGAAACATACGCACAGCCAACTTTATCTCCTTCTTTGGAACCATCAGTATAGACTTGCTGGTAATCATTGTAACGTGACTGCAGTACCTGAAAGTTTTGTTTGAGAAGTATCGGATTTGATTCGGATTTTTTTCCATCATGTAAGTCGAACAGAATAGAAGGTTGTTTAATACACCAAGATGGAACTTCGGCGGTTTCATGTTTTTGAATATTTTTAAGGTCGATACCTGAATTTTCCAGCAGTGGTAAAATACGTAATCCAAAAGGTTTGATTGCTGTGGGTTTTGTTTCATACTTATCTACAAATTGAGGTGGAAATGAAATTTTGGATGCCGGGTTAGATGGATTTGCAGCAAGTCTGATAGCATATGAAGAGAAAGTTTCTCTCTGCGCGAGGTTAAAGATGGTTCACCTGCTTCTACATAAAGGCTTAATACGGGAGAAGTACGGAAGGCTCCCATGGCCAGACGAAGGCCTTGGTGATGGATAGTATCCAAGGATTTTAAATAGGACTTTCTGGCAGAACCATAAACAACAGACCCATAATCTAATTTAGATCTTATTAAAGACCGGTAAAGATGTAATAAAGTATACCGATCTGCTCCCCAACTTGTATGAGCTAAAACTTTCAAAAGATTCAAAGCTTTTAAGCATTTCGCTTTAAGATATTTAATATGTGGAATAAAAGATAACTTTTGATCAAATATGACCCCAAGAAACTTGGCTTCCTCAACAACAGGAATTTGTGATCTGTATAAAAACAGGGAAGGATGTTCGTGTTTCTTCCGTAGTTTACAAAAATGAACACACTGCGTTTTCGATTTGGAGAACTTGAAACCATTTTTATCAGTCCATTCTTCTATTCTTTTTAAATTTTGTTGTAACTTTCGTTCAATTGTTTTCATATTTTTTGAACGGTAACATATACAAAAATCATCAACATACAATGAACAATCAGTTTTGTCGTCCAAACATTGTACAATATTGTTTATTTGATGTTAAATAGCGTAGTTGAAAGAATACTACCCTGTGGGACACCCTGTTCTTGATCATAGAAATCTGACAGAGTAGACCCCACACGCACCTGAAACATGCGCTCCCCTAAAAAGCTTTCAATAAAACTGGGAAGTTTTCCTCTTAAGCCAATGTTATGTAGATCTTTCAATATTCCATAACGCCATGTTGTATCATATGCTTTCTCCAAGTCGAAAAAGACAGCCACTACGTGTTCTTTGTTAATAAAAGCATCTCGTATAAATGTTTCTAGTCTTATTAAATTGTCATTGGTACTACGTTCCGAACGAAAACCCAATTGATATTCTGAAATGAGGTTGTTGGACTCTAAGTACCAGACTAATCTCTTGTTTATCATTCTCTCCAATGTTTTACACAAACAACTTGTCAAAGCTATCGGACGATAATTTGTAGGTTCTGCATGATCTTTCCCTGGTTTCGGAATTGGTACAACTGTAGCTACACGCCAACTTTCAGGACAGACCCCCGTTTCCCAAATATTATTAAAGATATCTAAAAGTGTTGTAAGAGAACTTTTTGGCAGATGCTTAAGCATCTGATAATGAATTTCATCGGGGCCGGTTGCCGTATCATGTGATTTTTCTATGGCTTCAACGAGTTCGGATAAGTTAAAAGGTGTGTTGTATTCTTCGTGATTAAGGGATTTGAAGTTAAGATTTCTTTTCTCCTGGTCCTTTTTGAAATTTCTAAAAGTGTCAGAATAATTACGCGATGATGAATTTCTCAAGAATGTGTGACCAAGAGTATCTGAAATATCTTTTTTTGTTGAAGCTATTGTGTCAAATTCAGTATTTAAATGTGTAAAACTAGAGGACTTTGTTTTTCCTGAAATTTTTCGTACCATATCCCAAACCTTTTTAATGGGTGTTTTATAGTTCAATTTTGAAACATATTCCCTCCATGACTTTCGTTTGGAAGCTCGGATTGTTCGCCGAGCTTTAGCTCTAAACACTTTTACGTCGTTTAGCTTTTCAGAAGTGGGACTTTTGCAGAACTTATTTAGAGCCTGTTTACGCTTTTGAATAGCTTCTTTACAGTCATTATTAAACCAAGGCTTGCTTTTCTTAGTATTTGTGGAGGTCTTTGGAATGCATTGTTCTGATATATTAATAAGTGTATCTGTGAAATCAGAAACAATGTCGGACGATTCATTAAAGTGATCAACTGATAACTCTTCTTCACATAAATTATGGAATAATTCCCAGTCGGCTTTATTCATTTTCCATTTCTGGTTACAGTCCTCATCCGATTCGTTTACGCTCTCAATTATAACAGGGAAGTGATCACTTCCGCACTGATCATCATGAACAGACCAGTCATAGTCCAAGAAGAGAGATGGGTGACACAAAGAGAGATCTAAAGAAGACAAATGACCTGTCGCAGGGTGAAGATAAGTATAAGACTTATCATTCATCAAGCAAAGATCATTCCCTGCAATAAAATCTTCAATAAGTAGTCCTCTGTTGTTGTTATCTTTACAACCCCATAGAATGTTGTGACCATTAAAGTCGCCAACTAACAGATATGGCGACGGAAGTTGATCCAGCAATGAATCAAGATGTTCGGACTTTAAAGAAAATGAGGGTGGGATATATAGAGAGCAAATTGTAGTTTCTTTATCCAGAGAAACCGATACTGCTACAGCTTGTAGGTCTGTTTTTATTTTGATCTCCCTTTGTGGTAAACACGATTTAACAAAAATTGAACTGCCACCAGATGGTCTGTAACCATCAGGATATACATAGTTATATGTATTGAAACCTCTAACATCAGTGTTGTCATCAGTTTTTAAAAAGGTTTCTTGCAAACAAAAAACCGAAGGGTTTAATAACGAAATAAGTAATAAGAGTTCATTATAATTTGATTTAAGACCTCGACAATTCCATTGTATTATTTTGTGTTTTAAATCCATTTTATGGAGAGTTATATAAGGCTAGAAATTATGTTGGAGCTGCAATTGGTGATATTGATCTGTTATTACCACCTCGTGATGTTGTTGACCTCGATCTGTTATGGCCACTTCGTGGTGATGGAGTTTCAGTGAACTCCATATCACTGTCACTCAAAGATCCGAATCTGTTCTGATATTTTATATGGTCTCTTTCCATTTTGCGTTGTCTGTCTGTTTGTTTTTGGGATGTTTGTTGTTTTTGTTGCTGTTTTTTTAAATCATTTTTTATCATTTCCAAAGTAGTGTTTTTCAAAAATTTCTCTGTTTTGTTGTCTTTAATTTGCTGTGGTGGTTGTGTTTGTGTTTGGCTTTTAGGATTGATTGGTTGTTCTTCAGTTTTCTTTTTCGATTTCAATTTTTCCAAAGGTGCTAGGCCTGGAATCGGATCTGTTTGAGTGACAGCATCCTCAACAGGTACCTTTTTTACTGGTGCCTGTGTGATGCTGGCATAGCTGACTCCGGGAATTGGGGTAGTCGACTCAACGATTTTCCGCGCTTCTGGGAAGGAGATGTTTCGTTTGTATTTAATTGTCAAAATTTCTTTTTCTTTGTGCCAAACGTGGCATTCTTTAGAGTAAGCGGAGTGTTTTTCTCCACAGTTTACACAACTAGGCTCGTTTTTGCACGTTTGCTCCGTGTGATTTGCTGGCTGACCACAATTTGCACAGATGGGGTCTTTTGTACACCTGTTTTCGTGGTGCCCATATTTCTGGCAATTGTGGCAGCGTAACGGATTTGGTATGTAGATGTCTACGCTTACTCTAAAGTATGCCACTTTGATGGTTTCTGGCAATGCTGGTTTGTTAAATGTTAATACAAATGTGTTCGTGTCTTTTAATTGTCCGTTTCGTTTAATCTTAAATCTTTTGACAGCTGTTACTCCTTGTGATCTTGTGCCTTCGAGAATCTCCTCCTCACTTGAATTCCTCAAATCTGGGCAACGAATTACCCCCTTTGAGGAGTTCAGTGAGGCATGAGGTACTACTCTCACTTTCATGTTATGGAATTCAGTAGTCCTAAGGAGATTCTCGGCGTGCGATCTTTTGTTCACCTCAAGGAGTAGTTGATTTGACCTAAAAAGTTTTTTAATGTTTTTCGGTTCACCAGCAATTCCTAAAATGACTTTTTGAATGACGAAGGGAGATAAAGAGGTTATGTTTCGATTTTCTTCTGTACTTTCAATTAGCAAGAAGCGCGGGAAATGTTGAGACGTGTCATTTGTTGTTGTTGTTGTTGTGTTGTCATCCTTGTCCGATATATCATCATCTGATGTGTCGCATTGGGTCGATTTCTTTCTCTTTTTATCTTTCACCATGATGAAAAGAGTAACAAATTCGTCCTCTGTGCTCTCCGCCCACCGTGGAGCCCTACAAGGGAACACTTTTATTGAGTGGATTTCCTACCTCAAGTGTTAGAGATACACAGAAGATATACTCGTACGAGCAAGAAGCTGCACGATTGGTCCGTTAAGCCGCCGCCTTCTAGAAATGGAAAGATTATGAAAAGACTTTATGAGCAAACGGTGTGTATTCAGGTTGATACAAAAGACAAGGAAGAGAAAGTAAAAGGTTATTTCTAGGGCTTGGCGCGACCAGCCGATTGACCGTGCCGGACCGCACGACCACCCGTCTTACCGAAATCCAGGCCAAAGAGGTGTGTTGGGTACCCGAAGCACTGAACTCCGAAAACCCTCAGCCTCCAGGATCCCTTCATCCGGCTTACGGGACGCCACCCACGGCAAACGGGTGGTACTTCCTTTAGCTCTTCCCAGTGGGCACAAGGCCACAGCAGCAATGTGCCCAGTGAGAATTGAGCCCCCAGGGCCACGGCAAGGCAGGAAGTCTAATACCTGGGGGTTATTAAATATTGATAATACCTATTTCGATGGTTTGATCAGTCAGATTTACCCCCCCCCCCCTAGAACTTCAGTTAAATAAAGCAAATTCTTCTGATACCGAGGCCCCGTTTTTGGATTTACATCTATCTATTGTAGATGGGTTTGTTTCGTGCAAAATTTATGATAAACGCGATGACTTTGATTTTGAGATTGTAAATTTTCCTTTTTTGGATGGTGATGTTCCTCGTGCGCCATCCTATGGCGTTTATATTTCGCAATTAATTCGATTTGCTAGAGTGTGTAGTCATGTAACTGACTTCAACACTCGTAATAAATTATTAACGGCTAAGATTCTTAATCAGGGTTATCGGTACCATAAACTACGCAAAGCCTTTTTAAAATTTTATAGACGCCATTCTGATTTAATTTCACAATTCAATATTGGACTTAAATCTCTTCTGCAACAAGGTCTATCGGAACCCGAATTTTATGGTGACTTAGTATATAAATTCAGAAAAATATATAACCGCAATGACTTCAGCACCCTATTTCGTAAAATCATTCTTCGATATAAAAAGATTGGGTACAACATGGATGTTATACGACAAGCTGCATGCATGGTAGTTAACCAAATCACGGTTTGCAACATTGCACGCCGGTGGGTCACGCCTCAGATTCTATGACGGTTCCAGCGTAAAGGCTTATTGAGAATTAGAGAGACCTAATTCTTGGTATTGTTGGTTGGTGCCTGATGCTCTGTCTCTGGTCGGGCCCATCGGAGTCTAACTGATGGTTTTCTTTTGCTCCAGCATTTCAGTGGTTTCTTGCTGTCGAGTCCTCACCGTTGTCTCACCTCTGTGGTTCTTTAATTGTTTGTGTTCACGGAGATGTTGCATTGATGAGTTAGGAGGCCTTCATGCGGACTGAACAAATTTGTTACGGCAACAGTACCGGTTTTTTCAGCGCTACTCGTGTTTTGGTGTGTTGGATTTTTGTCGTTGGATTTTACGCGGGATCCATCGTTGTATCTGCATAAAGGGTACGCGTTTTTATCACTTGTATTAAAAGGATGCATTTGTCCTTATTAATTTTTGTGGAACATTACAATGTTTAGATAGTATTATTGTTTGGAAACTGGAATATAGAATGTGAACAAAGTCTACTTTGCGCGGGAACGATTGTTCGTGCGGTCTGCTGGAGAGATCCCTGTTTGCTTTGTTCTTTGTTGATGCTGTGAATAAACGACAGAAAATTGTCACTGCGAAATTAGAGCCATACGTTCATTTGGGGCTCTTCTTTATATAAATTTTCTGACCCTGCGAGGCATCTTTGTGTGCTATAAAAGTCCAAGGAGGTAATTTCACCAGCCGATCCCATAGAATCGTGTTTCTTGTCATTGTGATACATTTTTCGCTGTTATGATGGTGATCAGAATGTCGTGTTTGGGGTTTTATGCTGAATTTGATTGAAGTTTGAACGTTTTCTGTTCTGAAAATGACTCTAGAGTAAGACAAGGTTCCCTTTTTATCATTCCAGTTTTCACATAGATGAATGAACAGATGTAACCGCTGCTGTTGAATCAACAAATCAACACCTACATTAAACCATCGTTAGTCGAAACCCTTGGCTTGCGTTTTATTGAACCCGAATACCTGCGAACTGGCAGACTTAGATTTGCGACTGTCACAGTGAAAACTCCCGTCTTCAACTACTCTGCGTGCGAAGATCCAGCAAGTTTCAAACCCTTTTACCGGGATTTTATTATGTTGTCTGGCGAGTGTCGATTGTTTGGAGGGGAACTGTCTCTGTTTGATTTGTGAGAAACAACTACACACATTCAGTCCTATGTTTATTCCAGTTAAATACTGTGTAATTATTTACGGGAAGCCGATACTGATTATATATCCTTTTGAATGCTTCTGTACACTGTGAAAAGTGTATTTGTGAACATCACTGTGTCTAATGCTTGTAACATGTACAGTTTTAAAATTTGACGTCATTCAGTTTTATGACAAGGACTAGAGACTATAAATATAAAGTCCATGAGAATATAATAACTCATATATGCATAATCCAAACAATATTTTGTTTCAGATCCGTTTGAAGCATTTCCATCTAAAATTAATTCTGGTCACGAGGCCTGTCTTCTGTCCTGTTGCTGTAACATCACGTTGTTTCAAAGTATACATAACGACACTATGCCCTTTCATATTTGATGAACATCTCAAGGACAAACAGAAATTTTGAACTTACAAATTACATTTAAGTTCAAGCTATTTTATTTTCAGGCAAAGGGACTTGTTGGGGAACATGTCCATTTTTAAATTCATTTATTTCATTGATGACCATTCATAGATCATGCCCTGTAGCCGAACACTTTTTGTATTTTGGTGAGTATTCTAAGCATGTCTCTCACATCAGACAGTGTTATCAATGTGGCTGAACTGTATGCGGAATCATGTAACGATACAATATTACCTCAAGCATGGCAGAACCGGCTCAGTCATCGGCTTCTGAACCCATGCCTTCACGAGTCAGGCTTTTCACAGAGAAAGGTCTGGGTTGGCAAATTGACAACAACACTAAAAAATTCAAATCTTCAATTACTGTTTTGCAGAGGTGTATTTCTGAGACTGAGTCACTTCTATCTCATAGTAGGAACACTGAGCTTATTAGAACTCAAGAACATGTGCTTAAAACAAATTTGGGCACAGTCACAGAAATTTGTGACCGGTTAAGGGGATTATTGATTGTAGCAGAGTCTGAAGATATCCTGCAAAACTTAAACCGCGAATTTGAATTAGTAAGCCATGCGGCTGGTAGATTACTTGACCGAGTCGAGAATCGTGTGCGTGAAGTTGAGAACGAGGAATTTGAAACCGCCACAAGCCTCTCTAAGGCAACGCGCTCGTCCCGAAGTAGTAAAACCTCAAATTCTTCTAGGCGCTCCATTGCTGCGGCCGAAGCAGCTGCGTTGAAAGCCAAATTGAAGTATATAGATCTTGAGGCAAAAACTAAGGCCGAGCTTGACAAATTGCAAACAATGCGCCAAATCGACATGGCAGAGGCCAAAATCGGTGTGTTTGATGCAGAGGAAGAGCCAAGGGGAGACTTCTCTTTGACTAAAATTGACAGCATTTTGCCCAAAACTAGCCCAAGAGAGATTGTTGGTCAGTATATAGAAACGTGTGTACCGACACAAACCAGTGTCAGGGAAGTGCCAAATGTAACGGAAGTGAAACCCACTCTATTAGCTCAAGCAGCGACTAACCCTCCTATTATTGCAAGTTGTAACAGTAATGCTATCTACAATGTCAGACACCCTCCTGTTAGTGTGCCCTGGAACCCAAATGTTTCTGAGTTTGTGCCTCAGTCTTCGCCACATGTGATACAGCCTGTGATTATGTCCACTTCCAGCTCATGGTCACAGCCTGCAGACCAGCCCAAGGTTGTGCTATCACAAAACGCTTCAGAACCAGTTTCTTGCGGCTTAGAACAGCCCTCTCAAGTTGACCCTTCACCCCCTAATCCCGCAAATAGCTCAGACCAAACCCTGCTAGACCTTGCAATGATTTTGGCCGATCAGGTAAGCATTAGCCGCTTACCTACTCCTGAACCAAGTATTTTCCATGGTGACCCCTTGAAGTACCCTGGGTGGAAATCTGCATTTCAGACCCTTATAGAGCGAAGTAAAATACCTACACATGAGAAAATGCACTATTTGAAGAAGTATCTTCGAGGCCAAGTTAAGGATGTTGTAGAACAATATTTTCTTCTATCTTCCGAAGACGCATATGAAGATGCAAAATCTCTCCTCGATGAAAGGTATGGTAACCCTTTCATTATCGCGAATGCGTATCGCGAGAACTTAGACAAGTGGCCTAAGATCAATGCTAGAGATGGCACTGGTTTGCAGAAATTTGCAGACTTCTTGCGACAGTGTTACACAGCCGCGCAAAGTGTTGGCCATCTCAGTATTTTGAATGATGAAATGCAGAATAAGAAGTTGTTGCTCAAATTACCGGACTGGTTAGTCTCGCGATGGGGCAGAATTGTCGCCTCGCATAAGGAGGAAAAGGGAAAATTCCCCGAATTTAAGGTTTTTGCCGACTTCATCGTGAAAGAAGCTAAGATCGCATGCGATCCGATAACGTCACTGCAGTGTCTTAAGATAGACCGTGAGCAAGGCGACCCAAATCATACGCATAAATCACAGAGAAATGATCGCACCAGGCCCACTAGTGGACGTTCATTTTTCACAGAGGTACAGGAGAAAAGGCCACAGTCTCTAAAACCTCAAATTTCATGTACTCATTGTAAAAGGTTAGGTCACGAGCTTGATGAGTGCAGAGCCTTTTTGGCAAAACCCCTTGAAATTAGAAAGGAGTTTGCAAAGGAAAATGGCCTGCGTTTTGGTTGTTTAGGAACTGGTCATATGTCTAGGAGGTGCAAACAAAGGAAACGCTGCAAGAATTGTGAAAAAATGCATCCCACTTCATTACATGGTGATGTTAAAAAACCAAAGCCTGAAAAGTCAGATGATGATGATGATTTCGTGTTTAACGACGCGTCAACCCTCTTTGTGGGTCATAAGCGTCAAGCGGTTAATGGTTAAACGGCATGAAGAATTGTGAGGATATAAAAGGTAAAAAGGTAAGTATGATATTTATAAAAATCTGAAACAGTTAAATCTTATGAAAAAGTCCAATATCTTTTAAGAATAAAATAATATTATCAACAGGTACATCTTGAAATAATTGTTGCAAAGTGTCAGCTTTGAAGTATAAGTCACGGGACTGTGAAAAGTCTACACATTCAATTAAGATACGTTTAACAGTGAATGACTGATCACATCCTACACAAGAAGGCTGATCATCACCATTCAAAATATAAGAATGAGTAACTCTAGTATGGCCAATGCGCAGTCATGTTAATACTACATCCGCTTTCCTGGAAAACTGTGGAGGAGGGCATTTTGTTCCAACGACAGGTTTAATGGCATGGAGTTTGTTATTTACTGTAAGGTCCCATTCGCCTTGCCATTCCGACAAGATGTATCTGTTGATAAATGGTTTAAAATTATTAAAAGGAATTTTAAAAACAGACGGATCAAGATTGAGCGATTCCTTTGCTTTCTTGTCAGCACACTCATTGCCGACAATGCCAATATGGCTCGGAAGCCAACAAAACAAGATTTGGTGTGTTTTAGAAATTTCATGATGTTTTTCGATCAATTTTTGAATTTGAGGATTTTTAGATGATGAATGGTCTGAAGCCTTAAGCACAGAAAGTGAATCAGAAAATATAATAGCTTTTTGAGTTGTTGAAGAACTGATAAAATCTAAAGCTAGGTCTATTGCTTTGGCTTCAGCTGTAAAAATAGATGAACCATCTGGAAGGCGCATGGTTTTGTGCGTATCTTTAGAAACATACGCACAACCAACTTTATCTCCTTCTTTGGAACCATCAGTATAAACTTGCTGGTAATCATTGTAACGTGACTGCAGTACCTGAAAGTTTTGTTTGAGAAGTATCGGATTTGATTCGGATTTTTTGCCATCATGTAAGTCGAAAAGAATAGAAGGTTGATTAATACACCAAGATGGAACTTCGGCGGTTTCATGTTTTTGAATATTTTTAAGGTCGATACCTGAATTTTCTAGCAGTGGTAAAATTCGTAATCCAAAAGGTTTGATTGCTGTGGGTTTAGTTTCATACTTATCTACAAATTCAGGTGGAAATGAAATTTGGAATGCCGGGTTAGATGGATTAGCAGCAAGTCTGATAGCATACTGAAGAGAAAGTTTCTCTCTGCGCGAAGTTAAAGATGGTTCACCTGCTTCTACATAAAGGCTTAATACGGGAGAAGTACGGAAGGCTCCCATAGCCAAACGAAGGCCTTGATGATGAATAGTATCCAAAGATTTTAAATAAGACTTTCTGACAGAACCATAAACAACAGACCCATAATCTAATTTAGATCTTATCAGAGACCGGTAAAGATGTAATAAAGTGTACCGATCTGCTCCCCAACTTGTATGAGCTAAAACTTTCAAAAGATTGAAAGCTTTTAAGCATTTCGCTTTAAGATATTTAATATGGGGAATAAAAGATAACTTTTGATCAAATATGACCCCAAGAAATTTGGCTTCTTCAACAACAGGAATTTGTGATCCGTATAAAAACAGAGAAGGATGGTCGTGTTTCTTCCGTAGCTTACAAAAATGAACACACTGCGTTTTCGACTTGGAGAACTTGAAACCATTTTTATCAGTCCATTCTTCTATTCGTTTTAAATTTTGTTGTAACTTTCGTTCAATTGTTTTCATGTTTTTTGAACGGTAACATACAAAAATCATCAACATACAATGAACAGTCTGTTTTGTCATCCAAACATTGTACAATATTATTTATTTTGATGTTAAATAGCGTAGTTGAGAGAATACTACCTTGTGGGACACCCTGCTCTTGTGTATAGAGATCTGACAAGGTAGATCCCACGCGGACTTGATGTACACGTTCACCTAAAAAACTTTGAATAAAACTGGGAAGTTTTCCCCTTAAGCCGAGGTTATGGAGATCTCTCAATATTCCATAACGCCATGTGGTATCATATAATTTCTCCAAGTCGAAAAAGACAGCTACTACGTGTTCTTTGTTAATAAAAGCATTTCGTATAAATGTTTCTAGTCTTATTAAATTGTCGTTGGTACTACGTTCCGAACGAAAACCTGACTGATATTCTGAAATGAGGTTGTTGGACTCTAAGTACCAGACTAATCTCTTGTTTATCATTCTCTCCAATGTTTTACACAAACAACTTGTCAAAGCTATTGGTCGATAATTCGTAGGTGATCTTTCCCTGGTTTTGGAATTGGTACAACTGTAGCAAAACGCCAGCTCTCAGGACAGACCCCAGTTTCCCAAATATTATTAAAGATATCTAAAAGTGTTGAAAGAGAACTCTTTGGCAGATGCTTAAGCATCTGATAATGAATTTCATCAGGGCCGGTTGCTGTATCGTGTGATTTTTCAATGGCTTCCACTAGTTCGGATAAGTTAAAAGGTTTGTTGTAGTCTTCGTGATTGTTGGATTTGAAGTTTAGATTTCTTTTCTCTTGGTCCTTTTTGAAATTTCTAAAAGTGTCAGAATAATTTCGCGGTGATGAATTACTCAAAAATGTACTACCAAGAGTATCTGAAATATCTTTTGTAGTTGAACCTTTTGTGTCAAAACCAGTATTTAAATGTGTAAAACTAGGGGACTTTGTTTTTCCTGAAATTTTTCGTACCATATCCCAAACCTTTTTAATGGGGGGTTTTGTAGTTCAATTTGGAGACATATTCTCTCCATGACTTTCGTTTTGAAGCTCGGATTGTTCGCCGAGCTTTAGCTCTAACAACTTTTACGTCATTTAGCTTTTCTGAAGTGGGACTTTTGCAGAACTTATTTAGAGCCTGTTTGCGCATTTGAATAGCTTCTTTACAGTCATTATTAAACCAAGGCTTGCTTTTCTTAGTATTTGTGGAGGTCTTTGGAATGCATTGTTCTGATATATTAATTAGTGTATCTGTGAAATCAGAAACAATGTCAGATGATTCATTTAAGTGATCAACTGATAACTCTTCTTCACATAAATTACGGAATAATTCCCAGTCGGCTTTATTCATTTTCCATTTCTGGTGACAGTCCTCATCTGGTTCATTTACGCTCTCAATTATAACAGGGAAGTTATCATTTCCGCACTGATCATCATGAACAGACCAGTCATAGTCCAAGAAGAGAGATGGGTGACACAAAGAGAGATCTAAAGAAGACAAATGACCTGTCGCAGGGTGAAGGTAAGTATAAGATTTATCATTCATCAAGCAAAGATCGCTCTTTGCAATAATATCTTCGACAAGTGCTCCTCTGTTATTGATATCTTTACAACCCCATAGAATATTGTGACTATTGAAGTCGCCAACTAAAAGATATGGCGATGGAAGTTGACTAAGCAATACGTCAAGGTGTTTGGGCTCATCGGAGTCTAACTGTTGGTTTTCTTTAGCTCCAGCATTACAGTGGTTTCTTGCTGTCGAGTCCTCACCGTTGTCTCACCTCTGTGGTTCTTTGATTTTTGTGTTCACGGAGATGTTGCACTGATGAGTTAGGAGGCCTTCATGCGGACTGAACAAATTATTTGTCTAAATCGCGACGGAAATTAGGGCGAGGATTGTGGCCACGTAAAATCGATTTGAGCCCCCCCAGTGGAAATCTTCCACTGACCGTTCCAAGGCGGCTCTTCTGTGGCGATTTATATATGTTGTTGTTTGTTACTTACTGTGTGTATCACTTGTGTCTTTTGGTTTTGGATGGCCATATGGCCATTTTGTGGGAAAGTAACTGTCCTTATGGCCTTCCTTTGTTTAGGTTTCCATTATGGTCTGGTCGCTTAATGTTTGTATTTCTTTCCCTTTGGTGTCTTTTATGGGTGGAGTAAATTAATTGTATCAATTCCTGATCTTTGTTTTACTTCTACTTTTTAAAGAAAATGAGGGTGGGATATATAGAGAGCAAATTGTAGTTTCTTTATCCAGAGAAACCGATACTGCTATAGCTTGTAGGTCTGTTTTTAATTTGATCTCTCTTTGTGGTAAACATGATTTTACAAAAATTGAACTGCCTCCAGATGGTTTGTTACCATCAGAATAGATATAGTTGTATGTATTGAAACCCCTGACATCAATGCTGTCATCAGTTTTTAAAAAAAGTTTCTTGCAAACAAAAAACCGATGGGTTTAAAAACGAAATAAGTAATAAGAGTTCATTATAATTTGATTTAAGACCTCGACAATTCCATTGTATTATTTTGTGTTTTAAATCCATTTTATGAAGAGATTAAGACTAGAAACTATTATGGAGGTTCAATTGGTGATATAGATCTGCTACCACCAGCTCGTGGTGTTGCTGACCTCGATCTGTTTTTGCCGCTTGGTAATGATGGAGTTTCAGTGAGCTCCATATCACTGTCACTCAAAGATCCGAATCTGTTCTGGAATCTTATATTGTCTCTTTCCATTTTACGTTGTCTGTCTGTTTGTTTTTGAGACAAGTGTTGTTTCTTCGAATCTTCTGATCCCTTATTAGTTCGACCTAAGTCGAGTTTCTCTTTTGCATGCGGCGCTGGCTTCGGTACGGTCGCTGTCGACCGACCCGAAACAACTTGGATTGCTCCATTTGATAAACTGGTTGAACTTTTTGGTGCTGGAGTGGATTTACTCCATGCACCAGAATTTTTCAGTTCAGCTATGTATGATTCAGCAGTCTGTGTTGCGGAGCTGGAAACTTTTACACCAGCACCCTTTGTGATGCTGGCGTAACTTGTGGTTGGTGTTGTGTATCGCTCATCAACAATTTTCCGCGCCTCTGGGAATGTTATCCCCCTTTGGTATTTGACAGCGAGTATTTGTTTTTCTTTTTTGCATGCCGGAAAATCTCGAGAGAAAACAGCATGCTTGCCACCACAATTGACGCATTTGGCCTCATTCTTGCAGTTTTGATGGTTATCGACATGTTTTTCATCACCACAATCTGGACAGAGTTGTTTCTTCTGACATCTGCTTTCGTGGTGACCGAAAACCTGACAATGATAACATCTGAGAGGGTTTGGTATATACACCTCTACGTTAACAGATAGATATGCAACTTTTATTTTCTTGGGCAGAACTGGTGTATTAAATGTCAACACGTAGGTACTTGTTGGCTTTAATACACCACTTCTACGAACTTGGATGTTACGTACACCAATGACGCCTTCATCTCTTAAATTCTCAACAATCTCGGCATCGTTGCACGGACGTAGCTCTGGGCTGCGGATGACACCTTTACATGAATTCAGTGTTTTGTGCAACGATACTTTGACGTTGAGATCAAACAGCTTTGTGGTACCAAGCAGGTTTTTGACCTGCTGCTCTCTCTCGACTTCCAAGAGGAGATCACCTGATTTCAGTTTTTTTTATACTTTTTGGATGTCCGGCAATGGACACTAAACTCTTTTCAATAACAAAGGGTGATAAATCTGACACCGTGCGTGTATTATCGCGTGATGTCATCACCAAGAAGCGTGGAAAACTGTTGAGCTTTGGAGTTTCAAACTGCTGACTTGACTGTTGACTGGGTTCATCCGTTTCGGATGAATCCTCGTCTTTTTTACGTTTAGCTGCGTTGCGGTTATGTTTTTTTTCCATGAGGCATACGGAAAAAATTCTAGTTTCGTCCCAAGTGCTCTCCGCCCTCCTTGGAGCCCTACAAGGGAACACCATAATGGAGTGGTTATCCAACTCGCAGGTGTTAGAGATACACGTGAGATATACTCGTATAAACAAAATGCCTACACGATTGATCCGTTTAGCCACCGCCTTCTAGAGATAAAAAGACAGAAAAGGGTAAGGTAAATGGGCATATGGTTGGTATCAGGAAAGATACAAAAAGAGTTGAAGAGAAAGCAAAGCGGTATCTCTAGGGCTCGGAGCGACCAGCCGATTGACCGTGCCTGACCGCACGGCCACCCGTCTACACCGAAAAGCCAGGACAAAGAGGCGTGTTGGGTACCTGAAGCACCGCCACCTCAGGTAACCCTCAACCTCCAGGATCCCTTCTTCCGGCTTACAGGACGCCACCCACGGCAAACGGGTGGTACTTCCTTTAGCTCTTCCCAGTGGGCACAGAGACCACAGCGGCAATGTGCCCAGTGGGAATTGAGCCCCCAGGGCCACAGCAAGGCAGGAAGTCTAATACCTGGGGGCTTGAAAAGTCAGATGAGACTGCAAGAAAGCTTCCAATTTCACCGGCTGAGGAAACAAACAGTGTATCCAGTAGTACCACCTTCATGAATTCTCTGGGACATTCTAACAAATGCTCCATGGTGGTTCCTGTCTACGTTTCACATATTGATAATGCAGACAAGGAAAGGCTAGTCTACGCATTGCTAGATACCCAGTCTGATACCACCTTCATATTGGAAAGTACTAGCAATGACCTAGGGTTATCAGGAACAAAGGTGAAACTTAGACTGTCCACTATGCACGCAGAAAACCGTGTAGTGGACAGCAGTAAGATACAAGGGCTTATGGTAAGAGGTTATAACAGCTCTGTTAAGCTAACGCTTCCATCAGCATTTACCAGAAATATTATGCCTGCCAACAGGCCATACTTGCAAGCTTTAGCTGACGAACTGATGCCCTTAAGTGACTGAGGTTGGCCTTTTGATAGGGTACAATTGTGCACGTGCGCTTGCGCCTCGGGAAGTTATTGCTCCGATTGACAATGGCCCCTTTGGCCAGCGTACGGATCTAGGTTGGGGCATTGTGGGCATCGTTGAGCCAGATTTGATAGACCAAGACCTAGATTCGATCGGATACAGTCATTGTGTGATGGCGTACCAAGTTCCGCATGACTTGGTAAAAGATGAATTGCACTCGAACCAACTGTTGATGTCCTTTCAAACACGTGTGAAAGAACTGATTACTCCTTCAGATGTGGCAAACATGATGGAGCTTGACTTCAGTGAAGCTCGTAATGGCAAATTGCCCTTTTCCCATGATGAACGACGTTTCTTGTTAACGTTGGAGAAAGGCATAAGGTTAAAGGAAGAACACTATGTAATGCCTCTGCCATTTAGATTGAAGAGACCTTGTCCCCCAAACAATAGAGTGATAGCTCTTCATCGTCTAAGGCACCTTAGGAAAAGACTAGACAGTGATGCTCAGTACAGAAAACATTACTTTGACTTTATGAAGGATATTATTCACAATGGGCATGCAGAGATGGTGCCTGACACTTAGCTTGGTATTGATGATGGGAGTGTGTGGTACATTCCACACCATGGGGTGTACCACCCTCAAAAGAAATATAAAATAAGAGTTGTATTCGATTGCAGTGCTAGATTTCAAGAAACAGCACTCAACGACCACCTGCTACAGGGACCGGACTTGACTAATACTCTAATTGGTGTTCTTTGTCGCTTTCGTAAAGAACCAGTGGCCTTTATGTGTGACAGCGAACAAATGTTCCACCAATTTAGAGTAAATCCCGAGGACAGGAACTATCTTAGTTTCCTGTGGTGGCAAGATGAAAATTACTGGAAGGATCCCGTAGAGATGAGGATGTGTGTTCATCTGTTTGGAGCTGCCTCCTCACCAGGATGTGCAAACTTTGGTTTGAAGCAAGTAGCTGATGATAATAGAGATGAGGATGTGTGTTCATCTGTTTGGCGCTGCCTCCTCACCAGGATGTGCAAACTTTGGTTTGAAGCAAGTAGCTGATGATAATGAAGCAGAGTTTGGCAGTGCTGTTGCGGACTTCTTAAGACAAGACTTTTATGTAGATGATGGGCTAAAATCATTGCCATCAGATTCAGAAGCCATTGACATGATACACAAAACGAAGGAGATGTGTGGCAAAGGGGGTTTGCTGTTACATGTGGGTTTACGGCGTCCCGCAAACCCCCATGCTGACAAGACAACCGAGCGTGATCTCTGACAGGTGTACGGGCAGCTGTGGGGTAAGGCACAAGAAAGATGTTAAATGAATGACATGAATTATTTACAGTATCTACATACAACACTTACTAACACAAAACATCACAATTTGTTGCTTCTGTAGCCAACTCACGACGTCCGCTCCGAAGGCAAAACACTGTTCTGTGCTCGGAACGGGTGACGTGAATACCTACAGAAGCAAACAACAAAACAACAACAAAAACAAAGAAAAAGAAACAACACAAGACGCGACTGGCCAGTTATAACCTAGGGTGAATCCCCCACACGCGTGACACTTCCTCTCGCGAACTAGTAGAACTAGTCTATCAACATAGTCGATAATCTTAGATTTAGCGATCACGTTTGCTGATCAGACGTTTAGTGATCGTCCAAATAAGGTAAGTTGACCTCTTCCATGATCACATTTGTTTACAACGAACAATGATTTAGAAGAATCTGCTTCTATCCTGGTAGGCGCTGATTACGGCGGTCTGTCCGCCCTTGCTGGACCCTAACGCCTAGCGTCGTACCAGTACCTGCTGCTATGAAGCAGGGAGCAGCAGGTCACACATTGTTATGCCTGCAAATTACGATAACGGGACTAGAAACGAGTCACAAAACATACATGTTATATCATGATCCCCCTCCCGGAGAAGTAAGAATATGTTCATGCATATACCGTTATTGCGCATGCGCCGACCAGACATACAGGCTGATTAGTGCATGCGACAAATAACCGTACAGCAGAACTCAACTTGACTGTGCATCAAATTATCAGCACCCAGCGCTTGACACAATAATACTCAAAGTTTATGTTTCCTTACTGAGCACTACAGAAATCAATTAATGCTCACTACTACTGAGCATAATACTCATCAAACCTGTGCTCACTACATTATCACAAGTAAGAGGCAATTGAACAGACCACGCCTTTGCGCTAGCTGGTCAGCCGCCAATTACAGGAAACATAACAATCTCTATTTCATATCCTTCTCCGCGACACGGCTCACAAATATAGCTATTCACAAATTCAATACATTAATAACAGATAGAAACTACAACAGAAGATTTTCATCTATAATCTACAACATTTGTTAGTGTCTCATATGGGCCAACACTGTTTGCCGTAAATTCTCTCTATTTAGTAGGCACCCCGTCACAACCGTCCTCGCGGCGCCGATGACGCAGCTGACGTCATCCCCGCCGCTCAGGCCGTTATGACGTGTGGCGACCAAATACTCCCCCTTATCATCATCTCGTTCTTTATATGTACATACATGCACAAACTGAGTTATCAGACAAAAACGGCATCATTACAAAATGAACTCGTAATTCTTCTTGAACAAGATTATTTCTAATCAACGTGAACATGCTTGTAAAATAAAATTCATTACGGTTCATCATCACGGATAACCCAACAGGCTCTTGTATGAGTTTGCCCTGATGATGAAGATGTGGTTAAACCCGTCTTAAGTTTACGTCCCCTCTACACCTAATATCATATTGGGACGGAACCACGGTTTTCTAACCACAGCCAGTCACAAGTCATGGATCAAACAAGTGACCCGGCGTTTATTAATTACATTCTACAAAAGGGGTCTAAAAGCCTAAATGAATCTAGAATGAGCGGGTGTCCAAACTTTACGTCTCACCAACATCTAGGGTCAGCATGAGACAGGACCTCACTTAGAAAGACTCATTCTACTACTGGAGAAGCCTGGGATCGATCCTGCGACGTCTAGCTGGCAAAGCTAGTAGCCTAATCACTACAGGCCTCAATAGTGAATTCAGAATAGGCTTCAGAAAGTTGGGGTATACTAGAAGTAAACCCCTCCAAAACCTACAAGCATGTTCATACAAAAATAATACTAAACATAGATTTAACATACCTTTCAATATACTTTCTATTTCCCCGTCACAATGTTGTGTTTACTCTTTACAACTTGACCTGCTGCTAAAGTGTCCGCTTTTTTCAGGGTTTATATATCTATGAATACTACCGGAAAATCATGCCTACTCGTATTACCTTGCTTTGTTCGTGGGGAAGTGGAGATACCGGCCACAAACAAAGCCAGATAGCAAAATCGAGTAGATAATGGATTTGCGTTCAAATAGTATATTTTCCATAGGAAAAATTGATGAAACGACCCTATAATCAATGACATGACTCCTGTCAAAACGAACACCCACACAACACGTGACGGGAATAAAAATCATATATGGCACAATTTGGCGGTTGGCGATTTTTAGGCAAATTCTATAGGACTCGGCCTTTTAGCGGCCCCCTGTATTGTAAAAACAGCTCTCTATAAACCACTCATGCATACATCGTATGATATGTGCATGACTTGTTCATGGAGCCGCATAGTTTGCGTACCATATTTCACCTAAAATATTTCACTCACACCGCCCTACCATATATCTACTAAAATAATTTAGATGTGCATAAGCACCAGAGAGGTTTCCTATTCCATCTCGCAACAAAGGTTTCCCCTTTTGGAGAAAAAACAATCAGAAATGTTTTTTCTTTGTGTACAGAGATGGAATAGGATGAACCTATCTAAACAAGACAGCTATTTACACAACAACCGTGCGAAGAATTACCTACTAAGGTAGTCTGCCCCCAAATTTTCTTGGCCCCGAATTGCAACAATCCGAAATCTATACGGCTGTAGTTTCATTGCCCAACGCATAATTCGAGGATTGAGAACTTTTGCTGTTTGCATATAAGACAAGGGCTTGTGGTCTGTCTCAAGCAGGAATTCTACTCCGTAAAGATACTTGCGAAATTTCTCAACACCCCAGATAATAGCCAAACATTCCTTCTCTATTACAGAATAGTTTTTCTCACGAGGCAAAAGTTTCTTGCTGGCATAAGCAATGGGAAGTCGTCCTTCCCCTTCAAACTCTTGGAGCAAAACGGCTCCTATACCAACATCAGAAGCGTCCGTCCGGAGTATGAACGGATTCCCATCATGAAAGATAGGAAGACGAAGAATAGGACTAGACGTGAGTCTATTCTTCAGGGTCTGGAAAGCCTTTTCATGATGGTCCTGCCAGTCTGTGATCTTGTTTGGTCTACTTTTCTTAGTTAAATCTGTCAAAGGGGAAGCGATAGATGAGAAATTTGGAATGAAACGGCGGTAGAAACCAGCCAACCCAAGAAATGACTTTATTTGTCTCTTAGTAGAAGGTCGAGGAGCATCCTTTATAGCATGTATCTTGTCTTCTTGCGGTCTAACTGACTGAGCAGCTACACTGTGACCAAGACATTCGATACTGCTATACCCAATCATACACTTGGAAGGTTTTGCCGTCAACTTGGCTGTCCTGAGTCTATCTAAAACTTCACGTAATGACGTCAAGTGGTCTTTCCAAGTTTCGGTAAAGATCCACATATCATCGACGAAGCTATCAACGTTAGAAAGTTCGGACAGAATCTTTCTCATCAACCTGCAAAATGTTGCTCCTGAGTTTACCAAACCGAAGGGCATAGTTTTGAATTGAAACAAGCCTTTGGGGGTTTCGAACGCAGTTAGGGGTTTTGCCTTAGACGTCATTTTTACCTGCCAATAACCTTTTGACAAATCTAATTTGCTAAAGTATTTGTGCCCCGACATTCTATTTATAACCTCCTCCATATTTGGCATTGGTTCTGCATCGAACTCCGTCACTTTATTAAGTTTACGGAAGTCAATGCAGAACCGCACCGAACCATCTTTTTTAGGGACAAGTACTACAGGGGATGAATATGGAGATATTGATGGCTCAATAACTCCTAAATCTAACATATCTTGAATTTCCTTTTCCATTACATCCCGTACTTTATATGGTATGGCATAACCTTTTGACCTCACTGGTTCCGCCGTCAGCAACTTTATGTCGTGTTCTATTTGGTCAGTTCGTCCTGGTACACTGGACAGTACGTCCGGGTATTCTTTTATCAACGTCTCTATTTCTTTACGCTGATCCTGCGTTAACATTTCTGAAATATTGACGTCCTTAAACGTCTCTGGTTGCTTTGCAGTAGGAAAAGCGCAATCTTCCAATGAGAATTCGTCAACGTCATCATTTTCAGTTGACGGAGTGGACTCTACAGAAAGCAAGCAATGTGACGTCACATTTTGACGTTCCACATATTGCTTCAGTATGTTAGCGTGATATGTGTTAACATTTCCATTGACGTCAATCTTATAATCCATTCTGTTCACTACCTCAACCACTTCATAAGGACCTTTCCATTGAAGCAATAATTTATTACTGTCTGTCGGTAGTAACAACAGTACTTTGTCGCCGACGTCAAATTTACGCGACCTCGCGCCTTTATCGTAATAAGCTTTCTGCTTAATCTGAACCTTCTTTAAATTATCACGCGCTAATTTGCATGTCTGCTCTAACCGTTCCCTAAGCTCAATAACGTATTGATACGTCGAAAGAACTTGCTCATCGCGTACCTCTTCAGCCCATAATTCTCTTAATATTGCCATTGGACCTCTGACGTTACGTCCATATAACAACTCAAAAGGGGAGTATCCTAAAGACTCTTGTGGGACTTCCCTTACCGCAAATAATAAAGCTGGAAGATATTTATCCCAATCTTTTGGACGTTCAGCACACATGCGACGTAACATCTGCTTTAACGTAGCGTGGAAACGCTCTATCAGTCCGTTGCAAATTGGGTGTCTCGGACTACACGTTAACTGTTGAAGAGAAAGAAGTCTGCTGACTTCCTTCATTACCTCAGCAGTAAACTGTGAACCACAATCAGTCAACATTTCATCAGGAATGCCAACCCTACTAAACATTTCAATAAGCGCTTCCGCGACACGTTCCGTCTCAATACTCGGTAAAGCTATCGCCTCTGGATACCTTGTCGCATAATCTATCATGGTTAAAATATACCGAGATTTCCTATCAGATCGAGGCTCAATTGGACCAACTATGTCCACTGCCACCCTCTTAAATGGCGTATCAATCAATGGCATTTTTCCTAGAGGTACTTTAGTGACCCGACCTTTCTGAATAGTTCTCTGACAAATATCACAAGATTTACAAAATCTAGCGACATCACCGCAAATACCGGGCCAGTAAAACTCAGTTACAACTCTATCCAATGTCTTCCTAATACCCATATGTCCAGACATAAGCGTTTCATGAGCCAGTTTCAACACCTTTCCTCGGAAACTTTGAGGGACCACAAGTTGGAAAGAGACTTTGTTACCCTTGGTGAACTCCCTATATGCCAAACCTTTTTTCTCAATAAACCTAGTTTCACCTCGGTTTAAACCACGACTCACAGTCTTGTTCCCAGATACAACCCTTTTCCTGATGTTTTCCAAAGTTGGATCATCAACCTGAGCTTGCTTGAAAGCCTCCTTGTCATCGTTAATGATCTGATCGGGAACCTTAAGTTTTCTGTAAGGCTTCTCCTCCTGCCTAGTTTGAGACCTAGTTACAGCCGCAGCTGAGAAATGAGACATATCAGGAAGTTTTGATCCATCAATGTTACCGATAACCAAATCGTACAACGTATCATCCATACACAAAGCTTCAGTTTTCCCAGTGAAAAAAGGACAATCAATGTCAATCATTGCCAAAGGATACCTTTGTGTGGATTCATCAATCAACGTAACATTTGATTCCTTCCCTATTAACTGACTATCCGAAACCAAACTTCTCCGAACGACACAGCCTGTACACCCAGTATCTCTTAATACAACCACCTTTTTATTATTAACCAATCCTTGTGCCGTCGGTAACCTTGCCTTTAAGAAGTAACAGACACCTTCCCTAGTTTCCTTACTACACTCCTCCCTATCCGAAATCAAAGGATCACCAACCTTATTTTCAAAAATACTTCCAATCTCATCACCTTTCCTAGTTACTTCCGTTTGACAAAAACTAACTTGGTGTGCTGCGCCACGTGGTGTGCTATTATTTTTACCGCGTCCGCGAAAAGACCCTCTGAAATTACCACGACCACGTGTATAACCACGACCTACATTCTGCGTATTCTCATTCTTAACCTGAGAACCTTGAGTCTCTACGCGCGTGTTAAAATTTTCTTTAACACCGCTATCCCCCACTCCAGTTGCTCCTACCTCTGCGCTATACAATTGTTTCCTGTCGGGGTTCTTAAAACATTTAATTGTTAAATGCCCCTTACCACATATGCTACACTTGATATCCGGTCTACCACTCGGTTTGTTCGAGTCAACTTTGTCCTGTTTACCCTGCGCTGCGCCTCTATTATCGCGTTGCCCCTTATTAATGCAACTATATACGCCCCCGCGCGCTTCTGCAAACAAATCTGCCTCCCTAGCCATTTCATCTAAATTACCAAACTGTTTTGGCTTCAGATGTACATACAGTTCTCTATTACATGACTCCAGGAACTGATCCCTTGCCATGAAATCACAGACAGCCGGAAAAGATTTTTCTATCTTTGCCATATTAAGCCATTTTTCTAAATAACTTCTCAGTCTACTACTGAACTGTATGAACGTTTCTGATTTCTCGGGCCTACTATAACGAAACTGTTTCCTAAATCCGCGCTCTGTCATGTCAAAATTCTTTAATAAAGCGTCCTTTAACTTTTCATAATCCGCCGCATCCTCATTTGACAACCGGTCATATACATCAAGTGCGCGCCCTTTGAGCAATGCACTTAAATACGCGGCCCAAACACTCTTATCCCATTTATTAGCCGTAGCATATTTCTCAAATCTAGATAAATAACTATCCATTTTATCTTTACCCTCTTCAAAATAAGGTAACTTAGGATCCCGGGCATGAGCCACCTTCTCAGCTTTTTGCCTTTCAAATTCTAGCTCGAGCTTCGCTCTCTGCATTTCTAACTGATTCCTTAATTCTTGGTGCTGTAGCTCAAACCCATGTTTTATTTGTTCTAAATGGGCCTCACTAATCTCTTTTGCCTCCCTTTCAGTCTTAATGCGTGCCATTTCAAGTTCATGTGCCCTTTCCTTTTCCTTTTCTTCTACTTCTAACTTAGCTAGTTCATGTACCCTTTCCTTTTCCTTTTCTGCCCTTTCCTTTTCCTTTTCTTCAGACCTTAACCTTTCTAAATCCCTTTGCTCTTGCCTTTCTGCCCTCTCAATATCTTGCTGCTCTTTAACAAAACCTTGTAACTCCTTCCCCTCATAACCTAAGTCCTTTCCCATTTGCATTAAACGCTCCATTATTGATAACGTAAATCTCACGTTACTATCAAAACCACTATAAACTGATCAGTTATGATCAGTGATGATTGAATGGGCTTAACTAAAACGTTAAGATATGTGTTATACGCGTTAATCTAACTAAAACGTTAGTTATTAAAGCACACGCGATTTGAAATGTCAAATGCTTTCAGCAAAGTATGACGTTGCGTACTAGTAGTCTAATATGACGTCATAAACTGACGACGTTTACAGTAAAATGCTACAATCCGAAGTTTCATCACATTACAAAACTCCGATCATAACAAGTCACCATTAATGTTTCTATTACGTCATACCTAACCTCAAGCCACAGCGTAAATATTAACGCTAACGTTATGTCAACGTCAGTAAATTGTTAACGTCACTACGTCAGAACCACGTGTGGGTAAGATCAATTAGTAGCTCCAATTTAACTTAGTAGAATGTCAGGTAACACAATTAAGTGGGGTCTACTTAAATTTTTCGTTACCAAGAAAAAGTGGGGTTTGCCTTGCCTTCCTGCTCAGAAATTATCGACTTGTCAGTATCCATTCAGTTGAATACATGGGTTTCGCACTTCATCAACGCAGGAAGGAAGATTCAAGTTAATTTCTAAATGTGGCTGTCAATACATTTTTTTTTTTTTTTTTAAATTGATGATTCAGAGTATCAATGTGCTGTTCCACAGCCGGGAACACCAGCCAGAGATCAAATCCGCACTTTACTGACACCAAATGTTACATGTGGGTTTACGGCGTCCCGCAAACCCCCATGCTGACAAGACAACCGAGCGTGATCTCTGACAGGTGTACGGGCAGCTGTGGGGTAAGGCACAAGAAAGATGTTAAATGAATGACATGAATTATTTACAGTATCTACATACAACACTTACTAACACAAAACATCACAATTTGTTGCTTCTGTAGCCAACTCACGACGTCCGCTCCGAAGGCAAAACACTGTTCTGTGCTCGGAACGGGTGACGTGAATACCTACAGAAGCAAACAACAAAACAACAACAAAAACAAAGAAAAAGAAACAACACAAGACGCGACTGGCCAGTTATAACCTAGGGTGAATCCCCCACACGCGTGACACTTCCTCTCGCGAACTAGTAGAACTAGTCTATCAACATAGTCGATAATCTTAGATTTAGCGATCACGTTTGCTGATCAGACGTTTAGTGATCGTCCAAATAAGGTAAGTTGACCTCTTCCATGATCACATTTGTTTACAACGAACAATGATTTAGAAGAATCTGCTTCTATCCTGGTAGGCGCTGATTACGGCGGTCTGTCCGCCCTTGCTGGACCCTAACGCCTAGCGTCGTACCAGTACCTGCTGCTATGAAGCAGGGAGCAGCAGGTCACACATTGTTATGCCTGCAAATTACGATAACGGGACTAGAAACGAGTCACAAAACATACATGTTATATCATGATCCCCCTCCCGGAGAAGTAAGAATATGTTCATGCATATACCGTTATTGCGCATGCGCCGACCAGACATACAGGCTGATTAGTGCATGCGACAAATAACCGTACAGCAGAACTCAACTTGACTGTGCATCAAATTATCAGCACCCAGCGCTTGACACAATAATACTCAAAGTTTATGTTTCCTTACTGAGCACTACAGAAATCAATTAATGCTCACTACTACTGAGCATAATACTCATCAAACCTGTGCTCACTACATTATCACAAGTAAGAGGCAATTGAACAGACCACGCCTTTGCGCTAGCTGGTCAGCCGCCAATTACAGGAAACATAACAATCTCTATTTCATATCCTTCTCCGCGACACGGCTCACAAATATAGCTATTCACAAATTCAATACATTAATAACAGATAGAAACTACAACAGAAGATTTTCATCTATAATCTACAACATTTGTTAGTGTCTCATATGGGCCAACACTGTTTGCCGTAAATTCTCTCTATTTAGTAGGCACCCCGTCACAACCGTCCTCGCGGCGCCGATGACGCAGCTGACGTCATCCCCGCCGCTCAGGCCGTTATGACGTGTGGCGACCAAATACTCCCCCTTATCATCATCTCGTTCTTTATATGTACATACATGCACAAACTGAGTTATCAGACAAAAACGGCATCATTACAAAATGAACTCGTAATTCTTCTTGAACAAGATTATTTCTAATCAACGTGAACATGCTTGTAAAATAAAATTCATTACGGTTCATCATCACGGATAACCCAACAGGCTCTTGTATGAGTTTGCCCTGATGATGAAGATGTGGTTAAACCCGTCTTAAGTTTACGTCCCCTCTACACCTAATATCATATTGGGACGGAACCACGGTTTTCTAACCACAGCCAGTCACAAGTCATGGATCAAACAAGTGACCCGGCGTTTATTAATTACATTCTACAAAAGGGGTCTAAAAGCCTAAATGAATCTAGAATGAGCGGGTGTCCAAACTTTACGTCTCACCAACATCTAGGGTCAGCATGAGACAGGACCTCACTTAGAAAGACTCATTCTACTACTGGAGAAGCCTGGGATCGATCCTGCGACGTCTAGCTGGCAAAGCTAGTAGCCTAATCACTACAGGCCTCAATAGTGAATTCAGAATAGGCTTCAGAAAGTTGGGGTATACTAGAAGTAAACCCCTCCAAAACCTACAAGCATGTTCATACAAAAATAATACTAAACATAGATTTAACATACCTTTCAATATACTTTCTATTTCCCCGTCACAATGTTGTGTTTACTCTTTACAACTTGACCTGCTGCTAAAGTGTCCGCTTTTTTCAGGGTTTATATATCTATGAATACTACCGGAAAATCATGCCTACTCGTATTACCTTGCTTTGTTCGTGGGGAAGTGGAGATACCGGCCACAAACAAAGCCAGATAGCAAAATCGAGTAGATAATGGATTTGCGTTCAAATAGTATATTTTCCATAGGAAAAATTGATGAAACGACCCTATAATCAATGACATGACTCCTGTCAAAACGAACACCCACACAACACGTGACGGGAATAAAAATCATATATGGCACAATTTGGCGGTTGGCGATTTTTAGGCAAATTCTATAGGACTCGGCCTTTTAGCGGCCCCCTGTATTGTAAAAACAGCTCTCTATAAACCACTCATGCATACATCGTATGATATGTGCATGACTTGTTCATGGAGCCGCATAGTTTGCGTACCATATTTCACCTAAAATATTTCACTCACACCGCCCTACCATATATCTACTAAAATAATTTAGATGTGCATAAGCACCAGAGAGGTTTCCTATTCCATCTCGCAACATTTGCATCTACACAAGTTTATATCAAATTCAAAAACTGTTATTGAACACACACCTCATGAAGACCGCGCAAAGGGGATCAAGGATCTGGATCTGCGTCATGATAAGTTACCTGTTGAGAGAGCACTTGGGTGAATCCGACACTTTTCAATTTAGAATTGTGCTTACTGATCGTCCGTTGACCAGACGCGGAATCTTATCCACTATAAACTCAGTGTATGATCCTTAGGGATTCTTAGCCCAAGTGCTGCTCGTTGGTAAGCAGATCCTTCAGTGCATGTGTAGAGAACAGGCAGACTGGGATACTCTGTTGCCTGATGAATTGAGACAGAGGTGGGAGCATTGGAGGAAAGATCTTTTCCTTCTCGAAGGGCTCCAAATTCAAAGATGCTTGAAACCGGCTGGGTTTGAAGACATAGTAACTGCAGAACTTCATCATTTTCCGATGCCAGTACTAATGGCTATGGGCAGTGCACTTACTTACGTCTAATAAACAGGGAGTCAAAGGTTCATTGTTCCCTGATCATTGGAAAATCCAGAGTGGCTCCTCTCAAACATGTGACTATTCCCCGTCTAGAGCTGGTTGCTGCACTTGTGTCAGTAAAGATCAGTTCATTACTTCAAAGGGAGCTCGAATACAAGCGAATGACAGAGTGGTTTTGGACAGACAGCCAAATAGTTTTAGGCTATATTGCCAATAGCGCCCGTCGTTTCCATGTATTTGTTGCCAATAGGGTGCAGCAAATAAGAGAACACACTGACCCTTCACAGTGGAGGTATGTCAGTACAAGGGAGAATCCTGCTGACCTTGCATCAAGAGGTGCTTCAGTTGGTGAACTATCGGACAAGTCAGCGTGGTTTCGTGGTCCTGAATTTTTATGGGAATCACAAATAACCTTCCTCGATACAGACCAGATACGAGATGTGCCTCCGGATGACTGCGAAATAAAGAAAGTGCAATCTTTCAAGACTGAAACTGAATTAAAATGTGAGCTCCTTTCAGTGATAGCTTTAAAGGTTTCTCCTCTTGGATGCGTTTGAAAAGAGTCATTGCCTTGTGTAGGAGATATATTCGAAATTTGAAGCTTCAAGTGAAGAAAAGACAAGACTTGTCCAGCAAGGTCAAAACATTGACATTGAACAAGAATATTTTTCCTCCCGTGTTAACGGTAGAGGAATTGGAGAAAGCCGAACAAAGTATTGTAAAAACTGTTCAGCTTGAAGTATTTAAGTCAGAAATAAAGACGCTGCATGAAACAAAGACTTCGGTAAATGCTACGGCTTGTGGTAAATCATCTTTGAAGAGAAGTTCTTCAGTTTACCGGCTTGACCCTTTCCTGGATTTGTCGGGCATTTTGAGGGTCGGTGGTCGAATGAAGCATGCACAGCTCAGCATGGCAGCTAAGCATCCAATCATACTCCCGAAGAAATGCCATATATCCGACCTAGTGACCAGGCATTGCCATGAAAGAGTCGATCACCAGGGTAGAGGCATGACGACTAATGAAGTGCGTGCTAGTGGATTCTGGGTCATTGGCCTCAGTTCAGCTGTATCAGGTCTCATCAGTCGTTGCGTCACTTGTAGAAGGTAACGTGGTATAACTCAAGTTCAAAAGATGGCAGATCTTCCAGAAGACAGATGGGACCCCTCCCCCCTTTACTTTCTGTGGGGTGGACTATTTCGGCCCATAGTTTATTCGCGAAGGACGAAAGAAACTTAAGCGATATGGCGTCATATTCACATGTCTGTACTGCCGTGCTGTCCATTTGGAAACTGCAGTTGCATTGACCACCAATTCTTTTTTGAACGCTTTGAGACGATTCATTGCTGTGCGTGGCCCTATGAGAGAACTTCGATGCGATAGGGGCACAAACTTCATTGGTGCACAACGCGAGCTTACCGAAGCTGTGGCTCAAATGGATGATAATCAGATTGGACGATTCCTTCTGAACGAAAATTGTGACTATACCATTTTCAAAACAAACGTCCCTCACGCAAGTCACATGGGTGGCATTTGGGAACGCCAAATTCGTAATGTAAGAAACATATTTTCGTCATTGTTATCGCAACATGGAACTGAACTTGATGACGAAAGTTTGAGAACATTCATGTGCGAAACAGCTGCCATAATTAATGGCCGCCCGCTTACTGTTGAAAATGCAAATGATCCATTGTCAGTGCTGCCTCTGACACCAAATAACTTACAATGAAGTCAAAATTAATTCTTCCACCGCCTGGTCAATTTCAAAGAACCGATGTATATTCGCGCAAGCGTTGGCACCGTGTGCAATACCCGGCAAATGAATTTTGGTTGCGATGGCAAAAGGAATATCTTCAGACTTTGCAGACAAGGAATAAGTGGGTCAGTAAAACTCGTAACAGTACAGTTGGGGATATTGTCTTGATTAAGGATGAGAATCTGCCAAGAAGTCAAATTGCATTTGGGTAGGATTGTCGAGGCTGGTCTGGATAAGGATGGACTTGTTAGAAAAGTACGAGTCCTTGTGGGCACTTCGGAATTAACCTCTAAGGGTATACCGACAGCTTCAAAAAGTTATCTTGCGAGGCCAATTCACAAATTGGTGCTTTTGCAAGAGTCCGACTGACCGGGATTCCCCAACAAGGAGCCATATTATAGTGTCACTGCTTAAGTATGTCATGCATATCCTGTTTAATGTTAAGGATAGTGTTTTGTTTCCGATTTTCTTTTTTTTCAGTCTCCTTGGTGCCGTGACCAGGATCGACTGCTATTTTTTTTTTTATTATGTGTAGGCTGAAATCCACTTATTAAGAGCTTTAAAGTTCCAATTCATTGAGAGGTTGCAGCTTAAGGTATTGTAAAATAAGAAATCCTTATTTTAGGGGAGCCATGTTACGGCAACAGTAGCGGTTTTTATCAGCGCTACTCGTGTTTTGGTGTGTTGGATTTTTGTCGTTGGATTTTACGCGGGATCCATCGTTGTATCTGCATAAAGGGTACGCGTTTTTATCACTTGTATTAAAAGGATGCAATTGTCCTTATTAATTTTTGTGGAACATTACAATGTTAAGTTAGTATTATTTTTTGGAAACTGGAATATAGAATGTGAACAAATAAAAATCAAAAATGAGTTCCTTTAAGACCAATGAAAACATTCATAAGAACGAAGATGGGTCATACTACGTAGTTTCGGCTAATAAAGCCTCATCAGTGACCCTGTAATGATCCGGCAAAAAAGCCAGAGGAAACGTACTGCAATTTTGCGAATTTCGAATAGGCAGTCGATACAAAGTCTTATATAAATCAAAATGGGGTCCAAATAGTTAAAAACATGTCTAGAATATGAATCTAAACCAATGATTTATTTCTGATCTCTCAGAATATTCACGCTGATCTCAAAGGACCAAAAGTAAAATATAAACTGCACTATGGTTGATGTACGGGGAGACGTTTTACGGCATTGGTCTTAAAGGAACTCATTTTTTATTTGTGGAAGTCTGTTATAAAGGATGTGGGAATGGTAACGTATGTAACATTGTTTTAGGAAAGGCTCCATCAACTCGCGTTTTGTTCAAAAGTCTGTTGGCTTTCACAACCGGATCGAGCGCAACAAGTTGAGTTGTTTCCAGCTCGCAAGGCCAAGGAGAAATATACCAGTTCACAAAGCAAAATAAGCCATATCTGAGCTCTTAGACTAGAAGGTTTGACAATGACACAAGGTTTCGTCTACACTATTTCAGTTTCATGCAGAATCTTATGGACACACGGAAAGGGTTGTGAAACCGGTTGATAAGAATACGGTGTGGTATATACCCTATCATGGGGTGTACCACCCATAGAAGCATGATAAGATACGGGTGGTATTCGACTGTAGTGCCACTTTTGGAAATACTAGTTTGAATTCACATTTACTGCAAGGACCTGATTTGACCAATAAATTGCTTGGTGTCATATGTAGGTTCAGAAAGGAACCAGTGGCAGTAATGTGCGAAAAAGAACAGTGTTCTTTCAGTTTCGAGTGAACCCAGAACACAGAGATTATCTCAGATTCTTGTGATGGGATACAGAGGGTTACACAAATGAGCCTGTTGAATACCGTATGACAGTGCATCTCTTTGGCGCAACATCCTCTCCCGACTGTGCAAATTTTGGACGTAAGAAAATTGCACAAGACAATGAGTTCGGAAAGGAAGTATTGTACAAGACAATGAGTTTGAGTTGTCGAAAAGGTGGGGCCAGGCTTTGCAAGTTTGTCTCAAACAAAAGGGAAATTATTGACCATTTAGCTCTTGTTGACCGAGCCAAAAATTTGAAGGACATTGATCTGGTGTCGGACAAATTGCCGATAGAACGAGCTTTAGGGATAACATGGTGCATTGAGTCAGATTCCTTTAAATTCCGGATAGCACTGAAGGATCGCCCATTGACCAGGCGTGGGATCCTTTCTTCAGTCAGCTCATTGTATGACCCACTTGGTTTCATTGTTTCAGTGGTGTTGGCTGGAAAGCAACTCTTGCAACAAATGTGTGTAGATGGAGCTGACGGGGATGATCCACTGCCAGATTCATTGCGTAAAAAATGGCAATGTTGGTTTGGGAACCTAAAATGCTTAGAATCTCTCAAGGCTCCCAGACGTATTAAACCAGATGGCTTTGGTGATAAAGTTGAAACTGAATTACACCATTTTGCTGATTCCAGCTCATCGGGGTATGGTGAATGTTCATATGTCCGCATGAGAAACAGTGAAAATCAAATTGCGTGTGCATTTGTTATGGGTAAATCCCGTGTTGTTCCTATGAAACCAAATCACGTGTTGTTCCAGTGAAACCAGTCACAATTCCAAGATTGGAATTGTCTGCTGCAATGATGTCAGTGAAAATTGGCTCAATGTTGCAGCAAGAACTTGATTACGAGAAAGTTTCTCATGTGTATTGGTCAGAAAGCAAGGTAGTGTTGGGATACATCTCCAATGAAGCCAGAAGGTTTCATGTTTATGTGGCAAATCGTGTGCAACAGATCAAAGAGCACACAGGTACACCTCGGTGGCATTATATAGCCTCGAGTGAGAATCCAGCTGATATAGCATCTAGAGATCTAAATGCAGACGAATTTGTTAAAAATGCCACATGACCCAATGGCCCAGATTTCTTGTGGAAAGAAAGTATTCCTCAGTCTAAACCTGAGAATTTCTCAAATATGGTGTATTCAGAGGACCCAGAGTTGAAGGTTGTCAAGAGCTTTTCATGATAAATGTGAAAGTTTCAGTGCATTCTTAATGCTTGAGCGGCTTGAGTTTTTATCTAGTTGGGATCATGCGAAACGAGCGGTAGGGCTGTGCTTGAGGTACAAGGTCAAGCTTCGTCGGAAAATTTCTGAAAGTTCTGAAAAGAAAAACATTGTCCTGTGGCTTCGAACCACTAACTGTGGATGAATTGTCCAAAGCCGAGTGTGAAATTGTTAAACATACACAGTCTCATAGATTAAAAGATGAGATCAATATACTTCGAGACAGTGAAATTGTAGAGGCTCCTGTACACAGAATGCAGTGTTCGAGTCGACACAAAAATGTGAAAGGCAAATCCGATCTGTTTCGGCTTGATCCATTTCTAGATACCAATGGTATACTGCATGTAGGGGGTGCGAATTCAGAATGCAGAGATCCCGGATATGATAAAATACCCTGTAGTACTTCCAAAGAAAGGTCATGTCACAAATCTCATAGCCCGCCATTTTCATGACAAAACCCTACTTCAGGGTCGTGGGATTACTGTTAATGAAATTAGAAACAATGGTTTCTGGATGATAGGTGCCAGCTCTGTTGTTTCTAGTCTTACAGCAAAGTGTGTGGTGTGTCGTAGGCTTAGAGGTACTACACAAGAACAGAAGATGTCAAGTTTGCCATCTGACCACCTTGAACCTGCCCCACCATTCCCCTATTGCGCGGTTGACCTATTTGGTCCCTTCTTTATTAAGGGAGGCCGTAAGGAAATGAAGAGGTATGGTGTCCTTTTTACATGCCTGCTATGTAGGGTTGTTCATGTTGAAACGTGCAATTCCCTTGAGACAGATTCCTTCATTAATTGTCTTCGTAGATTTATTGCAATCCGTGGACCAATAAGGCAGTTAAGGTCGGACAGGGGCACTGAAAACGAACTGAAAAACGCTCTTAATGAACTTGACGATAAACAGATAAGGCACTATTTACTACAAGAGAACTGTGACTTTGACGTATTTGATTTCAAAATGAATGTCCCCTCCTACAGTCACATGGGAGGAGTGTGGGAGCGACAAATCTGCTCTGTGCGCAATGTGTTAGCAACTTTATTGTACAAAGATGGCACGCAGTTAGATGACGAAAGTCTAAGGACATTTCTGTGCGAATCGGCAACTATTGTCAATTGCAGGCCTCTGACGGTTGACACTGTCAATGACCCTACATCTGCTGCACCTTTGACTCCCAATCACTTACTGACATTTAAGAGCAAAGCTGTTCTTCAGCCACCAGGAAATTACCAAATTACATGGTCTTTATTCGCGGAACCGCTGGTGTAGAACTCAGTACCTTGTTAATGAATTTTGAGGTCGATGGCGCGTAGAGTTTTTGCAGAATTTGCAGTCGCGACAAAAATGGTCGAGTGTGTTTGAGGTTTACGTCCCACCAACAGCTAAGGTCATATGGAGACGGGACCTCGGTTTAAAGACTCATCCGAAAGTCTGGAGAAGCCCGGGATCGATTCTGTGATCCCTGGTTTACAAGGCGAGTAGCGTAACCACTGCACCACAGAGGCTTCTAAACAAAAATGGTCGAAGGTTAAAAAAAAAACATGCAAGTTGGCGACTTTGTTCTTTTGAAGGACGACAATCAACCGCGACATTGTTGGCGATGAGGTCGCGTAGTCGATATATACGAAGATGAAGATGGTCTCGAACGGAAGCTTAAGCTTGCTATAGCAGACGCAAACATTAACACAAAGGGAAAACGAACTGATCCTCTGACAGTCTTAGAGCGTCCAACACACACTGGTTCTTTTAGTAGAATCTGAGACCAGGGAAATCCCTGACAAGGAGCCAGATAATAGTTAAGGTTTTATTATTGCAGTGTTCATTGATTTTGGTACCGTGACCAGGATGTATGTCTGCTCATATTAAGTTCATATTTAGTTGTTTGTATTGTTTGCATAGAAATTAGTATGAACTAATTTGGGGAGCCATGTAACTGCGTTGATAGAGTGTAGCCGCTTCAGAATGGAACCGTAAACACGGCAATCGTGCGGCTAGTCTTTTTTATGTTAGAAATCGTTTCGAGATTGCGAGGCAAAATCAGTTAAAGAAGTTTTGTTGCTTATTTGCGTTTATCTGCGACTTCTTAATCTACCTGCGAGTTTTATTTAAGCCCAAAGAGGTGATCTACTAGATTATTCATTGTTGAGTTCAGTAATATTGCATGAGCTGAAATATTGAAATATGAAAATCACTTACTGCGAGGGCACCTGATTTCGGACATACCCTGTGCTTGCATTTTAACATGTTTTTGCGCTGAAATTGTCAAATGGCTCATAAGCAAACACTATAAACAGTTGTACGAGGACCGTTCAAATATGAATGCAAGTAGAACGTTTTCTCATGTACTAATGCGAAAATCACCTTGAAATAAATATTACAGCGTAGAAAAACATTTTACCTATACATTGATACCAAAGTAGAAGTAAAACAAAGATGAGGAATCGATACAATTAACTTACTCCACCCATCAAAGACACCAAAGGGAAAGAAATACAAACATTAAGCGACCAGACAATATTGGAAACCTAAACAAAGGAAGACCATAAGGACAGTTACTTTCCCACAAAATGGCCATATGGCCATCCAAAATAAAAAGTCACAAGTTATACACACAGTAAGTAACAAACAACACCATAAATAAACCTCCACAGAAGAACCGCCTTGGAAAGACCAGTGGAATGATTTCCACTGGGGGGCTTAAATCGATTTTACGTGGCCACAATCCTCGCCCTTACTTCCGTCGCGATTTAGACAAATAATTTGTTCAGTCCGCATGAAGGCCTCCTAACTAACAGTTAGACCTGTTAAAATCCGTTGACTTTAGCCATGTATATCGTTCGATAAACACGGTCTACTCTTGTATACTAATACAAAACATGGTTGGAAGAAGGTCAGAGTACGCCGATGAAACACGGTCCTATATTTAGAATCGTTGTATTCTTGGTATACGGTGCAAAGACATTTTTGATGAAATATGTTCGGTTTATGGGCATAATGAAATGTCTTTTCCGACAGTTTTTCGTTGGTGTAAGAAATTCAGCTGTGGGCTAGGCTCAACAGAAGATGCACCACATGATCGTCGGCCGAAAAGAGCAACATCTGCCAAGTTGGTTGCTAGAGTGAAAGAAATAGTTGCTACCGATGCACGATACACCACAAGGCAAATAGCTATGGTTAGCATCTCATTAGGAGCAGCTCATACAATTCTGAAACGGGATTTGAAAATGAGAAAGATCTGTGCTAGATGGATTCCCCATCTGTTGACAGATGAGCAGAAAAAAAAAACACGCGTTCAGTGCGCCAAGAAGCTGCTTAAAAAGTTTCCAAATTACAATTCACGGTCTTAGCGAATGTCGTCACAGGTGACGAGACATGGGTTCACTTTTTTTAGCCAAAACGAAAGATTCAGAACGAAATATGGGCAACAAAGTATTGCAAAAGACCATGCATTGCAAAGCGGACCATGAACGTCAAGAAGGTAATGTATGCCATATTCTTTTCAAATCAGGGTCATGCTATTCAGGTTGCTGTGCCTAAAGGCAAATCTGTAAATGCGAAGTTTTACAAGAATAAAGTTCTTCGAAAATTGAAGAAATATTTCAAAGAACGAAGACCCGCAACTGGTTTGGCCAATGTCAGATTGCTACATGACAATGCGTCATCGCACAAGGCGTTCATTGTGCAAGCCTATCTGAAGCAGGGAAAGGTTGTTGAACTCCTTCACCCCCCGTATTGCCCTTGCCCCGTGTGACTTTTTTGTTCCCGCGGCTGAAAAAATATCTTTCTGGTCAAACATTTGTACAGCACAATACCTCGGTTCTGCAATATTCCAGTGCCTTCATAGTATACCTCGAAAAGACTACAAAAATGCATTCAATGTTTGGATTAGAAGACTGAAAGTTTGTATATCTGTTAAAGGGGAATACTTTGAGGGGGATAAAATAAATTTTTCATCGAAATCTATCACGAAATCATTTTTATGTGCTTAGTTGCATTCATATTTGAACAGTCCTCGTATAAGCATCTCCTTGACTGAATTTTTAGTTTGACGTTGTCTACGAGTTGTTATCTTACGATTTGAGTTGTTGATTAGACATCAGTGCAGCTATTGGGCTTTCTTTCTGAGCTCCCCTGCGAAGCATGGTACAGTCATAACAAGCGGCGGTCTGTCCCTACAGTCGAACTCTTACACGCCCCTTTGTGTAGTGGAGGTGCCTGTGGCCGAATTAGCTTTGTCTCTGGTCGGGCCCATCGGAGTCTAACTGTTGGTTTTCTTTTGCTCCAGCATTTCAGTGGTTTCTTGCTGTCGAGTCCTCACCGTTGTCTCACCTCTGTGGTTCTTTGATTTTTTTGTGTTCTCGGAGATGTTGCACTTATGAGTTAGGAGGCCTTCATGTGGACTGAACAAATTATTTGTCTAAATCGCGACGGAAGTAAGGGCGAGGATTGTGGCCAAGTAAAATCGATTTAAGCCCCCAGTGGAAAAAAACCGTTCCAAGGCGATTCTTCTGTGGCGATTTATTTATGTTGTTGTTTGTTACTTACTGTGTGTATCACTTGTGTCTTTTAATTTTGGATGGCCATATGGCCATTTTGTGGGAAAGTAACTGTCCTTATGGCCTTCCTTTGTTTAGGTTTCCATTATAGTCTAGTCGCTTAATGTTTGTATTTCTTTCCCTTTGGTGTCTTTGGTGGGTGGAGTAAGTTAATTGTATCGATTCCTCATCTTTGTTTTACTTCTACTTTATCATATTGTACAATATAAAAATGAGTTTGTTGCGGTGTATTTATCATTTAATAGTAGTATATTAGTTTGTTGCGGTGTATTTAAAATTGAATAGTAGCATAACCGGTTTTCACATGCAATAATACAGGGTGTGGCAGTCTCGTCGTTAAAATCAAGTTAATCCGGTTTATCTTGCTGCAGTTGTATGGGCCAATCATCGAAAGAAAACACCCTGTTACCATATGCCATTCTGGGTAGCGAATGTGCTAACTTCATTACATACTGTATATTATTATATTATTACTCGCTTATATTATAGAAGCCTCCGTGGTGTAGTGGTTACGCTACTCGCCTTGTAAACCAATGATCGATCCTGGGCTTCTCCACACTTTCGGTTGAGTCTTTAAACCAAGGTCCCATCTCCGTATGACCTAAGCTGTTGGTGAGACTTAAAACTCAAAAATACTCTCTCACTCGCTTATATTATGTTTTGGATAGCCAATTGACCATTTTGTGGGAAAGTAACTGTCCTTTTGGCTTTCCGCTATTGATTTTTCCATTAGGGTCTCGTTGTTTTTGTTTGCGCTTATTTCCCTTTGGTGTCTCTGATGGGAGCTGTGGCTTAATTGAATCGATTCCTATCATTACCTTCACTTCTGTTTATTGCATACTTTACCATCAACATTTGTTAAGCCATTGTCTGGCCAGGATGCTTAAGAGATGTACAAGTACTTTTCTTCAATTTGATTGGCGTCTTGAACACTTAAAACGGATTTCGCCATTATTTCGTTCCAGCTTTTGATAACACCAAACGCACTGATATTCCATATAAGACAATGGAATATTCCAATAAACTTCCTCTTCAGTATGCTATAACCCTTTCTAGAACATATTTAACGTCACAACAGCTAGTGTCTGGGAATGTGTGGCGACCGTCAAGTCTCCCTGCCATACATCATAGCTTAAGGCTTGAGACCATTCATCATCTAAAAATCCTCAATTGCAAAAACTGATCGAAAAACATTATGAAATTTCTAAAACGCACCAAATCTTGTTTTTTTTTTTTGTTGTTTTTTTTTGGCTTCCGGGCCATATTGGCATTGACGGCAATGAATATGCAGACAAGAAAGCAAAGGAATCGATCAATCTTGATCCGTCTGTTTTTAAAATTCCTTTTAATAATGTTCAACCATTTATCAACAGATACATCTTGTCAGAATGGCAAGGCGAGCGGGACCTTAAAATCAATAACAAACCCCTAGCCATTAAAAGTAGAAGTAAAACAAAGACCAGGAATCGACACAATTAACTTACTCCACCCATCAAAGACACCAAAGGGAAAGAAACACAAACATTAAGCGACCAGACCATAATGGAAACCTAAACAAAGGAAGGCCATAAGGACAGTAACTTTCCCACAAAATGGCCACATGGCCATCCAAAATAAAAAGACACAAGTGATACATACATTAAGTAACAAACAACACCATAAATAAACCACCACAGAAGAACCGACTTGGAACGGTCAGTGGAACGATTTCCACTGGGGGGCTTAAATCGATTTTACGTGGCCACAATCCTCGCCCTTACTTCCGTCGCTATTTAGACAAATAATTTGTTCAGTCCGCATGAAGGCCTTCTAAGTCATCAGTGTAAAACCTGTCGTTGGAACAAAATGCTCTCTTCCACACTTTTCTTGGCAAGAGGATGTAGTTTTACCGCGACTGCGTATTGGTAGAATTACTCATTCTTATATTTTTAATGTTGTTGATCAGCCATTCACTGTTCAAACACATCTTAATTGAATGTGTAGACTTTCACAGTCTCGTAACCATACTTCAAATCTGACACTTTGCAACGATTGTTTCAAGATGTACCTGTTGATAATATTATTTTATTCTTAAAAGAAATTGGACTTTTTCATAAGATTTAACTGTTTCAGATATTTATACATCATGCCGTTTAACCATTAATCGCTTGACGCTTATGACCCAGAAAGAGGGTTGACGCGTCGTTAAACACGAAATCACCATCATCATCAAAATACCTTCATTAATAAGGGTTTGGATTTCATAGATTTACCAAGTATCTTCCAGGACAGATCGGTTATTTTATCCATTCCCGCTTATTTCCAAAATACTGAAACACCCATAATTTGCTATAAATACAACACACTTGTTAAATCTATCATTTTTAATTTCAATAAACTTGTTTCTGATCTTGATATTGACACTTACACTCCTGACATATGTGAATGTAAAATTCAGTGTATTGTTATCCGGCTGCTGGTCATAATATTACTGGCAATTTAAAAAAAAAAACATTCTGATTCTAGGATACGCAATATAATATCTAAAGGACCGAATTATCGATGTCCTTCTAAAACTGATTTCAATGAATGTAGAGATGAAATTGCTGCTGCCTTGAACGAATTTGGTAATCGATGGTGTAAACGAGAGTATGTTGAGCATAAAGCTCTGAAAGACTGGAAACTTAGCTTTTCTGAAATTAGTGAACAAACGCATTTCTTTTTATTCGCAAAATACGACCTTATTACCTCTTAAAACTAAGACGTCTTTACGTCATCTTAAACTAGGTAATCAAGAATTTCATAGGAAGTTTGTTTTGGCTCCAGCTGATAAGGCCGCTAACAATGGGGTCGTTGTTTGACGGGCCGCTAACAATGTGGTCGTTGTTTGACGGTTTCACTATGTTAACACTCTTTAGCAAGAACTTGACGGTACTAAGGCCTATGAACTTCAGCCTTTAGCTGTAGAGATGGCTTTAGTTGATGGCCACATTTGTCATTCAGCCACCAAGTTTGCTGTCTGTGTTACAGAAGGCCAAGACAAGCTTCCTACGTTATATTTGTTACCTAAACTTCATAAAAGACCATACAAAGCACGGTTTATTGCAAATTCAAGCTTTTGTACCACCACTGAACTCTCCAAATTATTAACTTCATGTTTGACTGTCATCAAAAAGCATGTGATAAAATATTGCGACAAAGTCTTCGAAAGATCGGGTAGAAATCTTTTTTGGTCTATAAAAATTCTAATGAAGTTTTAAATAAATTGAAATCCAGGCGGTTTCGTGCTTCAAAGTAGTCTACTTATAATTTTTCTACCCTTTACACTACACTTCCTCATAATCTTATAAAAGAAAAACTTACTAATTTAATTGAATGGACATTTCATAGGGAAGACTCCCACTGACTTGCATGTAATGTAAGAAATGCTTTTATGGTCATGTCAGAAAATGTGTGAAGCTCTCACCTTTCTACTTGACAATATTTATATAAGGTTTGGTCATAAGTTATTTAGACAAGTTGTGGATATTCCGATGGGTACTAATTGCGCACCACTCGTGGCTGATTTGTTTTTGTTTTGTTATGAGAGAGACTTCATGATGTCCTTTCTGCTGAAAACTTCTCTGAAATCATTGACGCTTTTTAGCTCCACTTCTAGATACTTGGATGATTTATTACATATTGTTAATACCTGTTTCGATGGTTTGATCAGTCAGATTTACCCCCCCCCCCCCAGAACTCCAGTTAAATAACGCAAATTCTTCTGATACCGAGGCCCCGTTTTTGGATTAACATCTATCTATTGTAGATGGGTTTGTTTCGTGCAAAATTGATGATAAACGCGATGATTTTGATTTTGTAAATTTTCCTTTTTTTGGATGGTGATGTTCCTCGTGCGCCATCCTATGGCGTTTATATTTCGCAGTTAATTCGATTTGCCAGAGTGTGTAGTCATGTAACTGACTTCAACACTCGTAATAAATTGTTAACGGCTAAACTTCTTAATCAGGGTTATCGGTACCATAAACTACGCAAAGCCTTTTCAAAAGTTTATAGACGTCATTCTGATTTAATTTCAAAATTCAACATTGGGCTAAAATCTCTTCTGCAACAAGGTCTATCGGAACCCGACTTTTAGGGTGACTATACAAATTCAAAAAAATTTATAACCGCATTGAGAGAGATCTAATTCAAGGTATGTTGGCTGATGCCTGATGCTCTATCTCTGATGGGGCCCATCGGAGTCTAACTGTTGGTTTTCTTTTGCTCCAGCATTTCAGTGGTTTCTTGCTGTCCAGTCCTCATCGTTGTTTCATCTCTGTGGTGGTTTAATTATTTATGTTCACGAAGGTGTTGCACTGATGAGTAAGGAGGCCTTCATGCCGACTGAACAAATTATTTGTGTTAATCGCGATGGAATAAGGGCGGTTGTGGCCACTTAAAATCGATTTACGACAACCCCCCGGAAGTTTCGTTTTCGCTTCCGTTCAAAGGCGGTTCTTCTGTCACGATTTATTTTTATTTTTTGTTATGGTTTGTCTTTAGGTGTTTGTGTCGCTTGTGTTATTTTAATTTGGATTGCCTATTGGCCATTCTGTGGTAACTGTCCTTTTGGTTTCCGCTGTTGGGAGTTATGGGTTGATTGTATCGATTTCTGATCATTGCCTCTACTTCTATTTTACATAACGATTACATACTCCTGCGACATATTGCATTGTTCATAGCTTCAGAATGACTACTTTGCTGATGAAAATCCTTAGTCTTTTTCTTATCTATTCTGCAAACATAGGTTGTATGTGCTCATTTGAAATAGTGGCGGTTCTAACGAGTATCCATAGCATATAGACATTAAGCGAGTGTAGATTGTGGGTACTCATTAGAATAACCTCCGGTTCAACTTATTTAATGTTTAGCATGTTATGTACTCATTAGAACTGCCACTATTGAGACGAGTACCCACACCATACGTTTTTGCTGAGCGAAAATAGAAATTATCCCCAGAATTATCACAAATTTTCTCCCTTATCGAGTCTACTGAATATTATATGAATTATGTTACCTATTAATTAAAAAAAAACTGAATACATGTGATTATAAATAGAAAATAGTAAAGCTTACCTGATTTTCCATGATCTTCAACATGGCTGCTATTTCTGTCCTTCTAGAAATGCACAGGATACAGGGACATTTCTGTCGCCCAGTTATCAATGTAGACAACAATTCTCCTCTCTTATTAAACTGCATTGAGAGGTACTGGTTAGTACCTAGCTTCAAACCCGCTCTTGTTATTTCTCCTTTAACATTTTTCTGAGCTCGAAATTGGTTGATTGTGTTTTCAGCCATCTTGAATATTATTCACAGGCAAATAACTGATGTAGGTAATGAGCCTCAAAGCTCTTGGTGACCTTTTATATGGCTAACTTGACTCGTTAGTCTTAGGTTACACTTTTCCATGTTCTGTAACATGGCTGCTATTGCTGTCAATCTCTCTCCTATAGCCTCGAAATGCAGAGGATACAGGGACAGTTCTGTCGCCCAGTTATCAATGTAGACAACAAGTTCTCCTCTCTTATTAAACTGCATTGAGAGGTACTGGTTAGTACCTAGCTTCAAATCCGTTCTTGTTATTTCTCCTTCAACATTTTTTTCTGAACTCGAAATTGGTTGATTGTGTTTTCAGCCATCTTGAATATTATTCACAGGCAAAGAACTGATGTAGGCAATGAGCCTCAGAGCTCTTGGTGACCTTATATATGGCTAGCTCGACTCATTAGTATAAGGTTACACATACAAAGCCAGCAGAAATTTAAAATCATAAAAGGAGTTTGGTTTCAAGTCCGCCCCGTGTATAGAAAAGTAGAAGTAAAACAAAGATCAGAAATCGATACAAATAACTTACTCCACCCATCAAAGACACCAAAGGGAAAGAAACATAAACATTAAGCGACCAGACCATAATGGAATTCTAAACAAAGCAGGCCATAAGGACAGTTACTTTCCGACAAAATGGCCATATGGCCACAGTAACTAACAAACAACATAAATAAACCGCCACAGAAGAACCGCCTTGGAACGGTCAGTGGAAAGATTTCAACTGGGAGGGCTTAAATCGATTTTACGTGGCCACAATCCTCGCCCTTACTTCCGTCGCGATTAAGACAAATAATTTGTTCAGTCCGCATGAAGGCCTCCTAACTCATCAGTGCAACATCTCCGTGAACACAAAAAAAATCAAAGAACCACAGAGGTGAGACAACAGTGAGGACTCGATAGCAAGAAACCACTGAAATGCTGGAGCAAAAGAAAACCAACAGTAGTATAATAGGGGTTCTTATAAGGTCCGTTTTCCGTCAGCAGCAAGCAGCAAAATTTTAAAATAGATGGTAGACGCGGGAAAAGGTCCCGCAAAAGGGTATGAGCGTCTCGGAAAATTACAGAAATGCTTTCGCGCGGTTTGTTTTCTTTTGGATCAACTCAGTGGAGTCCGTAGTCTTGACCACAATCATACATACATACATACACAGTATAGATTGTCAATGTCGAAAGGATAGATTATTTTCTTTATCCCGTTTTGGGTGAAAGAAAGCGTATTGATCATTTATATCTACATTTTAACCTTCTTTCAATAGGGGTATACATTTTGACTTAATTATTTTTTTTAAAGTCGGGTCGAATGGATTAGCCGAATAGATAAGTAGGATGAATAGATGTTTTTATTGATTACTGATAATGCGAGGTCACGACAACGCATTATGAAAACACCCCTATGCCAATACATTGCCATATTTTTTAGTCAAAAAAATGGCAATTTTAAGATGAAATTTAGCAATATTTTTTCTTATCTATGCTCAAAACACAGATTGTGGAGACTCGATAGAACCGCCGCGATGAGACGGTTCTGTCGAGTACCCACAATCTATGCTTTTGAGCAGAAAACAGAAAATAACGTATACCCCCATAAACCCCAATTTTACTGTACAAAAGTGGGGTTAAAGGGGGTCAAAATTGTATAGGCATGTTTTCGTGATGGCATTACCGTAGATAACATATAAATTATGGTGCTTTTTTCTGTTATGGGACAAATTTTGATTTCTGAAAATTTCATTTGCAGTTGGAACTTTGTTGCATCCGCTCCTTTATGACATAGTACTAAGATTAAAGTGTAAGCAAAATACCCCCGAAAAACATTGACTGAATAGTTTAATTCTAGCTTGGTTACGTATACCAGTTAAAATCCGGGACTCGAGAGAGGATACTAAATAATAATATAAAACGTTTTGTTCAGTAGTCCCGGGTTTTAACCGGTATACGTAGCCTTGATAGAATTATACTATCACATCGATGTTTTTGCGGGTAGTTTGCTTACACTAAGATTCTAATACTACGCCATATAGGAGCAGAAGCAGCAAAGTTTTAACTGTGTATGAAAATTTTGGACATATAAATTTGTCCAAAAAATCTGAATAACTGCGATTATCTACCTATAATATTGAAAAGCGTTGTAATTATAACAGAGATAGGTTAACAGTTTCCATTGTAATGTTACAAAAATATTAACGTGTCTTTGCACAACGATAAATATCACTGTAACTGTTCCGGGGTTTCTTTCTTTCTCAGGTCTCGAAATTGTAATAGATCTATGACATTTTATATAATACTTAATGTGTAATGCTATCTTTTTTTACAGCTGCTTTGAAATTTTGTTATGTTACACTTGTTGATTGCACTATTACTATGTTTTGTCGGAAAATAGCTATCGCAGCTAATGTTAATAGTTGTATGTATCTGAAGTGGAACAAAGTATCTTTCATCTTGTATCTTTTTTAGTGAATTTCTAAATATCCACATTTGGTTTGTTCGTTAAAACAATAACTGAACACAGTTTCTCCCTTCTGGTTAAGAACAAGCATTTTCATTTTACCACTCCTCTGGATGTCCCAATCTTTTGGAAGAATTATATCCACTCTTAGTGGATCCCGCCTGGAAAGAACGACAATTCCATGTTTTTCTAGTTCTGGGAAGTATATTTCCTCTTCCGTCATTTCTATTGGAATGGTGCAAAGAACGTTTCCGTTGTTGTTCATTTTTGCAGGTGCTTGTTATTTTATCAATTGTTAAATGCGTTATGTCCGAGCTAGTTAGAGCGTGTTTGGGTATTAATGGTTAACGTTTTTTTGACAGCATGAGAAAGTCCGATAGTTTGATCGCAGTCGATGTTTTACAATATGACAGTCTGATGCGGTAGCTAGGTAACTCATCAATCGGGCGAATCTATTGTTTATTTGGAGGAAGCAATTGTTTTGAAGGTACTCGATATCGGGAATCAACGAATATATTTATATGTATTCTGGTATTAATACATTTGAAGGTCATTTTTATTTTAATTGAAGGGTTAGAAACTATTTTTTCTTGGTCGGAAGGGGATACTTTAAAAAAGGAATCGGTCGAAGATCAACAGAAAAAATAATGGACTCAGTCTGTGTGTTATTGTCGCTAAGTAGTCGTCTGTTTGTTTGCGTGTGTAAACGTGTTGAAACGAAAATGGAGTTGTGGAAGTTTGTTTGTTTGTGCGTTTTGATTACAGAGACTTTGTGTACTGACATTCCTGTTAACATGCACGTGTGTGGTCTATCGTTGAGCGATAAAAGACTAACATGTACTTTGAATACGTACGGTGTATATTCTGCAGACCGTTCATTGGAAGGAATAAAATCATTGCTACTGAAATGGAGATCCAATGAAATTCAGGCCACGTTGAAATTAGTCTCGAATACCTGGAACACGTTAGAAAAGGTGGAGTTTTTGGACAGTTGCATGAATTTGAAGGTTGTCGACAATATCGGAGGCGTGGTGGTATCATGCATGAAGGTAAGCAAATCGTTATAATCATTATCACACCTCCTTTCTTCTCTCAGTATGCTAGCTGTATATACACTGTAATATAGTACCATTTTCTCTTTAACAAAGTTCCATATTGTGCAATTTACCTATTTTAGCCCGATTGTTTGACTCTGACACTTAGATAAAAAGTTCAGCTTTCTGTGTGTGTGTGTTTAGATTAAACGTTCAGCTTTCTGTGTGTTTAGATTAAAAGTTCAGCTTTCTGTATGTGTGTGTTTTCATTGTTAGTTATTCTACTTCGGGCCAGCTATGATATTTTGACAAAAATACTTCACGGCATGGCGCCATAATCCATAGACGCCATTTCATTCTAAATGTTCAATGCATTTAATTTCAGTCAACTAGCACAGATTCTTCATCACTCAGGACGACGTCACTGGAACATTCCCCGTCGGCCAGACAGACCACCCCGCTCAGGACTAGGCCCAACAAACTGGAACATTCCCCGTCGGCCAGACAGACCAACCCGCTCAGGACTAGGCCCAACAAACTGGAACATTCCCCGTCGGCCAGACAGACCAACCAGCTCAGGACAACGTCACTGGAACATTCCCCGTCGGCCAGACAGACCAACAGCTCAGGACAGCGACCAACAAACTGGAACATTCCCCGTCGGCCAGACAGACCAACCCGCTCAGGACTACGCCCAACATGGTTACGAGAGTCAAGGGGCCGCATACTCTACCTCATCCAGCAGAAGAGTCGGTTAGTATTTTTATTTTGTTAGAATTGTTCGCTTTCAGAGTGCTTGCAACTCGTGCTCAGTTGGAAGTTTTAGCATTTATCTATTGTTTATTCGATAAAATCTTACAAGTGCTATCTTCTCATAGATAGATAAAATCATACAATTTGGAAGCAAAATCTCTGAGGTGACGTTATTCGAATGTGTTGATAGGTCTGATGATGATGAGTCGGGGTTTTACGGCCCTTTCAACCAATTTTGATTATATCGAACCGATGGGGATGGTAGGGTGATAATGAAATGCCCTGTGCAATGGAACACCGTTTACAGCTGAGAAGAAATCCTACCTCTGGCGAGATTCGCATATATCATATCATAATATGTTTGAAATGAAAAAATAAAACTCCACAAGAACATGTATTATAAATGATTTTATTTACATTATATAGCATGATAATAAAATCCTCTCCCACTATGAATACAAGTATTTGTCCATGTTTGTTATAGGTACATCTTTTGATAAATTTCGTCTTGGTCCTATTTATTCACATCAGTCATTTCTACTTTCTCAAGCATGTCTATCCATTTCAGCATATATTACTGGTAAGTAGCAATCAGCTGGTTGATGTAGTCCTGTTCGGTTGAAGCCGCAGTCGTATCCGTTTGGTACTGTCCTGCCGAAGCGAACTGTTGCATAGGAGCAACAGAAGCAGTAGGAACCCCGCTTTGAAACTGTCCGAATGCCTGAGCAGGAGTCAGCGGCTGATAAGCCTGCGCTGGAGCATAAGCCGCCGCAGAAACGTTCGTGTCATACTGTCCAATCGCCTGAGCTGAGCTTGGCATACTGTTGCTATTTGTCAAGCTCTGTTGTTGTTGTTGTTGTCCATACATCGCCGGCTGTTCCGGAATATAAGCTTGTTGTTGGCCATAAGCACCAATGACCGAGTGATCGTTATAGGCTCCGAAAGCTTGACGGTCATTCGTGACAGGTTGTGGCCCCGACGTAACGTAAGTCGGTATTTGTTGACTTTTTTCTGTTTTACGCCTCTTGGCTGCTGGAGGAGCTGATTTTATTAACGTCTGCACGGGCTCGTCCATGGTAGACATCAGCTGACGCAACACTGCTACTTTCTTCATACTTAGAGACACAAACTTTCAACAGTGTTTGTCAAACTTTCCGTCATCCCAAGCGTTTGTATAGTCATTGATGTGCATATACACCATCTTAGTTTGAGGCACCATAGCTATATCCGCTACCTTGTTCTTCGACAGTCTACTATGAAGTTTATATACAGTCCCATTTTCGTTCGCTATAGCCTCAAAATTTGGCGCAGAAGAAGCAGTTGCCATTTTATATATTTCGTTTCTTCGTCAAACACAGTGAAGTTTAAGGCTGTCGAAAGCAGTGTTTGGCGTTTCAAGCTAACGCTCGTCCATTTATACCATTCGAAGCCCAACCCAATAGGCATTCCTGAAATGCTCGGATTCTGTCCAACGCAAACTTCAAAAGAATATCTTAATGAGAGATCGCTTTGATAGCACACCCTTCTTCTAGTATATATACTTATGACGGAGGCGCGATGTCTGTTTCATCTAGGTGTAGATCTGATAATGTTAACTTCAAAGTATTGTCACTGATGTAATTATTCAAGATCATATCAAAAAAAGCATTCTCACGAAATTTTGAAAATACATCTTTCCTCCTTTACATTTTAAGTACCTCGCATAAATCATAGATGGCTTATATAGCAACCAAAAAACTTTCGCAACGCCTACTTTCTTTTTTATATTCTCACTATCATCTCAGTCGAGGATGGAGTCTCAATCAGAGGCAGTTTATATTTATGTTATGGCAAAATGTTATCATTGTCACCGAAGCTGTGTCATTAAATGCGGACATTGCAAAGTCGGCTTAATGTATTTGGGCCAGAAGCACAACTGTCCAGATCCGGACGAAGGTTTTTACGACGACAATGACTTTGACATTCAGTTGTGCAGCTTGTGCGATGAAAACTGGGAGTGTTTTAATGAGTTTCCGGAGATTAAGCCGCATGCCATGATGTTATAAAGAAAGGAACAAACAATCAATTTAAGGAAGGGGGGTGGGGTGGCTGGCAAATGGGGCAGCTATGTCTGCCCATGTCCGTGCCATCGACCTCCACGTGGTGCCAGCCAGGCAACGCTCATTTAAGCGGCTAATGATGGCAGGGGCAAACTTGGGCGAAACGACCAGTATTTCAAGAAACGGGTGTTCTGTCAATAGTCATATTTATCAAAAATCGAAAGGAATGTGAAATACATTCAGAATTGTCGTTTTATGCAATGTTCTAATAAATATTCAACTGAGGTGCGACACACACATTTTAATAAACACCACATTTTAATAAATACTAGATTATGCTAGAATGTTTCTGTAAACTGTCTCATCCATCGTTTAGAGTAGACGGTCATGATGAAACAAGTGCGACCTTGTTGGATTTTACCCCGATCGATGCACGTTTCAAAATATGACCTTCAACTTTGAAAAATATGACCGAAACAAGACCAATTCTGCTAATCTTCATCTTTCGCTAACACACACTCATTCTTGTAAAATCCATTGTCGGCCCAAAGCACACTCAGTGATAGATTGTATCAAGACGAATACAAACAAACAAGACGGTTGTTTAGACTATGAGCCAGAGGCGGAAGCGAAACGGGGGTCGCTCTAGCCATGTTTGGTGTGCTGAATAAAAGGGTGAACTTCAATGCCTTTCCGAGATTACAGACAGTTAGCATCAAAAACCTGAAGAGATTTTAAAAACATATGCGACTATATATCCTCTCGCCATATGATTACTGTGAATGGAATGCCATGTGTAAGAAAAATTTTTGAGTTTAATTAAAAAAAATAGCCGCTTTGCAGTGTGAGACAGTTATAACAATTACCCATAATCAATTTTTGAGCAGAATTAAAAAACATCATATGGGCAGTTCAAACAAGTACCCACAATCCATGTTTTCGAGCAGAAATAAAAAAAAAATGTATAGGCATTTTTAACAAAATTTGTCCGGTGTGGGCTTGATGGGTACAAAATGGCTACTTACCATGCTTACTTTATTGGCATAATATATTTGGTTGCTCATATGACTGACAGATGCAGCACCATGTAGATTCATTTAAGATCATGTCTTTTGCGAAAATTAGCCCTGAGACAGGCCCACTCATCGTGAAAACACACCTATATAATTTTGACCTCCTTGAACCCCACACAGGGATGCCTTTAAATATCGATTGCGGATAGTCGATGGAATCGTCTATGCAGGTTTATTCCCTGTAAAGCCCAGTTTTATTATATAAAATGTGGAGTTCATGAGGGTCCAAGTTATATAAGAGTCTTTTATTGATGATGATATCTTAAAATATTTGTTTTTTTTTTTGTTGTTGTTGTTGTTTTATGCCACCCTTCTATTTAAGAAAATATTGGTGTTCCTTTGAAACAAAAAGTGTAGAACCTGATGAGATACTGTTTATGTGGCATCACATCTGGGTCTACATTGTTTACCTATGTCCAATTTATGGATTAAAATTGTATATATAAAAAATATTTGCGGGTCACCGCGACTTGATGGTTAAGATGAATGTCTCCAAAACAATCTCTCACCACTTTAAATTGATCCTCGTCCCCGGAAGACCAAAGTCCTGCAAAGGAAGGTGGGGTGGTTTTTTCGACACTCTAGTTTCACTCACTCCAATAGTGTTTTAATTTTAGAATATGTACAGACAACTTTCTACCATCAACAAACCACTGAGCCACCCCTTGTTTATTTCTTGTCATAAATGCAGTTGCGGTTATATCAATTGCAGATCTAATGAGGGTTCCTGGCCCTGCACTTTACTAGAAAAAAAAGACTAATTAACTTTTTTTAAATTCTAGAAGCCCACGGAAGAATGGACTAGTAGTATGACCGACGTCACCGTCTCAGCACCCAGTGCTGGCTCTCGTGGACTCAACAAGGAGTAATGGACTAGCGACACGATGACTCCAACTTCAACCCCAATGTTTGGCACACGTGATCCACTTGTTGGTGTAAGTATATACAGTGTCTTTGTTGTGTCAGTTTTTGTACTGAGGTTGCTTCATCATTGTTCTGACATCTTCGGCGAAAGAATGTGCACTGGCTGGTAAGCTTGTCCAGGCAAAGTGCGGATAGATAAACTGACCGGCTCAAAAAATGACCTAAATAATGTTGACTGGGTCGTTTAACTCCAATACACGTAAATGTCTGACATTATGACATAGTAATAAACTACCGTCTTTTAGACAGGTATGGGTTGAGCCATATAGAGGATCTTACACGAGTGGTCATTTCATATGATATGATTTCTGATTTTCATTCTTTCAGATAAGTTGATTTAATTTATTGCTACAGATTCATTAACTGAATGCCAAACAGTGTGGTTCCTGATCAGATGGTTTCTTCAGTGGTAAAAGGTCCAAGGTTGATGAAGGAATTATTTTTTAAAAATTCTAGGAGCCCAAGGAAGAAGAATGGACTAGTAGTATGACCGACGTCGCCGTCTCGGCACCCAGTGCTGGCTCTCGTGGACCCAACAAGGAAGAATGGACTAGCGACACGATGACTCCAACTTCAACCCCCATGTCAGGCACTCGTGATCCACTGGTTGTTGTAAGTATATACAGTGTCTTTGTTGTGTCAGTTTTTGTACTGAGGTTGCTTCATCATTGTTCTGACATCTTCGGCGAAAGAAAGTGCACTGTGCTGGTAAGCTTGTCCAGGCAAAATCGGATAGATAAACGGGCTCAAAAAATGACCTAAATAGTGTTGACTGGGTCGTTAAACTCCAATACACGTACATGTCTGACATTATGACAATTGTTTTGGAATATGAACAGACTGAGAGTAATAAACTATTTGGAATATGAACAGACTGAGAGTAATAAACTACCGTCTTTTAGACAGGTATGGGTTGAGCCATATAGAGGATCTTACACGAGTGGTCATTTCATATGATATTTTCGAAACGAGCCGTCCCCAAGTTTCATAAAATTTCTATGAAATGACCACAAGTGTAAGATTCTGTTTATCATATGACCACTTTAAATTGGATTTTATCGCCTTTAAATCCACAAAAAAAATGCATGGTTGACATGGACGTTGTCATGACGTAACTTAATTCCACCAAAATATTATTACACGTTTGGTTATACGATTTTTATTACACGTCATCCACTGCTTATCAACAACGTCATGTGTTAAATATCGTTTATTAAATTGAATCATTAATGCAGTTGCCGATAGGTTCGCACTGTTTGTCATATTATCGGACAATAAATTAAAACAGATAGGAATAGAGGAAAAAACAAAAGTTGTATTTAGGTTTTCCCTACAGCGGGTGTGTGGGACTGTGTGGCGGCGGTAGAACGTCTCCCTGCCCTACATCATAATGTAGATTATATTTTCTTGTCCTTTGGGATCATTGATTCCATTGTAGAATTTTGAAAATAGCCGAGGGTATTGATGAGGCCTTATTGGCCGAAACTAGCTAGTTTGGTCCAGAAAACATGTACACTCCATATGGTTCAGTTCTGTGGTGTATTCTTTGCTTCCAAAAGGATAACCCTTTTATAGAACATAATTAATATATGTATTCATACACGTATACTTGAAAATAGATTTGTGTTTTAACAGGCAACAGAGGCTCAAAATGATGATGATGATGGCCATGATGGATTAACCAGAGGTATGTTGTCTGCTGTTGGAACTGCTTTTTTATTATGTGTGATGCTATTAATTACTATTCAACATAGAAGAAAGCTCCAGAACCGGTATAAAATGAAGAAAACCAGAGTACATGAATTATGGGAATCAGGAAGTACAATTTACAGGTCCACGACTACTAAGATTTAAAAACAAAGATTCACAATTTTATAAAACAAATTATCTTGTATTGTTTAGAATAAAAGTGCTTTGTGGATCCATAGTCTTTACTCTTATCCTGCTATTCACAACAACTCCTACATCTGCAAACAGTGTAAATCCAGATTAGATGACTTCTTCTCAAGATCTACACTGTTTAAGGTTCAGTTTATAACTTTGTAGGAATATATTAAATCAAGTATTCTGATTTGTTCAAAGTCATAAATGGGTGTGGCTAAATTGAGTATTCGGCAGGATAAGGGTTAATTAATGTGCTTTATTTTGCACTGACAGATATGTCTGAAAGTAAACATACAGACTAGGCCCTGGTGAGACATGAATTCTCTAGAAGCAGTCTGATCAGGGTCTAGACTGTTCATTCATTGAAACTGGTCTCATTTCATCTCTCATTCCCATGTCTCATTTCATGTTTTCCAGAAGAAGTTACAATATCCTTAAGTATTAGTGTTCCCATAGCCACTCTCATCACCATCATCATCATCATCATTAGATGCTGTTGCAGACGGACAGAGCAACGTCATGAGAGGGAATATGAGCTTGCTGACATAACTACTAGTCCATTTTCATCATCTCCCCTCGAGAGAGAATTTGAGAGTGTTGACATTCCATTGTCATCATCAGCATCTGCACTATTACAGTCTCCTCCTGTGGGGAAGAAAGTCCCATTGCTGGTAGAAAAAGGCGGCAGACTGTCTGGAAACAGTTATTCTGTTAGGGTGATGGCAAAGAGTAAAATGTTTTGTTTCTAGTGCACTTATATGAACAGTATTAAAATTGTTTTAAATCATTATTTTGTTAGGGTGATTGGCAAAACGTGTTTTGTTTCTAGTGCACTTATATGAACAGTATTAAAATTGTTTTAAATCATTATGCTACACACTTTATGGCTGAACACCAGTCCTGACATTGTTACAGTTTTAACTTGAGGTAAATGCGCATTTCTGCACCTGTGTCCATCTACTCACTTTTCACCATCTTTCAGAAATTACATTTTTCTAAAGTTGCTCTGATATGATTCAACAACACTTTTCCCAACATATATTTGCATTTCATTACTCTTAACAAGTGCTACTAAATTTTGAAAGTCGGCCAAGAAATAACAAGCTTATGCTCGAAATTAGATTTGAGTGGGGATTTTCATTGTCCAAGGGAAGTAATTTAAAAAAATCTACTTTGACAATTATGAAACATATTCCGATTTTTGACACCAGAATTATGTTTCCAGTACCAGGCAGTGCAATTTTTAGTGTATTATTAAAATGAAATGAATTTGAAATTTTGCCAAAAATACAGTGGCTTCCCTTTGCTTGAAATTTTACATGTAAAATGTTATAAAATCTTTATTTTATTGGCTGATTTTTTTTTCTCAAAAAATTGTGGCACATTTTAGGACATGAAATGCGTTTCTGCAAAAATGTCATTTCTGAATGATGGTGTAAGGGAGAGTAAGTATAGTGACATCATGCAAATTGAAATCCAGTTTACAACATCCACTGTGGTCATCTCAAACACCTATTGTTGCATTATGCCTATACATCAAGCATTCTCATTTTAGGACATGAAATGCGTTTCTGCAAAAATGTCATTTCTGAATGATGGTGTAAGGGAGAGTAAGTATAGTGACGTCATGCAAATTGAAATCCAGTTTACAACATCCACTGTAGTCATCTCCAACACCTACTGTTGCATTATACCTATACATCAAGCATTCTATATAAAACATAAAACAGTCTCTGGTACATGCAATTGGCAGAGGCGGGTAAATCAATGCTCATTATGTTGACGCTCTCAAACATACTGTACATTGTCTCCAACCATCTGAAATTAGATGAAAACAGCTTGTTGATGTCCAACACCCGTGTTTTGTTTTATAACACGGCTATTATTGTTATGGTAATCTATTCACTTGCATTATATAAAACGAGTCTTTAATTTATGGACTAGTTATTTTTACGGACTGTCCATAAATTTAAGACAATTTATAAATTTATAGACATCATAGAAGTTTTTATATAAATACTCAAAGCAAGAAAACATGGCAACAAATTCAAAAAAGAACTTTACCAATGCATGATCTTTATCATATAACAAAGATGGCTGTATATTCACAGTTAGAGATCTTTCAGTTTATAAAACTTCTAACAATTTGTATTGCTGTCTATGTAGACATGTGTCCATAAATTTATTGTATGTCCGTATTGTCCATGTAAACATAACTAATTTCTTATACCTGAAGAATGCAAAGAAAGTGCGTGTATTCAATTTAATGATTTGTAATGTGTTACGTTTGTTAATAGCAAATAGCTTACTTTGTAAATTATTTTACTTTGTTGTCGTTTTAAAGCGTGTTGTCTATAATGGAGCACTATGAACATTTAAATTTTCATATGATTTTATAAATGAATATGTTTACCTCATCATTGGGAGGCACCTCACTGTTCAAAACGCTGAAAGCTGTTCCTACAGCTTCTGCAGTAGCCCAACAGCTTCTGCAGTAGAAGTGGCCCCAACTGGTTGGACAATAGCAACAGGAGCAGCTGTGGTTAACATGTAGCATCCGTTAGCGGCAGTAGGTGACTTAACTGATATAGAAGATAATGGAATCCTGCAGACAGGGTCTGGGTGTACCTGCCACAGCTGATTGAAGCACCAGAGGGCTGAGTCTTCGCTTCTGATGGTGGTAACAATGTTCTGCTTTGTGTTGATGTTGTAAATTTCGCAGTCTTGGTAGTTCAGCTTTAACATATTATTATAAATAGCATTTTGTATGTCCGAAAGATAGAAATCCATGCAGAGAACTTCCATGACATTGAAAAGGGCTTCGTTGAATAACAATAGCAGTTGTTGTCTCTCGTGGAATCTGTAACCCACTCTATAGCATTCATGAGAAGGATCTTGTTGTAATCCTTCCCTGCACTCTACACAGTTTGCCGAAGCTTTTAAGCTTATGAAAAACATTAAGTTTTCTATTATGAAAGAATTAACAAAATATTTAAAGTCACTTTCAATCATTTTCAGTGTGTGAAGGTTTTCAATTTTATTTAGAAAGAAGTGAATTTGTAGGAAAATACAGCAGCAAAGTGATAAAATGAAAGTGATGATGGGTGTTTTATATCTAGCAAACTGAGGATGGTCATGGCACAGCCATTCAATTAAAGTTTTAAAGTATGTCTCAATATGATTCCTGATAGTTAATAAAACACTGTATACATAATGAAACTTTTACAGACTAGAATAGTTAATTCGACTATTCTTTAATTAGTGCTGCAAAGAATGGAAATGTGATCAGAAAAATTGATAACCCATTGCATACATGTCCAGATCCTTTCTTTACTTGAGTCAGCTCATATCTTGGATGATAGATCACTAAGTTACTAGCAAAGATAGAATCTTTGCAAAAACTGAATCTTAATAGTTTATGTAAGATACACTATATCATTAAAATTATATTTTGATTTAACATAACATGCCTTTTATGTTCAAAACTATTTCAATGTTCAAAGTGCTTCGTTATTGAATACATACTGTATACCGTAAAAATCCTAAAATTTCGGACAGCGATACAAGTTGCTGTAGTTATCCTGAAATTTGAGCAAATTGATTTTGCGATACAGTAATGTGCCCCCAAAAATATAGATGAATGGCAAACAATGAAGACTCGAATCAGTCTGATGCGTGTCTGCACTGTTTCCAGATACCTAACTGTTGGAAAATTTATGATCATTACGGTATAACATTTCAGTAGTTTTTAGGATGTAATCAAAAATGAGAATCTTCCATATAAATAAGTAAAAAGGAACAGCATCTTATGATAGCAATGTCAAAGCTTCGCTACAAATCCGCTCCGCGTATCTATCACCATTGTAACCATTGCCCATTAAAACAGATTTTTGTCCTATAACTATACATTGCATGAATAAACAGCTTATTTCATTATAATAATAATAAAATGATCTTTCCAAAGATATGCAATAAGCAATGATTACTTTAATTTTTGTCGCGTTAGATCAACTTAGATTTGTCCAAATATCGGATTTTATCAAGAATTGTGGTTTCCATTTTGGTTTCTGACGTATGACATGCCTACTAAAATAAATATTTAAAAATAGAAAAAACCCACGAATTTCACCAAAACGAGGCTAAATGGCAAGGGTAGATGCCCTCTTAAGGGTATACGCCATAATTTGAATGGAAAATTTCGGACAAGTTTACTAGTATTTAATGGAAAAAAAAGCAATTTTCAACCCCAAATTTCAACACGTAAACTCGTCCAGGACCCTGAAGGACCATAAAATTAAGAAAATTTAATCTTTCATCTTTCAAATGCGCCATGTTGCATAAAAATTGGTGCTAGCGAATTTTTGCGATTTTCCCCTAAAGACACCCATCATCGCCGCGCAATGGAAGTTCCCCGTATTGGTCATCGCTGATTACTTCCCTTGCTGAATACTCTTCAAATAGGAGGAAATCGGCGGAAATATAGATTTAGATTTATCGTTTTATTTCTTTAAATATTTGTCAAACAAGGTAATAAACCGATATCCCAACATTCCAGACCCATTATTTATAACCGTTTCTTACGTTGTAGGTGCATATTTTATTAAAAAATCACCAAATTTGTTGTTTATTATGAATGTCACATATTTTCGTGACTAATTCAAGAAACCAAAAAAAGTATGTTTTGTTATCTGTCATATCGTTCTGCATCAAACCGACGAAATGATAGTCGGGAAGTTACTCAGGGGTACCAAGCCTAAAACATGCCCATGCAATTGTTTGTTTGTAATGAGGTTTTACGACCCTATCAATACTTTTGCCTTTTGGAGACAGCTGGTGAACGTAACCACATTTTTCCTGGAGTAGCTTTGACCTTCTAAGCCGTTCACCAGTACTTAGCGCCCCTCTTTCTGCCAGCCCCCGCAGCTGCCCAACTTGAATCAGCGGTAGGAGGAATCTTTTGCCTAGAAAGATGTTCCGGACTGAAAGTCCCCCCCCCCCCCACACACGGTACGTGGTCAATTCGGACCTGGCTAATTCGGACCTCAGTCTTAGACGATCCTGACCCTTGGTCAATTCGGACCTTTTTAGCCTGGTACCGGGTCAAGTCGGCCTGTAACCAACTCGGCCCGTTAGTCAACTCGGCCTCGGGTCAGCTCGGCCGGGTTAACTCGGCCTTTTTATTTTATTTATTTTTTGATCTTCTGTGGTATGTCGGGGTTGTAACTTTGAAAAAGCAGAACTTTGGAACCTGTCATAAAAATTGTAGCGTGTGGGGACACTTATAAGTTATATTGCAAAGGGGGCAAGTGAGCATCAAGTTACATTTTCGCATACCTTAATAAGGGATGAAAGCAAATTGTAAGAAAACACACGTCTTTAATTATAACACATCAAAAGTAATTTACTTTCCACCAGATTCATTGTTCTTATCTGTACTTTCACACTTATGGATTTGTTTGCACAACCGCTAAGGCATTTAAGGTCATCTGAATGTTAATCGGTTGGTTAAGCACATGATTGGAAGACCTTTGACAAGCCATTAATGATTCACGCGTGGATACTTCTAAGGTTGCTGAAAAATTCTGGTATGTAATCAGTCCATCAAATAAACAGACAGACATACAGGCATTCAGATACACCCACCTTCTGGCCTAACCACCCTTCCCTCATAGTTGGGCCCCCATACAGGCCGAGTTGACCTGGCCGAGTTAACCCGGCCGAGTTGACCCGGGCCGACTTGACTCAGGGCCGACTTGACCCGGATTCTTCAGCCTGGCTAAATCGGACCGCATCAGAAATTTTCTGTTGGCTAATTCGGACCTTAATCTTACATTAACATGGCATGCATCATTAAACAGAAGTTAATTTCAATTCACACCTTGGCTAATTCGGACCTTTTTCCGATCGGAAAGCTGGCTAATTCGGACCCCAAAAAGTGGGGTCCGAATTGACCAACGGATAGGGTCTGAATTGACCAAGGTCCGAATCGTCCAAGGTCCGAATTGACCATAGCTGAGGTCCGAATCGTCCAAGGTCCGAATTGTCCAACATTCACACACACACACTAACACATCTTGAAAAATCTTTGTCAATATGTTATCGCTGACTACTGTAATTCTGTATCAAATTTTGTTCAGGATCAAGACTGAGATGATGAGATGAGTGAGTTGGACTCCAGTGGATTTGACAATAGTCAGGATTTGTTTTCCCAAGATATCAGGGTAACCATTTTTCATAGGAATTAGGATTTTTCTTCATTAGCCAGACTAATTATACTTTAAGCAGCTAAATTTCCATCAAGCCTGACCCTTCTAATTTCAGCTAGTTTCGGGCTAGTGATAATTTAGATCACTGTTTTACATGTCACCTTCATTTTCTTTTTAAAATCTAAGTAGTATAAGTGGTATAATATGACTTTTACACTGTTATACAAACTACACACATTTTTGGGGCAATTCTTTCTAGGCCAAAATGAAAAATATGTGTTTCGGGTTACATTTTATTTTAAAAATGGAACGGTAGATTGGAATTTAAGCTCTTATTTTGTCAAAATTTTTTTTATAGAATTATTAACCCATTTAAGCCGAATGGATTCTCCCCTCCCTATCATTTGGATGAGTCCACTCTCAATATAAGGGATGTCAGGTTAATTTTATTTTGATAATGTTAACATAAATTGATTTTTCCCTTAAGCAAACTGTGTAGACCCTGATGAGACGCCGCATTATGCGGCGACTCATCTGGGTCTGCACGTTTGCCTATGTCCCAAAATAGGGACGCTAGGCTTATATGGGTTAAGGAAGCAATTTCCAGAGTCGAAGGATTCCTCAGGACTTCCCAAAGAATCACGTACCTTTTATTTCAGTCGAACAGTCCCGTTTTTGGAAAGAAGAGAAAACTTGACTTTCACCTCCCCACTGAAGAACCAGAGACTGACTCCCAGGGATCAGACACCCAGCCCCCAGAAGGATCACAGGGATCAGAGACCCAGCCCCCAGAAGGATCTCAGGGATCAGAGACCCAGCCCCCAGAAGGATCTCAGGGATCAGAGATCCAAACCCCAGAAGGACAGTCTCAGCCTCAACTGGTACTCTTACTCTATATTCTCATTTACCGGTTTTAATTGTGTTTGTTGTTCTAACATTGCTACGAACATATTGCGTATAATGCTGCATGTATACATAATGTAGCCTAACATATAACTGCTTGCTTATCTATAGTGTTGCTAACAAATAACAGTTTGAGGTGTATCAAATAAAGAACACCTTTAGGCCAAAAAGTAAAATATGTTTGTTTCAGGTAACGTGGAATTTTAAAAAGGGATGGTAGGTTGGATAATATTTTTATTTTGTCAAAAGTTTTTCTATGGAAATATGGAAACAATATATGGCCAGACACGGGTTTCCCTGTGAATCGCCACAGAATCATTAAAAAACTTAAGGGAAGGAGTGGAATATTAGACACGGTTAATAACCTGAAACATACACCTTTTTATTTTGGACCATTGAATACTTGTTAGATTTCGCATACTGGTATGCAGGCTTCAAACCAAATGCTCAGCAGAGTATATAGACTTTTAACCCATTTAAGCCGAATTGATCCTTCCATCTTTATCATTTGGACATTTAGGGGTGTCAAATTAATTTTATCTTATTTATTTTAACATAAATCGGTGTGTCTTTTAAGCAAACAATAAGGACCCTGATGAGATGCCGCATGATGCGGCATCTCATCTGGGTCTGCACTGTTTGCATATGGGACGACAGGCTTAAAGGCTTAATGTATGATGCATCTCATTTTATTATGCCCCCGCCTATTCGAAGAATAGGGGAAGAGCATTAAGTTCTACCCCTGTCCGTGTGTTCGTCCGTCCCGAAATCGTGTCCGGGCCATAACTCCTAAACCATATGGAATATAATCATGAAACTTCACAGATGCATCCAGCATACTTAAATGATGTGTCATGAACAAGGAAGACAACTCTTGCATTTTTGGTTTTTGGATTATCTGCCCTTGACTTAGTGCCATATAGTAAACCGTGTCCGGGCCATAACTCCTAAACTGTATGGAATATATTCATGAAACTTTACAGATGCATGCATCACACTGACAGTGTGTCCTGAACAAGGAAGACAACTCTTGCCCTTTTGGTTCTTGAATAATCTACCCTTGACTTAGTTCCATATAATAAACGGTGTCTGGTCTCTGAATGGCACTTTGGTGGGGGCATTGTGTCCTATAGACACTTTTTCTAGTTTTATCTGTGTTTACCCAGGGTTTTGACGTTTGATACCTTTCTTCTTTTTGCTTCCAAAATGTAGATTTAACCTAGCAGCCATTTCCTTTCTGTGATACTAAATGTATGCTTGCTGATTGTCAATAGCTTTAGCTAATTGAGATGTTATATAAAGGGTTTTTAGAAATACGCATTGACATTGTAGACAAAAACAATGTCTCTCTTTTGATGTCTTCGGTAAAATATTTTTTGGTTGTGGCTCTTCCATGTTCTTTGTTTGCTTTTTGCAGCTACACCACTTTCTACGAAATTCTTGTTTTGCTTATTTCTGCTCTCAAGCATAGATTGTGGGTACTCGTTAGAACTGCTTCTATGAGGCGGTTCTAACGAGTACCTAAATTCAATCATGCAGGAGCATGATTGCAAGATTCTATTAATCATATGACCTTTAAAATTCCGCCATTAGCAAACGCGGCATTGTTACACATTCATTAAACCTTTATCAAAGCACCCTCTATGTAACATCTCAAACAGGCATGCATGTAGTGACCTGTAGTTTAGAAAACATTAACACTTTACAGGTTTCATCAGGATGTCAAACTGATGTGTGTGGACTAAAGCAGCCAAAAATAACATTCAATAAAGTATATAAATACAAATTGACGGAACTGTGTTCAATATGCACTGTTAACACACTAGCGGAAGATACTGTTTCATTTGGTGTTGACCGAAAAACTCAAACTATCGAGCATGGCGGTGTAACAGTTCAAAAGGCATGTCAAAAGGAGTCGAGCCTCAGTTTCAATGAAATATATCCCCAAAATATTATTTCCAACACAACTATTCATAAAGTTCCACAAGTTCCGGTAGAAGACTATAGTGCTTTGTATGAAAGTGAACCAAAAGACCTATGGTACTGTGAAAGTTATACAAATACGATAATTGTAGCTGTCAAAGATTTAAATTAAATATACAATATATACCAGGAATTGATACAATCAGATCGCAAACCCTGATAAAATTGTAAGAAAAGAAACAACAGGTACTGATATAATCAGATTTATTAAGAAGAACATAATTGAAAAGAAACACACTAAGGAATTGGTGCAATAAAATAAAAAAAAAAACAGTTTAAATTGTCACTGACGGTCAAGGATGTTGTTCAAAAACTTTCAACAGCTGGAAAACCACAAACAGTATCATTTCTCATTGAAACAGCAAAAAGTAAAAACATTCCTCTTGCTGATAAGAGAAGTTTTACCAAAAGTCATGAATCTATTCATACAAAATACAAAAATCTGAGAAAAAGTATCAATTTAAAAGATGGGCAGTCAAGGCTAGACAATTTCACGTCTTCTCTGTATACATTTCCGAAGCCAAGTTTGCAAAGTAAAACAGTTAAAAAAAGTCGGGATTCTACGGAAAATGTCACAGAGTTGCAAAAGGACGTAGAAACCTTTAAACATGTAAGTTTTTCTCTGGCCAAAGAACTAAATGAAACCAAAACTAAAGAACAAGATTTGCAGGAGAGGCTACATATACAGACCAAGAGTAAACAAAGACAAGGTTTGAATAGTTTAAAAGCGGAACTCAAAAGTGTAAAGTCCGAAGTAAAAAATGTGAAAAAGCAGCAAAAGGTACTGAATATCAGATTAACAACAAAGTCAATAATAAACAGAAGACTAAGGGCCAGCATACAGTATTTGAATAAAAATTTAGATAAAGTGAAAAGTGAATTTCAACAAAAGCAGGAAAAGGTTCTGGATCTTGAAGGGCAGGTAAACCTGCTGAAGGATGAATATTCTAATTTGTAAACTGAAGCTCTCAAGGATCAAGAAGAGGCAAGATAAGCTAAGGAGGAAAATCAGTGGCTTAGAGACATTATAGATGGCATTCAAAATGAGGAAGTAGCGTTATTCAATGAGGATACAAAAACATACAGTAAAGAATTACAGATGTGTGTGTACAAACTTTTAGAGAATCATGTTGGGTCGCAGCATATTGGCCCTGTTATTAAAACAGTCTTGTTACTGGTTAAAAAGAGAGCCAATAAGCTTCCATCAGTAGGCACAATACATAATATGAACTTGCAGCGCTTAATTTTAAGCCAGAATCAGATAGCAGATGTAGTGACATAAAACGGACACGTGTATATATACTGATGAGACATCAAAATTTGGAAAAAAGGTTTCTGGTTACCATGTGAGAGACCAGGAGGGAAACTATTTTACACTCGGACTGCGCGACTTGACAACAAAATCAGCCAGTGACACTCTAGATACCTTTAGAGAGATATTATCAGACATTGACAGTGTTTCAGAAAAAAACAGATGACGTGCCAAAGACAATACTGTGTAATATTTCAGCCACAATGTCCGACAGTGCTTCGACTGAAATCAAATTTAATTCTTTACTTGAGGAATACAGGGCAGCTGTTTTACCTTACACGCTTGAGAATTACAATGAACTGGACGAGGAAGAAAAACTGGGTGTTAGTAGGCTAATGAATTTTTTTTGTGGTTTACATTCATTAGTGCATTTTGCTGAAGCATGTACCAAGGCTGTGAATGAAATAGAGAAACAGATATTCCCGGATAAACCACCAATACATTCTGGATCATACACGAGGGAAAATGAACCAGGTACAGTTAGGCTGATTAGCACGGCAAGCAAGTCCTTTTCAAGAGGAGGTGATGAAAAGTCAGGCTGTCATCTGCCCTTTGTCACATACATCAGCGATTACATGAAAGAAAACAAGTTACGTTCACTCAAGCTGGTTCCTTTTAGGGGTACTCGGTTCAACATTTTATTCCATAATGCTGGCCAGGTTTTCCTGCTTCACAAGAAAATGCAAGACCTTCTTCAGGGAATAACATTGAACAGACTTACACAGTCAGTTGCCTTTCACTTATCAATCCCTACATGTATTGCTGGCTGTAAAGCCCTAGGACTGATCAGCAAGTTTATTAGTACTCCCATGTGGAACCTCCTTGAAAACAAAACCATAAACATACTGGATATGGACAGATATTATATCATGTTGAAAGAAGGTCTTCAAGATGCGGCCAGTAACGTGTCAGAATTCATGTTGGGAAGATTGCGGCCCTTTGGCAGAGAGGTGGACGTGAAGGAAGACATAGTTTATGATGCCCTCATAGAACCAAGTGTGTATGACACGGAATGCGAGATGTTTCTGTCTGTTTGTCTTGCAGCAATTGCAAAATACATAGAAAAGAAATTCAAAGACTTTCTCCCTGATGGTGTCTACAATGAGGTATCAGAAGAAATGAAACTGAAAGCGAGAAGTGTAGAAAAACACAATAAGTTCAGTGAACGTGTCTTCGCATATTTCGATAATTTGCTTAGGTACAAACCACACATAAATACTCTGGCCTCTGAGGCCTATGTTTCCTTTGCTGTTAATAAGACAAGTCAGTGGCTGAATGAAAAAACTGAAGCAGAAGTAGAAGTGCTTGTATCTGAAACACGAAAAGGTGTCAAAACTCTTAGACAGAAGTTCAAACAAAGACAAACCATCATTATGCAAAGAAGGCAAGAAAAATTGAGAAAGAGAGACAACAAAAAGAAAAAGCAGAGGCCAGAAAAGTACAAGGACAAGAAAACATCACAAACAACATGCTGTACTTTGGACTATGGCAGACCGAAGAACAGGTTGATAATATGTTGACAGCAATCAATACAAAAAAGGAGAAAATCACAGCTCTGAAAGCCCAACTGAAATTCCGCAAGGACATATTTAAGCAGAAAACAGAAGATAATAGTGTCTACCTATACTCAAAGAAAGTAAACGGTAAATCTGTTCAGCTGTCTATAGAAGAACTAGCCATAAATGTAAAAAACTAGTAAGTCATGCAGTAAGTTTGCCGACTACATCTGATGACCAGAATGAAGTTCTTACCGGACGGAGAGTGAAACACAAGCTGGAGACAGATGGTGAAGATAGGTGGTACCCCGGAACAGTGATCTCTCAAGTAATCATATACTGAGTGAAGCATGTCTTTTAGGTTACATATTATTAGCAAATGAGCCAGTGTTCCTTTTGGGTTAAATATGGGGCCGAAATAGGCCCCATTCCCAATGCCAAAAAGTATCTATTTTTCCCAATTGCTGAGTAAAATTCCCAATTGAAAATCCAGCTGAAATGAAAATTAAAATACTTGATTTCAAAGAGAGAGAACAAAGGCCAGACTATCTTTTTGAACAAAGAATGCAATTAAATTAAATTCTGCAGGTGTTTTGACATCATTTGAGTATTTTTTGTATGTTTCAACTTTTCCCAATTGCCTGAGTTTAGGCGCTAATTTTCCCAATCCGGAGGACCCTGTCCCAGAATACTGAAAAGGAACACTGAACTCCATTCATGAATACAGTCCTTTCATCTTTTTTAAAATAAATAAAGAAATGCCTCCTCAGAAATAATTTTTATTCTACGACAGTTGCATAGAGATCTTACAAGTTACACGCATGCTCATGTATTTATTTAATTCATAAACAAGTTGAAAAAATGGCAAATGCGAAGCTGTGCTGAGCATTTCATCATTTTTTCTTGTTGAATAAATTCTATAACATATGAGAACAAATTCAAGATAAACTTATATGACAAGAAATCACATTTTGTTCTCAATTTTCACACCAAAACTCCAGCATAATTGTTACGTTAAAGACAGCGTCACTTGAAGTTTCTGATTTTTTTTTTCAAATTTAGTTCACTTGTGAATTATGAAATTTATTATATATAAATATGACACTCTCAAAAAAGATGTCATTTGATAAATTTATATAGTTTCACATCATGCACATGCAAAGCATCAGGAATATGATAAAATTATATAATCGTATTGTCACAGTCAATTTACAAAGTCAAAGTCACTGTCATATTCCATCAATGTTACTACCGTATTAATCCTATGTTGTCGAACAGTCAGCTATATGCAAACAGTGCAGACCCAGATCAGACTGCTCCTCTATGCTCCTAGAGGAGCAGTCTGATCAGGGTCTTCACTGTTTGCCATTCCATCTACACCTTTCGGACAACCTTTTGAATCATGAAATTACTCTTCTCGAATTTTAGAATAATTACAGCACATTTTTGGGGTGTCCGAAATGTTAGGACTTTTACGGCCGTAATGTTTCTAAATTTTAAGACAGAAAGATACATGCAAACACTGCAGACCTAGATTAAACTGCCCCTAGAGGAACAGTCTGATTAGAGTCTTCACTGTTTGCCATTCTATAATGAGCTTTTGGACAGAATTTTGCATAGTGAAAACATTCTGCTCAAATTCTAGGATGATTACAGCAACATGTTTTGGTGTCCGAAATTTTAGGAAAATTACCGTAATAATGTAAGTCATGTAGTTTTTGTCAGATTATGTAAGGAATACAGAACTGTAAGGTCCAAATGAGACCTTTTCTGTTTTACAAATGTCCATTTCAACATGTTTTCAAAGTTAACATTTTAGCGATTATTAGAGTGATGATACCTTTCAATATTTTTAGGTTCCGGGTTTTCCACTCTGGTTTAACATAAAGTATGACGACGATGTGGCCATCTACACCTACAGATACGGGCCTCCGTGGCCTAGTGGATAAGAGCGCTGACTCTTAGTCATTAGGTCTCTCACCGCCGTAGGTTCGAGCCTCGCTCGGGCCACGTGTGAGACGCCAAGTTCTGCAACGGAAGGTCAGGTGGTTTTTCTCCGGGTACTCCGGTTTTCGCCCACCTCTGATTAACGATCGGCTCGATATGAGTGAAATAATCTTGAAAGGGCCGTAAAACCCAAACCAAAAAAAAAAAAAAAAAAAACCACACCTACAGATTGTTAGAGGAATACCAACAGGAGAACCTAGAAATCATAATTTAAGGTACAGTTCAATAAGTTGAATATGCATGTTGATAGTGAAAGTATCTGCATAGACGAAAACGGCCAAGTTTTGATATACGGTTTCACTGACGGTGGTCATGTTTAAACCCTTGTAACTCTTTACTCTCTTAAGACAGACAAAAAAGGATTACACCTTTGAAATTCTCAGGGAAAGACCTTTCCAATGGTATATAACACTAGCAGGTGCATTGAAAAAATAAAAATGGTTTGGCATTGCTACTTATGATGCCAGTTTATGATAAAATGTAAGCTTCACACAAGCTCTAAAGAATTCGAATTCACAAAGTTGACCGCTTAATTAGAAATTATGACTTGCTATAGCATATTTTATATTTTTGCATTAGCCCAGCCAGGGAAATTGTATTGTATTATCTTTGAAACATGCAAGATTAAACCATTTAAACCAGCTGTCCAATAAATAAGACAGACAATTAATGAAGACCAAGATGAGATGTTGCATAATGTGACATCCCACCAGGATCTTGACTGTTTGCGTAAATGAAACCCTACTTTTATGTTAAAATAAGCTAAAATCAAGCATTAGATAATAATGGACATGTCTAAACTATAGAATTCATTTGACTTAAATGGGTTAATGACTTGCAAATAAAAAAACATTCCAGTTTTGATATGAAATCGCTGAATAAATAAATCAGGTAACATGAAGTGTCACATGAAAGTTAAAATGCTGACAGGCTCCCATACATAAAATGTTTTTCTCACAAGATGTTAATATGATATGCATTCCAGTTTTAAAACGAAAAGTTTTGTATATGATTGATCAACCTATATATGCACCATCACAATATATAATTCGAGCTATCACTAGTGACTTTAGTTCTTTTTATCCCACATCTCAATAATAATTGCTTTCAAATGTATCTGCTTCCCCCATCTATTTGTACTAGATGTCTGTTTTTGGTCAAACTGTTCGCCAAGTTCTATAGTAATTAGGTTTGCTAAGTTCTACAGTAGGGCGGCATCTAAGGCCGTTGCTATGATTCTATTCGCAATCTGCTTCCGCCGGTTGGGACTATATTTTGTCAAAAATATAAGGAAGAAAATCACAAGAACTTCCGGTAATTTATATGCCATTACATTTTGTTACGAGATGTAGATTGGGGAAAAATGAAGGACAGTTAATGAGAATAATCTTTTCTGATGTCTAAAGAAAAGGGTAGAGAGTGTGAAGGCTTAAACCGACTTAGCAGACGCCGCGAAACAACGGCCCCTCAATGTATTTACGTCCAAGTACTTTAATACACATGTTGGGAAAAATGGCAAAAATGCTCCCCTCCAGATTAAGATTATTTTTCGCACATTTGTCAAGGACATATCAGTCCGTCTTAAGGACTGAGTGGGAGTTGTCGCGAGCGTGTTACATTTAGAAAATCCTTGTTCAACTGAGAGCCAATTCTGCTTGGGTTTTACGCGTTTCGATATCTTATCAAGTCATTTTTTTTCTCGCATGCTTCAGGATTTCGGGGGGACATTGTTTAATATGCCTTCAAGTCTGATGAGTTGAATTATTTTGGTAATCTAACCATACTAGAGAGAGAGATAGAGAGACCCAGCCAGCAGAGTATGTCGAACCAACGTCGAGCCGATTTTGTTTGATTTGAGGTTTAACGTCCCCGTCAACACTGTAAAGGTCATTTTGGAGACGTTGCTTCAAATTTTGTGGGACTTTGACCCGACATTGCGATGGAATGACATCTCAAGCCCTTTCGCCCAATGAAACCAATAGGGTTTATTAGCATGGACGGTCCGCCTCGCACCGCGGTTCCTGGACAAGCTTAGATCCTCTAAGCCGTTTACCAGTACTAGTGTGCGGGTCGGATTCAGCTCTGCTTGGAAGCATCATGCAGCCCATATATTTCTTCAAGCCCCTATGGGCGGGGGCTGTTTCATCTGGTCAGGATCTACACTGTTTTTCATCCAATGAATCCATAACATTCAACGATTTGAATGGTTGATATCCAGAAATGGGTATGGTAAAATTAATTTATTCAGCGGGATAAGGGCTGACAATAATCATTTTGAAATTATCGGATATAACCTGTCATTCTTCATTTTTTTTTGCCATGCCATTTGCATCAGCATGATGAAAATAAATAAATAAATATAATAAACAGGTAACAAATTAACATATTCATTCACCTGTCCTAATCCCTGTATGTACTACTGTATAACTGTTAAGACTTCTAGTCAACTATGAGTTAACTAAAGGTAACTCCCTAGTTAACAAAAGCGGGAAATGGAGTTGACTAGGAGTTAACTCCATGTCTGAATGTAGTTGACTTGGAGTCAGCTAGGGTGTCAAGAATCGTCTGAATGGTACTGTATGTGTATTTGTCTTTATATGTTTCAGACTATGAAGTCAAAGGCACATGAAGACAGAGGACTGACAACTGGTATGTTTTCAGCAGCTGGAGGAGTTGTGCTTATTATTCTAATTGCAATAACAACAGCAATTGTCTATAAAAAGTGAAGCAGCAGTATAGGAAGGATAAGCCCGTCTATAAACCAGCTTCTTGCGAAATGCTAGATTTTAATGCATATTCAGAACAATAGCCATTAGGTCTAGTTTAAAAAAAAATGTTTGTATACCTTAAATTGTGTTTTTATATTTCATAAAGAGATACGCCCAACTCCTTTATAACACTATTGTTGGGGTCCAAAACCGCAACCGTGTTATTATATGGTCATTTTTCTATATAATCTATACATTTTTGGGATCCATCTTGAAACAGTGTTGTATCCAAAACTATGTTATAATGAACCGTGTTATAACGAGGTTGTAGTGTTGTCTGTATTCAGCCCTTAGCGTGCTATGCACAACAATATCATTTTCAATTTCTTGGGAAAGCAGTGAGAACAACAAATATTGTGATTGACTGCAATTCCATTTTCAATAAACAGAAATTTCATATTTTGTTTAACCAGTCACAGCATTGTCGGCTTATATATTATATTTCAAACCTGTCTTAATAGCCACCTCTATCAAGCAACCTGTATTAAGCAAGCACACATTTGATTCCTGAAAAACGCAAATGCATTGAAATGCGCCTGAATTAAACAAGCACGTCTTAGACAAGTACATTTTGATCATCCCAGAGATGCTTGCTTAACGCAGGTTGGACTGTGTGTCATAACTTTGATAGCAGGTAAAGAGTTAAAGCATAGATAACTTAACCCATATCCGACTGCATAAATTAATTTAGCTACAACCATTTGGACTAATCAAATTACTAAATATAATTTATTCATTCAAATTCACAAACTGAATGACAGAGTAGATCCTGATCAGATGGTCTGATCTGGATCTAGACTGTTAGCAAAAGTAGGGGTTGTTGTGAAGTGCAAGATAAGGGTTAAATTTCATTTTATTGATTTCAGAAGAAGAAGTAACCATTTCCTTGTCTATCACAATCCCATAATCAGTCATCATTGCCATCATTGTCCTTCTTTGGAAATTTTGTAAGAAGAGAAGACATCAACCTGAAGATATGGAACTTGAACAGTTGGAGCTTAGCTCTTCCCTTGGATCATCACCATCTACCCTTCTGGGACTGTCGGCATCCTCACCGGCCAGTTTAGATTCAGACAGAGCTTGCAGCACACCAATTGTTGCAAGAACCAGGTTGCAGACTGCGAAAAAACAGTTGAAGTTGTAGTAGATGTTTTCTCTTAAGTTTTTATGGTGCCATTAGCTCTACAGCTTTTAATGCTGGTTCTATTCAGATTTAGGCTGAGCAGTCTATATAATATAGCAAATAAAAGTACCATTTTAAGCTGCTCCTGATGTGGGGTTATGCTTAGGCATTGAGATGTAAACACGACTCTCATTTTCCAGGACCACCTCTTCAAGTTCATCATAGTCATCAATATCACTATCCTCACTCACAGTTTCACTGTTTTGATCATCATGGTTTTCATTGTTTTGATTGTTACCATCATGATTATCATTATTTTGTTCATCATTGTCTGGACCATAATCACCAATATCATTATCCTCATTTGCATTTTCACTGTTTTGATCATCATGGTTTTGATTGTTACCATCATCATTATTTTGTTCATTAGAGTCTGGGTCATAATCATTAACATCACTATCCTCATTTGCATTTTCACTGTTTTGGTCATTATGATTTTGATTGTTACCATTACCATTATTTTGTTCATTCTTGTCTGGATCATAATCACCAATATCACTATCCTCATTTGCATTTTCACTGTTTTGGTCATTATGGTTTTGATTGTTGCCATCATCATTATTTTGCTCATCATTGTCTGGATCATAATTGAAATCAAGGAGCTGTTCATCAAAATCTGCCCCGAATTCCTCTATAGCTATGTATAGCTTATGAAGAATCCACTCGCCTGCTTCTTAACTACTAGCAAACTGAATGATATGGTCTTTTGTAACCTATGAGGAAATACTAGTTTCGGAATAGCCTTGTTTTGCTAATTCCATATTTAGCATTCTGGACACAATGTCTAAACAACTGTCAATTTCCAACATTTGTGTGGCTATATAATAAGACTCTTGAAAATAATTGTACACATTTGATACATCATATGGAATTTTTCCTGTTTTGATCTTATAACAGTCATGTTTGTCATCAAAAGTTTCATTTAATTTACATTCATAACACTCTGATAATGCACATTGCCTTCATCGAAGAGCCACAGACATAAAATTGTTTTGAAGTCTTGAACTATCATTTTTATAAATTTTAGCTCACCTCTCACGAAGTGACAATGTGAGCTTTTGGGATCACTTTTTGTCCGTCGTCCGTCCGTGCGTGCGTCCGTAAACCTTTTTAGCTCACCTGAGCCGAAGGCTCATGTGAGGTTTTTGTATGCCAATGATCCGACGTCCGTTCACATTTTCAACTAAGTATATCTTTAAAGCCAGTTGGTCAATCATGATTAAATTTCATGAGAAGCATTATCAGGTTGGGGGAAAAGATGCATTATGTTTTGGGGCAGATCAGATGGAGACTCTTGTTGTTATGGCAACATATAGCTCCCATAGACTTACAATGGGAAAAACTTAAAAAATCTTCTTCTCTGAAACCAATAGGCCCAGAGCTTACATATGAAGCATGTAGCAATGTCAAGTGGTCCCCTACATAAATTGTGCCAATCATGCCCCTGGGGTCTAAACTGGCCACGCCCCAGGGTCCCTTAACCCCCCCCCCATAGAACTAAACGCTAAAAAAAATCTTCTTCTCTGAAACCGCTAGGCACAGAGCTTACATATTAAGCATGTAGCAATGTCAAGTGGTCCTCTACATAAATTGTGCCAGTCATGCCCCTGGGGTCTAAACTGGCCACGCCCCGGGGCCCCTTAGCCCCCATAGACTTATAATGGAAAACAAGTTTAAAAAATGTTCTTCTCTGAAACCACAAGGCCGTGAGCTTACATATGAAGCATGTAGCAATGTCCATTGGTCCTCTACATAAATTATGCCAATCATGCCCCTGGGGTCTAAACTGGCCACACCCGGTGTCCCTTAACCCCCATAGACTTATAATGGAAATAAAAGCTCAAAAAATCTTCTTCTCTGAAACCGCTAGGCACAGAGCTTACATATGAAGCATGTAGCAATGGCAAGTGGTCCTCTACATAAATTGTGCCAATCATGCCCCTGGGGTCTAAACTGGCCACGCCCGGGACCCCTTAGCCCCCATAGACTTAAATGGATAAAAGCTAATAAAATTGTCTTCTCTGAAACCAATAGGCCGTGAGCTTACATATGATGCATGTAGCAATGTCAAGTGGTCCCCTACATAAATTGTGCCAATCATGCCCCTGGGGTCTAAACTGGCCACGCCCCGGGGTCCCTTAACCCCAATAGACTTATAATGGAAATAAAAGCTTAAAAAATCTTCTTCTCTGAAACCGCTTGGCACAGAGCTAACATATTAAGCATGTAGCAATGTCAAGTGGTCCTCTACATAAATTGTGCCAATCATGCCCCTTGGGTCTAAACTTGCCACGCCCCGGGGCCCCTTAGCCCCCATAGACTTATAATGGAAAAAAAAAACTTAAAAAATCTTCTTCTCTGAAACCGCTAGTATTATTAGCTCACTTGAGCCTTGGTATGCCCGTTCACATTTTCAAATAAGTATATCTTTAAAGCCACTTGGCCAATTATGATTAAATTTCATGAGAAGCATTATCCGATCTTCACAGAAATGATCCTTGGGTGGTCCCCTTTCAAAGTTGTTCAAATGGTTCTGGTCCGTTGCACATATAGGTCACAGGAGCCAAAAATAGATTTTTTTCACCGAAAACTTAAAAAAATCTTCTTCCCTGAAACCGCAAGGCCCAGGACATAGATATTTGGTTTGAAGCTTCATCTAGTGGACCCCTACCAAGATTGTTCAAATTATAGTGCTGGGGCCAAAAAGGCCCCCGCACCAGGGCCCTTGGGTTTTACATTGGCTTATATAGGGAGAAACTTTAAAAATCTTCTTCTCTGAAAGCGCAAGGCCCAGGTCTTTGATATTTGGTATGAAGCTTCATCTTGTGGACCTCTACCAAGATTGTTCAAATTATAGCCCTTGGGCCAAAAAATGCCCCCGCACCGGGGCCCTTTGGTTTTACATAGACTTATAAATGGAAAATTTTGAAAAATCTTCTTCTCTGAAACCACAAGGCTTTGGTCTTTGATATTTGTTATGAAGCTTCAGCTAGTGGACCTCTAACAAGATTGTTCAAATTATAGGCCCTAAGACCAAAAAATGCCCCCGCCATGTGCCCTTTGGTTTTACATAGACTTATAAAGGGAAAATCTTTAAAAATCTTCTTTCCTGAAACCACAAGGCTTAGGTCTTTGATATTTGTTATGAAGCTTCAGCTAGTGGACCTCTACCAAGATTGTTCAAATTATAGTTTTGGGGCCAAAAATGTCCCCTCTCCGGGGCCCTTTGGTTTTACATAGACTAATATATGCAGGGTAAACATTTAAAATCTTCTCTGAAACCACAAAGCCCAGGTCTTTCATATTCGATATGAAGCTTCATCTTGTGGACCTCTACCAAGATTGTTCAAATTATAGCCCTGGGGCCAAAATGGACCCTGCCCGGGGCCCACTTGTTATACATTGGATCAGGTGAGCGAACCAGGGCCATCTGGGCCCTCTTGTCTAAAAGTAATGTGTAATGATTGAATTTTTGAAAAGTTATGACTTTTTTGTGAAGTTTCAGAATGTTATATCAAATTGTATTGCTATTTAAATGTAGACAGAAATTCAAAAGTTATACAGACAGCATCGGCATTGACTAACATAGTAGGTTAAAATGATATGTATTTTTTCTTAATCCGTTTCATTTTTTAATATATGATTTTTATAGTTACAGCGTATAACTATCCCATTAACACATAGACATACGTATCAAATCATGGGAAAGCAACTGTTGTGCCATATGTGAACACCAAAGGTTCAACATGTGGTCTCGTCCAAACCCTTGCCATTCGCTGTACCACCCCCGCCCATCGGGGCATGGAGAAATAGATGGGCTGCATGATGCTTCCAAGCAGAGCTGAATCCGAGCCGCACAATAGTACTGGTAAACGGCTTAGAGGATCTAAGCTTGTCCAGGAACAGCGGTGCGAGGCGGACCGTCCATGCTAATAAACCCTATTGGTTTCATTGGGCGACAGGGCTTGAGATGTCATTCCATCGCACACAGGGCTTGAGATGTCATTCCATCGCAATGTCGGGTCAAAGTCCCACAAAATTTGAAGCAACGTCTCCAAAATGACCTTTACAGTGTTGATGGGGACGTTAAACCTCAAATCAAACAAAATGCCATTGGCTGTGGTAAAGCATTAAATGAATAAAGAAACTTAAAGAAAGATTCTGTCTTACTAAGAGCTTGAAATGAATATTGAAAAGGTAACAGTACATACTCTCAAATGATCCTTTTGTCATGTCTGGTAAATGAAAAACAAAATGAAGGACGAGTTCACTTTTTAGTACTGCCCTCTGAAATAGTAAGATCTCCAAAAAAAGTGACATAAATTGTCTGAGAACACATAAAATACTACACTGAAAGTTATACTTGTATTATAATATTTCATTTTCATGTATAATTTTTGACAACGTCTATAATACCTATTTAGCCCATTATATGCCAGCGGCCTCTTTGGACATTTGTCATATGAGGCGTGTCAGGTCAATTTTTTTTATTCGTTTTTTTTTTTAATTTTTATTTATTTATTTTTTTTTTTGATGGAAAATCCTGTTAACAAATTGTGTAGTCCCTGATCAGATACGGCGTCTTATCTGAGGCTGTCTGTTTGCCAAATGGGTTCTCCACATACAATGGGTTAACAAGGCTATATCACTCGGCAGTTTGTAGAAGTCCTGTTTAGTACATGACATAATCATTAATTATGTCACAATCCACAGGTTTTAAATGACTTTTGAATTGCAATTTGTTTAATTTCATTTTTTGATAAAATCTCGGACGCCTCATTTATATGCCAGACGTTAGAAGCAGGTTTGTGGGGGGTTAAAGTTTGGCTTTATTCTGCAGCGTTTGAAGATTTTATCAATGATGATGATGATGATGATTTCGTGTTTAACGACGCGTCAACCCTCTTTGTGGGTCATAAGCGTCAAACGGTTAATGGTTAAACGGCAAGAATAATTATGATGATATTAAAAGTAAAAAGTCAGAATGATAATGTATAAAAATCTGAAACAGTTAAATCTTATGAAAAAGTCCAATTTCTTTTAAGAATAAAATAATATTATCAACAGGTACATCTCGAAACAGTTGTTGCAAAGAGTCAGCTTTGAAATATAAGTTACGGGACTGTGAAAAGTCTACACATTCAATTAAAATATATTTCACAGTGAATGGCTGATCACAGCCTACGCAGGAAGGCTGTTCATCACCATTTAAAATATAAGAATGAGTAACTCTAGTATGGCCAATGCGCAGTCGTGTTAATACTACATCCTCTTTCCTGGAAAACTGTGGAGGAGAGCATTTTGTTCCAACGACAGGTTTAATGGCATGGAGTTTGTTATTTATTGCACGGTCCCATTCGCCTTGCCATTCCGACAAGATGTATCTGTTGATAAAAGGTTTAAAATTATTAAAAGGAATTTTAACAACAGACGGATCAAGATTGAGCGATTCCTTTGCTTTCTTGTCAGCAAACTCATTGCCGACAATGCCAATGTGGCTCGGAAGCCAACAAAACAAGATTTGGTGCGTTTTAGAAATTTCATGATGTTTTTCGATCAGTTTTTGTATTTGAGGATTTTTAGATGATGAATGGTCTAAAGCCTTAAGCATAGAAAGTGAATCAGAAAATATAATTGCTTTTTGAAATGATGAAGAACTGATAAAATCTAAAGCTAGGTCTATTGCTTTGGCTTCAGCTGTAAAAAAAGATGAACCAATTGGAAGGCGCAGGGTTTGGTGCGTATCTTTAGAAACATACGCACAACCAACTTTATCTCCTTCTTTGGAACCATCAGTATAGACTTGCTGGTAATCATTGTAACGTGACTGCAGTACCTGAAAGTTTTGTTTGAGTAGCATTGGATTTGATTCGGATTTTTTGCCATCATGTAAGTCGAACAGAATAGAAGGTTTTTTAATACACCAAGATGGAACTTCGGCGGTTTCATGTTTTTGAATATTTTTAAGGTCGATACCTGAATTTTCTAGCAGTGGTAAAATACGTAATCCAAAAGGTTTGATTGCTGTGGGTTTAGTTTCATACTTATCTACAAATTGAGGTGGAAATGAAATTTTGGATGCCGGGTTAGATGGATTAGCAGCAAGTCTTATAGCATACTGAAGAGAAAGTTTCTCTCTGCGCGAAGTTAAAGATGGTTCAACTGCTTCTACATAAAGGCTTAATACGGGAGAAGTACGGAAGGCTCCCATAGCCAGACGAAGGCCTTGGTGATGGATAGCATCCAATGATTTTAAATAGGACTTTCTGGCAGAACCATAAACAACAGACCCATAATCTAATTTAGATCTTATTAAAGACCGGTAAAGATGTAATAAAGTATTCCGATCTGCTCCCCAACTTGTATGAGCTAAAACTTTCAAAAGATGCAAAGTAGAAGTAAAACAAAGATCAGGAATTGATACAATTAACTTACTCCACCCATCAAAGACACCAAAGGGAAAGAAATACAAACATTAAGCGACCAGACCATAATGGAAACCTAAACAAAGGAAGGCCATAAGGACAGTTACTTTCCCACAAAATGGCCATATGGCCATCCAAAACCAAAAGACACAAGTGATACACACAGTAAGTAACAAACAACAACATAAATAAATCGCCACAGAAGAGCCGCCTTGGAACGGTCAGTGGAAGATTTCCACTGGGGGGCTTAAATCGATTTTACGTGGCCACAATCCTCGCCCTTACTTCCGTCGCGATTTAGACAAATAATTTGTTCAGTCTGCATGAAGACCTCCTAACTCAGCAGTGCAACATCTCCGTGAACACAAAAATCAAAGAACCACAGAGGTAAGACAACGGTGAGGACTCGACAGCAAGAAACCACTCAAATGCTGGAGCAAAAGAACACGAACAGTTAAACTCCGATGAGCCCGACCAGAGACAGAGCATCAGGCTTTTAAACATTTCGCTTTAAGATATTTAATATGGGGAATAAAAGATAACTTTTGATCAAATATGATCCCAAGAAATTTGGCTTCTTCAACAACAGGAATTTGTGATCCGTATAAAAACAAGGAAGGATGTTCGTGTTTCTTCCGTAGCTTACAAAAATGAACACACTGCGTTTTCGACTTGGAGAACTTGAAACCATTTTTATCAGTCCATTCTTCTATTCTTTTTAAATTTTGTTGTACTTTTCGTTCAATTGTTTTCATATTTTTTGAACGGTAACATATACAGAAATCGTCAACATACAAGGAACAATCAGTTTTGTCGTCCAAACATTGTACAATATTGTTTATTTTGATGTTAAATAGCGTAGTTGAAAGAATACTACCCTGTGGGACACCCTGTTCTTGATCATAGAAATCTGACACGGTAGACCCCACACGCACCTGAAACATGCGCTCCCCTAAAAAGCTTTCAATAAAACTGGGAAGTTTTCCTCTTAAGCCAATGTTATGTAGATCTTTCAATATTCCATAACGCCAAGTTGTATCATATGCTCTCTCCAAGTCGAAATAGACAGCTACTACGTGTTCTTTGTTAATAAAAGCATCTCGTATAAATGCTTCTAGCCTTATTAAATTGTCATTGGTACTACGTTCCGAACGAAAACCCGATTGATATTCTGAAATGAGGTTGTTGGACTCTAAGTACCAGACTAATCTCTTGTTTATCATTCTCGCCAATGTTTTACACAAACAACTTGTTAAAGCTATCGGACGATAATCTGTAGGTTCTGCATGATCTTTCCCTGGTTTCGGAATTGGTACAACTGTAGCTACACGCCAGCTCTCAGGACAGACCCCCGTTTCTCAAATATTATTAAAGATATCTAAAAGTGTTGTAAGAGAACTTTTTGGCAGATGCTTAAGCATCTGATAATGAATTTCATCGGGGCCGGTTGCCGTATCATGTGATTTTTCAATGGCTTCAACGAGTTCGGATAAGTTAAAAGGTGTGTTGTATTCTTCGTGATTAAAGGATTTGAAGTTTAAATTTCTTTTTTCTTGGTCCTTTTTGAAATTTCTAAAAGTGTCAGAATAATTACGCGATGGTGAATTTCTCAAGAATGTGCTCCCAAGAGTATCTGAAATATCTTTTTTTGTTGAAGCTATCGTGTCAAATTCAGCATTTAAATGTGTAAAACTAGAGGACTATGTTTTTCCTTAAATTTTTCGTACCCTATCCCAAACCTTTTTAATGGGGGTTTTATAGTTCAATTTAGAGACATATTCTCTCCATGACTTTCGTTTTGAAGCTCGGATTGTTCGCCGAGCTTTAGCTCTAAAAACCTTTACGTCGTTTAGCTTTTCTGAAGTGGGACTTTTGCAGAACTTATTTAGAGCCTGTTTACGTTTTTTTAATAACTCTTCACATAAATTATGGAATGATTCCCAGTCGGCTTTATTCATTTTCCATTTCTGGTTACAGTCTTCATCTGATTCGTTTACGCTCTCAATTATGACAGGGAAGTGATCACTTCCGCACTGATCATCATGAACAGACCAGTCATAGTCCAAGAAGAGAGATGGGTGACACAAAGAGAGATCTAAAGAAGACAAATGACCTGTCGCAGGGTGAAGGTAAGTATAAGATTTATCATTCATCAAGCAAAGATCGCTCTTTGCAATAAAATCTTCAACAAGTGCTCCTCTGTTATTGATATCGTTACAGTCCCATAGAATATTGTGACCATTGAAGTCGCCACTAAAAGATATGGCGATGGAAGTTGACTCAGCAATGAGTCAAGATGTTCGGGCTTTAAAGAAAATGAGGGTGGGATATATAGAGAGCAAACTGTAGTTTCTTTATCCAGAGAAACCGATACTGCTACAGCTTGTAGGTCTGTTTTTAATTTGATCTCTCTTTGTGGTAAACATGATTTAACAAAAATTGAACTGCCACCAGATGGTTTGTTACCATCAGAATAGATATAGTTGTATGTATTGAAACCCCTGACATCTATGTTGTCATCAGTTTTTAAAAAAGTTTCTTGCAAACAAAACACCGATGGGTTTAGTAACGAAATAAATAATAAGAGTTCATTATAATTCGATTTAAGACCTCGACAATTCCATTGTATTATTTTGTGTTTTAAATCCATTTTATGGAGAGCTATTCAAAAAGACTAGAAACTATTATGGAGGTTCAATTGGTGATATAGATCTGCTACCACCAGCTCGTGGTGTTGCTGACCTCGATCTGTTATTGCCACTTGGTGATGATGGAGTTTCAGCGAACTCCATATCACTGTCACTCAAAGATCCGAATCTGTTCTGAAATTTTATATTGTCTCTTTCCATTTTCCGTTGTCTGTCTGTTTGTCTTTGAGACAAGTGATGTTTTTTGATCGGATCTTCCGATCCCTTATTAGTTCGACCTGAGTCGGGTTTCTCTTTTACATTCGGCGCTGGCTTCGGTACGGTCGCTGTCGACCGATACGAAGCAACCTGGATTGCGCCATTTGATAAATTGATTGACTTTTGTGGTGCTGGAGTGGGTTTACTCCATGCACCAGATTTTTTCAGTTCAGCTATGTATGATTCAGCAGTCTGTGTTGCGGAGCTGGTACATTTTACACCAGCACCCTTTGTGATGCTGGCGAAACTGGTGGTTGGTGTTATGTATCGCTCTTCGACAATTTTCCGCGCTTCTGGGAATGTTATCCCCCTTTGGTATTTGACGGTAAGTATTTCTTTTTCTTTTTTCCACGCCGGACAGTCTCGGGAAAAAACAGCATGTTTGCCATCACAATTTACGCATTTGGGTTCATTTTTGCAGTTGGGATGATTATCAACATGCTTTTCTTCACCACAATTAGGACAGAGTTTTTTTCTCTGACATCTGCTTTCGTGATGGCCAAAAGCCTGACAAGAGTAACATCTAAGAGGGTTTGGGATGTATACCTCTACGTTAATGGAAAGATATGCTACTTTGATTTTCTATTAAAAGTCAACACATAAGTTGCTGTTGGTTTTAGTACACCATTTACGGACTTTGATGTTACGAACACCAATTACTCCTTGATCCTTCAGGTTATCAATGATCTCTTCGTCTGAACAAGGACGCAGTTCTGGACTGCGAATCACTCCTTTAGATGAGTTAAGTGTATTGTGAAGAGATATTTTTACTGAAAGATCAAAGAGATTTTTGGTGGCGAGCAGGCTTACAGCTTGCTGTTTTCTCTCGAGTTCCAAGAGAAGGTCACCTGATTTGAGTGATTTAATACTCTTTGGGTGTCCGGCTATGTCGACAATACTTTTCTCGATAACAAAGGGAGAAAGGCTTGACACAGTTCGTGTATCGTCAAGCGACGTGACGACCAAGAAACGCGGAACATTGTCAAAGTTTGGTTCAGCAGACTGCTGGGTGGATTGTTGACTTGACTGCTGAGTGGATTGTTGACTTGACTGCTGAGTGGATTTTTGACTGCGTTCATCCGATTCGGATGAATCCTCGTCGTTTTTACGTTTAGGTGCGTTGTGGTTAGGTGCGTGGTTGCCGTTACGTTTTTTTTCCAGGAGCCATAAGAAAAAATCCTAGTTTCGTCCTAAGTGCTCTCCGACCTCCACGGAGCCCTACAAGGGAACACCATAATGGAGTGGTTATCCAACTCACAGGTGTTAGAGATACACGTGAGATATACTCGTATAAACAAAATGCCTACACGATTGATCCGTTTAGCCACCGCCTTCTAGAGATAAAAAGACAGAAAAGGGTAAGGTAAATGGGCATATGGTTGGTATCAGGAAAGATACAAAAAGAGTTGAAGAGAAAGCAAAGCGGTATCTCTAGGGCTCGGCGTGACCAGCCGATTGACCGTGCCGGACCGCACGGCCACCCGTCTACACCGACAAGCCAGGCCAAAGAGGCGTGTTGGGCACCTGAAGCACCGCCACCTCAGGAAACCCTCAACCTCCAGGATCCCTTCTTCTGGCTTACAGGACGCCACCCACGGCAAACGGGTGGTACTTCCTTTAGCTCTTACCAGTGGGCACAGAGACCACAGCGGCAACGTGTCCAATGGGAATTGAGCCCCCAGGGCCACGGCACGGCAGGAAGTCTAATACCTGGGGGATATCTACTCTGATGGTAACAGACCATCTGGTGGCAGTTCAATTATTGTTAAATCTTGTTTACCACAAAGACAGATCAAGTTGAAAACAGAACTACAGGCTGTGGCAGTGTCGGTTTCTCTTGATAAAGAAACTACAACTTGCTCTCTATATATTCCTAAGTTAATGTCAAAAAGTAGGGATTATGTTTGATATGTAACGTATTCGTTTTCAGTCTATCTAAGACGGAATCATCTAGTCACCGCCAAATCACCCGAAGATATCCCGTGTCTCTGAATTCAGGTATGATCTATATGCATGTATCAAATTTGATACGAGAAAATAGCTTAACTTCTACATATACGAAGCGCAATGTCTGTTAATTACCTCGCACTGTCCAAGAAACAACAATACTGTTTAAGAATATCACGGGTGTATCCTGGGGTATCTCACACGCTGTGCGGTAATCAGTATCACCACTTTTTTACACACGTGATCAAAACAAACACGAGTAAAAATGGCTATCGCAAAAACTTTTGTTATTCCATGCATGTTTTACTTTGTTTGGTCTAAGGTTTTTACTCTGAAGCAATTTCGAGATGAAAAAGGGAACGTCTCGATTTGTCGTTTTTCCGGCAAGGGTGAATATTCGCAGTCACTACAGAATAATAACTTACATCGCATAATATTTGACAGGCTCACTAACAGCTATGCATCTTTGAAAAACTTACCAGCAGTAAGCACTGTCGAAATAATCTCTACAGCGTTTGACAATGTTGAATGATGTTAAAACATCAAATAAAATGAGAAATCAATCAGCCTGATTGCTGGATTAAGATCAAAGACTTGTGTAAGTATATTGCCTAATTGTTAGTATTACAGTAAATTACCATATTTACCCTAAGTATTCGTACATTACCAGACACTTTTTTGGTGTATGTTGTTCTAAGGTATTTCAGTGGTAAAGACTAAGCACATTACAGGCACTGAAGTCCTGTAGAAGACTGCTCCTTCCTGATTTGAAGCTATACTGTTTGCTCAGCCGTTTTTTAGGCTGTTATTTGTACGAATACATAAGGTGTCTACGGTAATCATCAATAATATGCTACATGTGTCCAGTACTTAAATTTTGTCATTCCAGTAATTAAATTCTGTGATTATTACAATGTCTGATATGAACTTTCGGCCATGAAGGGCTATTTTGTAAATATCAGCTAACCCAATAGCTCAGTGGTAGTGTCCACTTCAGGAATAGGTTGGATCCCTGGTCGCGCCATACCAAAGGCGTGAAGTATTGTACTAGACGCCCTCTTGGCTGATACTCGCATTATGGGGTGGGGGGGTCCTGGGAAGATACATGAATGCAGGTAACTATTTGTTAAAGGATATTTTGTCTGTTGCAATAAAAGCTCTTCAGAGCTTATGTTACTTGTTTCGGATATGCGACATTAAATAAAGCTTCTTTATCCTTACCATGGTAGTAGTGCAAGCATAAACAAATGCTGTCTCTTTCATCACCTTAATACACTAGTTAAGCTGCACTTTATATAAGGAAATAATTGATCTTTGCAGGGATCTATACAATTTGTTAACTCACCATAGCCGAAGGCTCCGGGGGAGCTTTTAGTATAGGCAGTGATCCGCCGTTTCGAATGACTTCTCTTCAGAAACTGCTGGGCCAAATGAAACCAAATTACATTAGGGTTCTCTATGGGTTGGGGGAAAGAAAGTTTGTTCATGGGATCTTGGTCACATGACCAAGATGGCCGCCATGTCCATATATGGTAAAAACCTTAAAAAATCTTCTTCGCAGGAACCAAAGCGGCAGACCTTGAAACTTGGTATGCAGCATCGGGGACTCGGGCCCTACAAAATTTGTTCAAATGATGACCTTTGGTTAACCTTGGCCTGTTTTACGTATGGAAAAAAGGGCAGAACAGTGTATTTTTCTGATTGCATAGTAACCTGTGGCATTAGACCTGGCTTTACATTTTATCATTTCTTCAACAATTCAAAAAGCAGTTATATTTTCTGATTCACTTTCTTAAGGCTTTAGACCATTCATCATCTAAAAATCCTCAAATATCACGGAGCGTGATAGCTCAGTGGTTAGTGCACTTGCCTCTGATGCTAGAGGTCCCAGGTTCGATCCACGGAAGCGGCGATAAAATTTCGGTGTCCAAACACGCTCCATTGGCATCATTTGCAGGGATGAACGTTATAAAGTGCACCGTCCTTCGGATCGGGACGTTAACTGGAGGCCCCCTGTGCAGGGAGAACCATCCCCTGTGCAGGTTAAAGATCCCTACCGTAATTACATGATTAACGTGTAGGCTTTTATCCTGCAAAACCTGGAGTGTATGTAATATACACCTGCGATAATGGTCAAATGTGACCGACGCAGTATCAGAAGATAGATAGATAGATAGATAAATACAAAAATTGATTGAAGGACATTATGAAATTTCTAAAACACACCAAATCTTGTTTTGTTGGCTTCCGAGCCATATTGGCATTGTCGGCAATGGTTGTTCTGACAAGAAAGCAAAGGAATCGCTCAATCTTGATCCGTCTGTTTTTAAAATTCCTTTTGATAATTTTAAACCATTTATCAACAGATACATTTGTCGAAATGGCAAGGCGAATTGGATCGTGAAATAGATAACAAACTCCGTGTCATTTAACCTGGCGTCGGAGCAAAATGCTCTCCTCCACAGTTTTCCAGGAAAGAGGATGTAGTTTTAAGTCGATTGTGCATTGGCCATACTAGAGTTACCCACTCTTATATTTTAAATGGTGATGATCAAACTACTTGTATGGGCTGTGATCAGCCTTTCACTGTTAAACGTATCTTAATTGACTGTGTTGACTTTTCACCCTCCCGTAACATATACCTCAAACCTGACACTTTGCGACAATTGTTTCAAGATGTAACTGTTGATAATATTATTTTGTTCTTAAAAGAAATTGGACTTTTTTTCATAAAATTTAACTGTTTCAGATTTTTATACATATCATACTGACATTTTTATACCCGCTTTTTTGAAATAAAAAAAAAAAAACAAAAAAAAAAACGGGTATATTATTTTCGTCACGGGTGTCCGTCCGTCCGGGCCCTAGAGATACCGCTTTGCTTTCTCTTCAATTCTTTTTGTATCTTTCCTGATACCAACCATATGCCCATTTACCTTACTCTTTTCTGTCTTTTTATCTCAAGAAGGCGGTGGCCAAACGGACCAATCGTGTAGGCATTTTGTTTATGCGAGTATATCTCACGTGTATCTCTAACACCTGTGAAGTAGAAGTAAAACAAAGATCAGGAATTGATACAATTAACTTACTCCATCCATAAAAGACACCAAAGGGAAAGAAATACAAACATTAAGCGACCAGACCATAATGGAAACCTAAACAAAGGAAGGCCATATGGACAGTTACTTTCCCACAAAATGGCCATATGGCCATCCAAAACCAAAAGACACAAGTGACACACACAGTAAGTAACAAACAACAACATAAATAAATCGCCACAGAAGAGCCGTCTTGGAACGGTCAGTGGAAGATTTCCACTGGGGGGCTTAAATCGATTTTACGTGGCCACAATCCCCGCCCTTACTTCCGTCGCGATTTAGACAAATAATTTGTTCAGTCCGCATGAAGGCCTCCTAACTCATCAGTGCAACATCAAGGTGCATTTGAATATGCGGTGTTCACAATTTTCTCTTAAAAGGATAACCACTCCATTATGGTGTTCCCTTGTAGTAGAAGTAAAAAAAAGATCAGGAATAGATAAAGGGAAAGATATACAAACATTAAGCGAGCAGACCACAACGGAAACCCAAACAAAGGAAGGCCATATGGACAGTTACTTTCCCACAAAATGGCCATATGGTCATCCAAAAATAAAAAGACACAAGTGATACACACAGTAAGTAACAAACAACAACACAAATAAATCGCCACAGAAGAGCCGCCTTGGAACGGTCAGTGGAAGATTTCCACTGGGGGGCTCCAAGGAGGGCGGAGAGCACTTGGGACGAAACTAGGATATTCTCCTCATGTCGAATAATAAAACAAGAGGCCCATTGGCCACTACGCTCACCAGAGGTCATGTGGTTTATACCCATCTAGAAACTACGTAGTATGACCCATCTTCTTTCTTATGAATGTTTTCATTGCTCTTAAAGGAACTCATTTTTGATTTTTATTTGCCTTCACTGCAGCTGGTGTTGTGCCGTGTGGCGGCCGTAAAACGTCTCCCCGTACATCAACCATAGTGCAGTTTATATTTTACTTTTGGTCCTTTGAGATCGGCGTGAATATTCTGAGAAGTCAGAAATAAATTATTGGTTTAGACTCATATTCTAGACAGGTTTTTAATTATTTGGACCCCATTTGATTTATATCAGTCTTTGAATCGACTGCCTATTCGAAAATCGCAAAATTGCAGTGTGTTTCCTCTGGCTTTCTCTTTCTTTGCCGGATCATTACAGGGTCACTGATGAGGCTTTATTAGCCGAAACTACGTAGTATGACCCTTCTTCTTTCTTATGAATGTTTTCATTGCTCTTAAAGGAACTCATTTTTGATTTTTATTTGCCTTCACTGCAGCTGGTGTTGTGCCGCGTGGCGGCCGTAAAACGTCTCCCCGTACATCAACCATAGTGCAGTTTATATTTTACTTTTGGTCCTTTGAGATCAGCGTGAATATTCTGAGAAGTCAGAAATAAATTATTGGTTTAGACTCATATTATAGACAGGTTTTTAATTATTTGGACCCCATTTGATTTATATCAGTCTTTGAATCGACTGCCTATTCGAAAATCGCAAAATTGCAGTATGTTTCCTCTGGCTTTCTCTTTCTTTGCCGGATCATTACAGGGTCACTGATGAGGCTTTATTAGCCGAAACTACGTAGTATGACCCATCTTCTTTCTTATGAATGTTTTCATTGCTCTTAAAGGAACTCATTTTTGATTTTTATTGGTCATGTGACAATACCACGAATAATGTTTAATTGCCTCACCCCCATAGAGGCTTTTCATGTAATTTGGTTTCAATCAGCGCAGCTCTTTTACTGAAGAAGAAGATAAAAATACTGAATCAGAGCCATCCAAGACAAAGGTCAGTAATGACCTTGACCTTTGGAATTGATAAACTTCCATACAGCTAACTGCAAATATCATTTTTGATGTCAGAGCCTACCAGGCAATCAGAAATATCCACTATTTTGCCATTTTTTCATAAAAATGTCTAAGTGACCAAATTTGACCTTGACATAAACTGGTCAAGGTCAACCAAAGGTCACCATTTGAACAAACTTGGTAGGGCCAGAGTCCCTGGTGCTGCATACCAAGTTTCAAGATCATCGGCCATTCCGTTCTTGAGAAGAAGATTTTTAAACGTTTTTACCATATATGGGTATTTTGGCCATATTGGTCATGTGACCCAGTCCTCACGAACAAACTTTCGTTCCCTCATTCCATAGAGGCACCACATGTAATGTGGCTTCAATTGGCCAAGGAGTTTAAGTGTAGAAGATAAAAATACTGAATCTGAGGCGTCCTGGACAAAGGTCGGTGAATGACTTTGACCTTTGGAACTGATAAACTTCCATTCAGCTGATTGAAATACCATTTCTGATGCCACTTACTAATCTACAAACAGAAAAATCCACTGTTTTTGCCATTTTTCCATACAAATGTCTAAGTGACCAAATTTGACCTTGACGTAAAACAGGTCAAGGTCAACTTAAGGTCATCATTTGAACAAACTTGGTAGGGCCGGAGTCCCTGATGCTGTATACCAAGTTTCAAGATCATCGGCCATTCAGTTCTTGAGAAGAAGATTTTTAAAGGTTTTTACCATATATGGGCATGGCGGCCATATTGGTCATCTGACCCAATCCTCACGAACCAACTTTCTTTCCCTCATTCCATAGAGGCTCCCAATGTAATTTGTTTCAATTGGCCCAGTAGTTTAAGTGAAGAGAAAGATAAAAAAAACTGAATCTGAGGCATCATGGACAAAGGTCGGTAAATGATCTTGACCTTTGAAACTGATAAACTTCCATTTAGCTGATTGCAAATACCATTTCTGATGCCACTAGCTAACACACAGTCAGAAAAATCCACTGTTTTACCATTTATACATACAAATGTCTAAGTGACCAAATTTGACCTTGACGTAAAACAGGTCAAGGTCAACCGAAGGTCATCATTTGAACAAACTTGGTAGGGCCAGAGTCCCCGATGCTGCATACCAAGTTTTAAGATCATCGGCTATTCGGTTCTTGAGAAGAAGATTTTTAAAGGTTTTTACCATATATGAGCATGGTGGCCATACTGTTCATGTGACCCAGTCCTCCCGAACAAACTTTCGTTCCCCCTTCCCATAGAGGCTCCACATGTAATTTGGTTTCAATTGGCCAAGTAGTTTCAGAGGAGATGTTGTTTGAATATGTTGACGACGCAGACGACGACGACGACGACGGACAATGCCTATACTATAAGCTCCCCCGGAGCCTTCGGCTCTGGTGAGCTAAAAACTAACCGCAAAACGAAAAAACGTCAACGGAACGAAGAGTCAGATGACTCTAGTGATACGATTCAACAGTCTGTTGTTCCAAAACCTTCTAATGCTCCGCGTTTTCTGGTAATTACATCATTGGACGATTCACGCACTGTGTCAAGCTTGTCCCCTTTTGTGATCGAGAAAAGCATTCAATCCATAGCTGGACATCCAAAGAGTATTAAAAAGCTCAGATCCGGTGATCCTCTCTTGGAAATCGAGAAAGAACAACATGTTAAAAACCTGCTCAGCACCAAAAAGTTATTTGATCTTAATGTCAAGATCTCGTTACACAACACACTTAATTCATCTAAGGGTGTCATTCGCAGCCCGGAACTACGTCCATGCAGCGAACAAGAGATTCTTGACAATCTCAGAGATCAAGGCGTTATTGGTGTTCGTAACATCCAAGTTCGTAGAAGTGGTGTGCTTAAATCGACAAGCACTTATGTTTTGACATTTAACACACCAGTTCTACCACAGAAAATCAAAGTAGCATATCTTTCTGTCATCGTAGAGGTATACATTCCGAACCCTCTCAGATGTTACAACTGTCAGGTGTTTGGCCACCACGAAAGCAAATGTCAGAAAAAATCCCTCTGTGCCAATTGTGGTGAAGATAAACATGTCGATAACCATCAACAATGTAAGAACGAGGCCAAATGCGTCAATTGTGGTGAACAACATGCTGTTTTTTCTCGAGACTGTCCAGCTTGGAAAAAAGAAAAAGTAATACTCACAGTTAAAGTACCAACAATCGTTATCTTTCCCAGAAGCTCGGAAAATTGTTGAAGAGCGACATACAACATCAAACACCAGTTACGCCAGCATCACAAAGGGTGCTAGTGTAAAATGTACCAGCTCCGGAACACAGACTGTTGAATCATGTATAGCTGAACTGAAAAAATCTGGTGCATGGAGTAAACCTACTCCAGCACCGCAAAGTTCAACCAATTTATCAGATGGCGCAATCCAAGTTGCTTCGGATCGGTCGACAACGACCGTACCGAAGCCAGCGCCGCATGTAAAAGAGAAAGTCGACTCGGGTTGAACTAATAAGGGATCGGAAGATCCGAGAAAAAAAAACAATTTTCTAAAAAACAGACAGACAACGTAAAATGGAAAGAGACAATATAAAATTCTAGAACAGATTCGGATCTTTGAGTGACGGTGATATGGAGTTCACTGAAGCTCCATCATCACCAAGTGGCAATAACAGATCGAGGTCAGCAACACCACGAGCTGGTGGTAGCAGATCTATATCACCAATTGAACCTCCATAATAGTTTCTAGTCTTAATCTCTTCATAAAATGGATTTAAAACACAAAATAATACAATGGAATTGTCGAGGTCTTAAATCAAATTATATTGAACTTGTATTACTTATTTCATTATTAAACCCATCGGTTTTTTGTTTGCAAGAAACTTTTTTAAAAACTGATGACAGCATTGATGTCAGGGGTTTCAATACATACAACTATATCTATTCTGATGGTAACAAACCATCTGGTGGCAGTTCAATTTTTGTTAAATCGTGTTTACCACAAAGAGAGATCAAATTAAAAACAGACCTACAAGCTGTTGCAGTATCGGGTTCTCTGGATAAAGAAACTACAATTTGCTCTCTATATATCCCACCATCATTTTCTTTAAAGCCCGAACATCTTGACTCATTGCTGAGTAAACTTCTATTGCCATATCTTTTAGTTGGCGACTTCAATGGTCACAATATTTTATGGGGCTGTAAAGATATCAATAACATAGGAGCACTTGTTGAAGATTTTATTGCAAAGAGCGATCTTTGCTTGATGAATGATATATCTTATACTTACCTTCACCCTGCAACAGGTCATTTTTCTTCTTTAGATCTCTCTTTGTGTCACCCATCTCTCCTCTCGGAAATGACTGGTCTGTTCATGATGATCAGTGCGGAAGTGATCACTTACCTGTTATAATTGAGAGCGTACACGAACCAGATGAGGACTGTAACCAGAAATGGAAAATGAATATAGCCGACTGGGAATTATTCCATAATTTATATGAAGAAGAGTTATCAGTTGATCACTTAAATGAATCATCTGACATTGTTTCTGGTTTCACAGATATCAGAACAATGCATTCCAAAGACCTCCACAAATACTAAGAAAAGCAAACCTTGGTTTAATAATGACGGTAAAGAAGCTATTCAAAAGCGCAAACAGGCTCTAAATAAGTTCTTCAGAAAAGCTAAACGACGTAAAATTATTTAGAGCTAAAGCTCGACGAACAATCCGAGCTTCAAAACGAAAGTCATGGAGAGAATGTGTCTCAATATTGAACTACAAAAGCCCCATTAAAAAGGTTTAGGATATGGTACGAAAAATTTCAGGAAAAACAAAGTCCCCTAGTTTTACACATTTAAATACTGGTTTTGACACAAAAGCTTCAACTAAAAAAGATATTTCAGATACTCTTGGTAGCACATTCTTGAGGAATTCATCACCGCGAAATTATTCTGACCCTTTTAGAAATTTCCAAAAGGACCAAGAGAAAAGAAATCTAAACTTCAAATCCCTTAATCACGAAGAATACAACAAACCTTTTAACTTATCCGAACTAGTTGAAGCCATTGACAAATCACATGATACGGCAACCGGCCCCGATGAAATTCATTCTCAGATGCTTAAACATCTGCCAAAAACTTCTCTTTCAACACTTTTAGATATCTATAATAATATTTGGGAAACGGGGGTCTGCCCTGAGAGCTGGCGTTTTGCTACTGTTGTACCAATTCCAAAACCAGGGAAAGATCATGCAGAACCTACGAATTACCGACCGATAGCTTTGACAAGTTGTTTGTGTAAAACATTGGAGAGAATGATAAACAAGAGATTAGTCTGGTACTTAGAGTCCAACAACCTCATTTCAGAATATCAGTCAGGTTTTCGTTCGGAACGTAGTACCAACGACAATTTAATAAGACTAGAAACATTTAAACGAAATGCTTTTATTAATAAAGAACACGTAGTAGCTGTCTTTTTCGACTTGGAGAAAGCATATGATACCACATGGCGTTATGGAATATTGAGAGATCTCGATAACCTGGGACTAAGGGGAAAACTTCCCAGTTTTATTCAAAGTGTTTTAGGTGAGCGTGTATTTCAAGTCCGCGTGGGATCAACCCTCTCAGATCTCTATGCACAAGAGCAGGGTGTCCCTCAAGGTAGTATTCTCTCAACTACGCTATTTAACATCAAAATAAATAATATTGTACAATGTTTGGACGACAAAACAGACTGTTCATTGTATGTTGATGATTTTTGTATATGTTACCGTTCAAAAAACATGAAAACAATTGAACGAAAGTTACAACAAAATTTAAAACCAATAGAAGAATGGACTGATAAAAATGGTTTCAAGTTCTCCAAGTCGAAAACGCAGTGTGTTCATTTTTGTAAACTACGGAAGATTCACGAACATCCTTCCCTGTTTTTATACGGATCACAAATTCCTGTTGTTGAAGAAGCCAAATTTCTTGGGGTCATATTTAATCAAAAGTTATCTTTTATTCCCCATATTAAATATCTTAAAGCGAAATGCTTAAAAGCTATGAATCTATTGAAAGTTTTAGCTCATACAAGTTGGGGAGCAGATCGGTATACTTTATTACATCTTTACCGGTCTTTAATAAGATCTAAATTAGATTATGGGTCTGTTGTTTATGGTTCTGCCAGAAAGTCCTATTCAAAATCATTTGATACTATCCATCACCAAGGCATTCGTTTGGCTATGGGAGCCTTCCGTATTTCTCCCGTATTGAGCCTTTATGTGGAAGCAGGTGAACCATCCTTCACTTCGCGCAGAGAGAAACTATCACTTCAGTATGCTATCAGACTTGAAATCTTCCACTGACCGTTCCAAGGCGGCTCTTCTGTGGCGATTTATTTATGTTATTGTTTGTTACTTATTGTGTGTATCACTTGTGTCTTTTAATTTTGGATGGCCATATGGCCATTTTGTGGGAAAGTAACTGTCCTTATGGCCTTCCTTTGTTTAGGTTTCCATTATTGTCTGGTCGCTTAATGTTTGTATTTCTTTCCCTTTGGTGTCTTTTGTGGGTGGAGTAAGTTAATTGTATCAATTCCTGATCTTTGTTTTACTTCTACTTTGCTGCTAATCCATCTAGCCCGACATTCCAAATTTCGTTTCCACCTGAATTTGTAGATAAGTATGAAACTAAACCCACAGCAATCAAACCGTTTGGATTACGAATCGTACCACTGCTAGAAAATTCAGGTATCGACCTTAGAAATATTCAAAAACATGAAACCGCCGAAGTTCCATCTTGGTGTATTAAAAAACCTAATATTCTGTTTGACTTACATGATGGCAAAAAATCCGAATCAAATCCGATACTTCTCAAACAAAACTTTCAGGTACTGCAGTCACGTTACAATGATTACCAGCAAGTCTATACTGATGGTTCCAAAGAAGGATATAAAAAAGTAGAAGTAAAACAAAGATCAGGAATCGATACAATTAACTTACTTCACCCATCAAAGACACCAAAGGGAAAGAAATACAAACATTAAGCGACCAGACGACAATGGAAACCTAAACAAAGGACGGCCATAAGGACAGTTACTTTCCCACAAAATGGCCATCCCAAACCAAAAGACACAAGTGATACACACAATAAGTAACAAACAACACCATAAATAAACCGCCACAGAAGAACCGCCTTGGAACGGTCAGTGAAAAGACTTCCACTGGGGGGCTTAAATCGATTTTACATGGCCACAATCCTCGCCCTTACTTCCGTCGCGATTTAGACAAATAATTTGTTCAGTCCGCATGAAGGCCTCCTAACTCATCAGTGCAACATCTCCGTGAACACAAAAAATCAAAGAAGCACAGAGGTGAGACAATGGTGAGGACTCGACAGCAAGAAACCACTGAAATGCTGGAGCAAAAGAAAACCAACAGTTAGACTCCGATGGGCCCGACCAGAGACAGAGCATCAGGCACCAACCAACATTACCTTGAATTAGATCTCTCTAATTCTCAATAAGCCTTTATGTTGGAGCCGTCATAGAATCTGAGGCCTGACCCACCGGCGTGCAATTAAAGAGGGAAGCAAAGTTTCCAACCGTGATTGGGTTAACTACCATGCATGCAGTCTGTCGTATAACATCCATGTTGTACCCAATCTTTTTATCTCGAAGAATGATTTTACGAAATTGGGTGCTGAAGTCATTACTGTTATATATTTTTCTGACTTTATATACTAAGTCACCATAAAATTTGGGTTCCGATAGACCTTGTTGCAGAAGAGATTTTAAGTCCAATATTGAATTTTGAAAATTAAATCAGAATGGCGTCTATAAAATTTTGAAAAGGTTTTGCGTAGTTAATGGTACCGATAACCCTGATTAAGGAGTTTAGCCGTTAATAATTTATTACGAGTGTTGAAGTCAGTTACATGACTACACACTCTAGCAAATCGAATTAATTACGAAATATAAACGCCATAGGATGGCGCGCGAGGAACATCACCATCCAAAAAAGGAAAATTTACAATCTCAAAATCAAAGTCATCGCGTTTATCATATATTTTGCACGAAACAAACCCATCTACAATAGATAGATGTAAATCCAAAAACTGGGCCTCGGTATCAGAAGAATTTGCTTTATTTAACTGAAGTTCTGGGGGGTAAATCTGACTGATCAAACCATCAAAATAGGTATTATCAATATTTAATAAATCATCTAAATATCTAGAAGTAGAGCTAAAAGCTTCAATAATTTCAGATTGGTTATCAATGGAAAGCGACAACATGAAGTCTCTTTCATAACAATACAAGAACAGATCAGCCATACGAGGTGCGCAATTCGTACCCATCTGAATACCCAGAATTTGTCTAAATAACTTAGTACCGAATCTAATATAAATATTGTCAAGTAGAAAGGTGAGGGCATCACACACTTCCTGACATGACCAAAGTGTATAATTCTTATGCTCTTTAGAAGTGAAAAATGCATTTCTGACATTACATGCAAGATAGAGAGAATCTTCTCTGTGAAAAGCCCATTTAATTAAATCATTAAGCTTTTCTTTTATAAGATTATGAGGAAGTGTAGTGTATAGAGTGGAAAAATCGTAAGTAGACAGACTTGAAGCACGAAAATGTCTGGATTTCAATTTATTTAAAACCTCATTCGAATTTTTTATAGACCAAAGCAGATTTCTTCCTGACCTTTCAAGGACTTTATCACAATATTTAATCACATGCGTTTTAATAGCAGTAAGACAGGAAGTTAATAATTAGTTAGAGCCTGTTTGCGCTTTTGAATAGCTTCTTTACAGTCATTATTAAACCAAGGTTTGCATTTCTTAGTATTTGTGGAGGTCTTTTGAATGCATTGTTCTGATATATTAATACGTGTATCTGTGAAATCAGAAACAATGTCAGATGATTCACTTAAGTGATCAACTGATAACTCTTCTTCACACAAATTCTGGAATAATTCCCAGTCGGCTTCATTCATTTTACATTTCTGGTTACAGTCTTCATCTGGTTCATTTACGCTCTCAATTATAACAGCAATGTGATCATTTCCGCACTGATCATCATGAACAGACCAGTCATAGTCCAAGAAGAGAGATGGGTGACACAGAGAGAGATCTAAAGAAGACAAATGACCTGTCGCAGGGTGAAGGTAAGTATAAGATTTATCATTCATCAAGCACAGATCGCTCTTTGTAATAAAATCTTCGACAAGTGCTCCTCTGTTATTGATATCTTTACAGCCCCAAAGAATATTGTGACCATTGAAGTCGCCAACCAAACTATACGGCAACGGAAGCTGACTCAGCAATGAGTCAAGATGTTCGGGCTTTAAAGAAAATGAGGGTGGGATATATAGAGAACAAACTGTAGTTTCTTTATCCAGAGAAACCGACACTGCTACAGCTTGTAGGTCTGTTTTTAATTTGATCTCTCTTTGTGGTAAACATGATTTAACAAAAATTGAACTGCCACCAGATGGTTTGTTACCATCCGAATAGATATAATCATATACATGTATATTGAAACCCCTGACATCAATATTGTCATCAGTTTTTAAAAAAGTTTCTTGCAAACAAAAACCGATGGGTTTAATAAAGAAATAAGTAATGAGTTCATTATAATTTGACTTAAGACCTCGACAATTCCATTGTATTATTTTGTGTTTTAAATCAATTTTTGGAGAGATTAAGACTAGAAACTATTTTGGAGCTGCAATTGGTGATATTGATCTGTTATTACTTCGTGGTGTTGTTGACCTCGATCTGTTACTTCGAGGTGATGGAGTATCAGTGAACTCCATATCACTGTCACTCAAAGATCCGAATCTGTTCTGATATTTTATACTGTCTCTTTCCATTTTACGTTGTCTGTCTGTTTGTTTTTGAGATGTTTGTTGTTTTTGAAATTGTTGTTGTTTTTTTTAAATCGTTTTTCATCATTTCCAAAGTACCGTTTTTCAATATTTTGTCTGATTTTTTGTCTGGAATTGGCTGTGGTGGTGTTTCTTGGATGTTGGTATTGTTGGCTTGATCGTCAGTTTTGCTTTTTGTTTTTAATGTTTTTAAAGGTTCGAGACCAGGAATCGGATCCGTCTGAGTGACAGCATCTTCAACAGATACCTTTGTAACAGGTGCCTGTGCGATGCTGGCATAACTTACACCGGGAACAGGGGGTAGTGGACTCAACAATGTTCCGCGCTTCAGGGAACGAGATGTTTTTTGTAAATTTTACTGTTAATATTTCTTTTTCTTTGTGACATTCTTTAGAGTTGGCGCTGTGCTTTTCCCCACATTTAACACAGTGGGGTTCATTCTTACAGTTTTGTTCCGTATGGTTGGCACAGATAGGGTCTCTGGAACATCTATTTTCGTGATGCCCATATTTCTGGCACTCGTGGCAGCGCAACGGATTTGGAATGTTAATTTCAACGTCAACTCTAAAGTATGCCACTTTGACAGTTTTGGGCAATACTGGTGCGTTAAAAGTGAAAACAAAAGTGTTAGTGTCTACTAATTGTCCGTTTCGTTTTGTTTTGTTTCGTTTAACAGCTGTAACTCCTTGAGATCTGGTGCCTTCGAGAATCGCCTCCTCGCTGGAGTTCCTCAAATCTGGGCAACGAATTACCCCTTTTGAGGAATTCAGCGAGGTATGAGGATACACTCTCACTGCTAAATTGTGAAATGAACTTGTTCTCAGGAGATTCTCGGCATGACTTTTTTTGTTTACCTCAATGAGCAGCTGTTTCGATCTATATAATTTTTTTTATGTTTTTAGGTTCTCCTGCAATTCCAGAAATAACTTTTTGGATGACAAAAGGCGAAAGTGATGTAATTGGTTGGTTTTCTTCCTTACATTCTATGAGAATGAAGCGCGGGAAATGTTGAGTTGTAGTGTTAATTGTTGTTATGTCGTCGTTGTCCATTATGTCAGCATCTGATGTGTCTTGGGTCGATTTCTTTCTTTTGTTATCTTTAACCATAATGAAAAGATAATGATTCGTCCTCCGTGCTCTCCGCCCACCGATGAGCCCTACGAGGGAACACTTTTTGTGAGTGGATTTCCTACCTCAAGTGTTAGAGATACACAGAAGATATACTCGTACAATAAAAAAACTGCACGATTGGTCCGTTTAGCCGCCGCCTTCTAGAAATTGGAAGGTTGTGAAAAAAGACTGCAAAATTGCAGTACGTTTTCTCTGGCTTTCTTTGCCGGATCATTACAGGGTCACTGATGAGGCTTTATTAGCCGAAACTACGTAGTATTACCCATCTTCTTTCTTATGAATGTTTTTATTGCTCTTAAAGGAACTCATTTTTGATTTTTATTTGCCTTCACTGCAGCTGGTGTTGTGCCGTGTGGCGGCCGTAAAACGTCTCCCCGTACATCAACCATAGTGCAGTTTATATTTTACTTTTTGTCCTTTGAGATCAGTGTGAATATTCTGAGAAATCGGAAATAAATTATTGGTTTAGACTCATATTCTATACAGGTTTTTAATTATTTGGACCCAATTTTGATTTATATCAGTCTTTGAATCGACTGCCTTTTCGAAATTTGCAAAATTGCAGTATGTTTTCTCTGGCTTTCTTTGCCGGATCATTACAGGGTCACTGATGAGGCTTTATTAGCCGAAACTACGTAGTATTACCCATCTTCTTTCTTATGAATGTTTTTATTGCTCTTAAAGGAACTCATTTTTGATTTTTATTTATGAGCAAACGGTGGGTATTCAGGATGATACAAAAGGCAAGGAAGAGAAAGTGAAAGGTATTCCTAGGGCTAGGCGCGACCAGCCGATTGATCGTGCCGTACCGCACGGCCGCCCGTCTTACCGAAGTCCAGGCCAAAGAGGTGTGTTGGGTAACTGAAGCACTGGACTCCAGTTAACCCTCAACCTCCAGGACCCCTTCATCCGGCTTACGGGATGCCACCCACGGCAAACGGGTGGTACTTCCTTTAGCTCTTCTCAATGGGCACAAAGACCACAGCGGCAGTGTGCCCAGTGGGAATTGAGCCCCCAGGGCCACGGCAAGGCAGGAAGTCTAATACCTGGGGGTATATCGTATGATATGTGCATGACTTGTGCATGGAGCAGCACATTTTGCTTACCGTATTTAACCTAAAATATTTCACTCGCACTGCCTTACCATATACCTACTAAAATAATTTAGATGTGCAAAAGCACCAGAGAGGTTTCCTATTCCATCTCGTAACAACGTGATTGAAGAAAGATTTACACAAATTTAAGACAGATATTTTTAGAAATTGATTTGTTCTTTTACTCAACACCTCTTAAGATATTCTATTAAATATTATTATCAGATTGTAGGATGCGAATGACGATTTAAAAAAAAAAAATCTGATCTGTTTTTGCATTACTAGTGATAATAATATTTAATACAACTCTTGAAGCAAACTAAAGTCATTTCTTATGTATTATTCAACAGGGACGGATACAGTTTTCTTTGAAAGGTTAGATTTTACTGAGGGCACTCGATTCTAACACCTTTTACTGAAGGTGCATTGATTCACACCCCTCCGAATCCCATCTGAATCCGTCACTGATGTTTTGGGTTTTTGCTGCTCCTTATAAATCATCTGATATTGTGCTGATTGTTAATCAAATATGAGCAAAAAACAGGGTATCGGAGAAAAAAGTTCGTAAGCTTCAGTTGCAGCTAATTGGAAATAATTTACATGAAAATATTTAGTTGTCGGATGAACACCAACGTCTGTGTTTGAGACTATTATATGGTAGACCCAGAAATCCCATGCTCCGTTTAATTCTTTTGCGCCTCAGTATCCAGTGGGATCTACTGATCGTCGGTGCATAGCCATCTTCATTCTGGCGTTGACTGTCTTGTGAATCTTTCCTGAAGATATACAAACAAGTACAATGTACAGTATTGCGTGTCCATTTACACACACACAAATCCTTTTCATATACAACTTCTAACCAACTGTATAAAACGAAAAGGTATATAGAAAAGTGCACAAGAAGCATATTTACCTAGTTCATTTATTTACTTTTGTTGATTTTATAGTCCTTTCAAGATTATTTCGCTTATATCGACCCGAGCGGTAATCAGACGTATGATGAAAGCCGGATTACTAGGGAGAAAAAAAATACCTAAGATTATAAAAACACGGGCTGCTATGAATCTCAGCCGTACAAGTAAAAAAGCTTACCGATCTGCCGATGGCTCGGGAAAACAACTCGATGCGTTCTCTTCCTCAAAACCGGCCCCGATAGCTCAGTTGGTAGAGTGTCCGCTCCGGGGAACGGGACGTCACGGGTTCGATCCCGGGCCGCGACATACCAAAGTCGTTAAAAATGGTACCAGCTGCTCCTCGCCTGGCACTCAGATTTACGTGGAAGAGCTAGGACTGGTCGACCCAGTGTCAGGATAATGTGACTGGGTGTTGTATCATGTAATGCGCTGGGACATGATACTTCAGTGAGGCAGCACTATAAAAGTGAGCATTGAGCTCCCTGTCGCAACCAGACACCGTCGTGATATGACTGAAAAATTATTGAAAGCGACGTTTAACCCGAATTCACACACACACACACACACACACACACACACACTTCCTCAAAGTCCGTCTCTGAGTCAGAAATTTCAATGGCGTCGATCGCCGATGCTTGGCTGTTAGCTTCTGATTCATTGTCGGTGCCTCCATTTGAGTTCCTACTTTCATGATTAATGAAGCGACCTGAACGCTCATCAAGTCCTTGATTTATTTTTCAAAAAACCTGTTTTTGGTCTTGGCATAATTTTCTCAAGCTATTGTCATGGCTAATAACTTGACCTTTTAGGTTTTGAATTTCTGCTATTAAAGTTGAACGATCCATTTTATTTATTCTACAGATCATTCAGGTTCTTCGGTATATATACATACTTGATCTAGGAAGGAACATCGTTTTCCCTAAAAACAAAAACAACAACATAAAAAAAAAATCACCAGAAACTAGGAAACTGGTGGGTGTAAAAATAAGCAGGGTGTTTGCATGTCATACAACAGGAACCTGAGTTTTCAAGATTGTTTTACTGGTCCGGAGGGTTACTGTACTGGCTACGTCATAAGTAATTATAAAGAAGCAGTATTGTATGACATTGTAAAGTCCAAAAATCTATTTTCCACAAGGATAGTATTTGATTCGTTAAAGAAAGATGTGGTAGCATGAAAAAAAATCCCTCCCTCTGAGGTCCTGGATTCAGAGATACGATCTCGGATACAATAACAGGAGACGTGGCTATAGGTGACTGAAAATATCAGTAGAATTTCTTTTTTTCGATTGTTTATTTAGAATTGGGTTTACACCTAGCAGGGGGAATTATGACATGTAAGGCATGTACAAAGCAGACAGGTCTATGGAAGGAATCAAGTCGTCGTATGTGTCACTTGTATCGAAAACTGTTCAGGCATTGTTGATCATAGAACAGGAAAAGTGGGCGGATTTGGGTGTGTTATAGGTATATGATTACTGTAGAACCCTGAAAGTAAAGGACTTTTATAGAACATATTTGACTTCACTACAGCTGGTGTGTGGGAATGTGTGGCGGCGGTAAAACGTCTCCCTGCCCTACATCATAGTGTAGATTAAATTTTCTTGCCCTTTGGGATCATTGATTCCGTTGTGGAATTTTGAAAATATCTGAGGGTCACTGATGAGGCCTAATTGGCCGAAACTAGCTAGTCTGGCCCAGAAAACAAGTACACTACATATTTTCTTTTCAGTTCTGTTGTGTATTCCTTGCTTCCAAAGGATAACCCTTTTATAGAACATATTTGACTTCACTACAGCTGGTGTGTGGGAATGTGTGGCGGCGGTAAAACGTCTCCCTGCCTTACTTCATAGTGTAGATTATATTTTCTTGTCCTTTGGGATCATTGATTCCGTTGTGGAATTTTGAAAATATCTGAGGGTCACTGATGAGGCCTAATTGGCCGAAACTAGCTAGTCTGGCCCAGAAAGCATGTACACTCCATATTTTTAGCTCATCGTCACGTAGTGACGAGGTGAGCTTTTGGGATTACTTTTTGTCCGTCGTGCGTGCGTGCGTCCGTCCGTGCGTAAACAATTTCTTCAAACGACATCTCCCAAACCACTGATTGGATTTTGCCCAAACTTCACAGGAATGATTCTTAGGTGGTCCCCTTTCAAAGTTGTTCAAATGGTTCCGTTCCGTTGCACATATAGGTCACAGGAGCCAAAAAGATTTTTTTCACCGCAAACTTAAAAAATCTTCTTCTCTGAAACCGCAAGTCCCAGGTCTTTGATATTCGGCATAAAGCTTCATCTAGTGGACCCCTACCAAGATTGTTCAAATTATAGTGCTGGGGCCAAAAATGCCCCCGCCCCGGGGCCCTTTGGTTTTGCATGGGCTTATATAGGGAAAATCTTTAAAAATCTTCCTTCTCTGAAACCGCAAGGCCCAGGTCTTTGATATTTGGTATGAAGCTTCATCTAGTGGACCCCTACCAAGATTTTTCAAATTATAGTGCTGGGACCAAAAATACCCCCGCCCCGGGGCTCTTTGGTTTTACATGGGCTTATATATGGAAAATCTTTGAAAATCTTCTTCTCTGAAACCGCAAGGCCGAGGTTTTTGATATTTGGTATGAAGCTTCATCTAGTGGGGTCCAACCAAGATTGTTCAAATTATAGTGCTGGGGCCAAAAATGCCCCCGCCCCGGGGCCCTTTGGTTTTACATAGGCTTATATAAGGAAAATCTTTAAAAATCTTCTTCTGTGAAACTGCATGGCCCAGGTCTTTGCTATGAATCTTCATCTAGTGGACCCCTACCAAGATTTGTTCAAAAATATAGTGCTGGGGCTAAAAATGCCCCCGCCCCGGGGCCCTTTGGTTTTACATAGGCTTATATAGGGAAAATCTTCAAAGATCTTCTTCTGAAACTGCAAGGCCCAGGTCTTTGATATTTGGTATGAAGCTTCATCTTGTGGACTTCTACCAAGATTATTCAAATTATAGCCCTGGGGCCAAAAATGCCCCCGCTGCGGGGCCCTTTGGTTTTACAAAGACTTATATAGGGAAAATCTTGAAAAATCTTCTTCTCTGAAACCACAAGGCCTAGGTCTTTGATATTTGGTATGAAGCTTCAGCTCGTGAACCTCTACCAACATTGTTCAAATTATAGCCCTGAGACCAAAAATGCCCACGCCTCGTGGCCCTTTGGTTTTACATAAACTTATATAGGGAAAATCTTTAAAAATCTTCTTCTATAAAACCACATGGCCTAGGTCTTTGATATTTTGTGTGAAATTTCATCTAGTGGACCTCTATCGAGATTGTTCAAATTATAGCCCTGGGGCCAAAAATGCCCCCGCCCCGAGACCCTTTGGTTTTACATAGACTTATATAAGGAAATCTTGAAAAATCTTCTTCTCTGAAAATGCAAGGCCCATATCTTTGATATTTGGTATGGACCTTCATCTAGTGGACCTCTACCAAGATTGTTTAAATTATAGGATTCGGGCCACAAATGCCCCCGCCCCAGGACCCTTTGGTTTTACATAGACTCATATAGAGATAATCTTTGTAAATCTTCTCTGAAACAGCAAGGCCCAGGTCATTGATATTTGGTGTGAAGCTTCATCTAGTGGACCTTTATCAAGATTGTTTAAATTATAGCCCTGAGGCCAAAAATGCCCCGGCCCCGGGGCCATTTGGTTTTACATAGGCGTATGTAGTGCTGGGGCCACAAATGCCCCTGCCCCAGGGCCCTTTGGTTTCACATGGACTTATATAATAGAGATACTCTTTGAAATGATGATGATGATTTCGTGTTTAACGACGCGACGCGTCAACCCTCTTTGTGGGTCATAAGCGTCAAACGGTTAATGGTTAACGGCATTGAGAATTATGAGGATATTAAAAGTAAAAAAGTTAGTTGGATATGTATAAAAATCTTAAACAGTTAAATCTTATGAAAAAGTCCAATTTCGTTTAAGAATAAAATAATATTTTCAAAAGGTACATCTTGAAACAATTGTTGCAAAGTGTCAGCTTTGAAGTATAAGTTACGGGACTGTGAAAAGTCTACACATTCAATTAAAATATGTTTCACAGTGAATGGCTGACCACAGCCTACTCAGGAAGGCTGTTCATCACCATTTAAAATATAAGAATGAGTAACTCTAGTATGGCCAATGCGCAGTCGTGTTCATACTACATCCTCTTTCCTGGAAAACTGTGGAGGAGAGCACCTTTTTCCAACGACAGGTTTAATGGCATGGAGTTTGTTATCTATTGCACGGTCCCATTCGCCTTGCCATTCCGACAAGATGTATCTGTTGATAAATGGTTTAAAATTATTAAACGGAATTTTAAAAACAGACGGATCATGATTGAGCGATTCCTTTGCTTTCTTGTCAGCAAACTCATTGCCGACAATCCCAATATGGCTCGGAAGCCAACAAAACAAGATTTGGTGCGTTTATAAATGTCATGATGTTTTTCGATCAGTTTTTGTATTTGAGGATTTTTAGATGATGAATGGTCTAAAGCCTTAAGCACAGAAAGTGAATCAGAAAATGTATTTGCTTTTTGAAATGATGAAGAACTGATAAAATCTAAAGCTAGGTCTATTGCTTTGGCTTCAGCTGTAAAAATAGATGAACCATCTGGAAGGCGCAAGGTTTGATGTGTATCTTTAGAAACATACGCACAACCAACTTTATCTCCTTCTTTGGAACCATCAGTATAGACTTGCTGGTAATCATTGTAACGTGACTGCAGTACATGAAAGTTTTGTTTGAGTAGCATTGGATTTGATTCGGATTTTTTGCCATCATATAAGTCAAACAGAATAGAAGGTTTTTTAATACACCAAGATGGAACTTCGGCGGTTTCATGGTTTTGAATATTTTAAGGTCGATACCTGAATTTTCTAGCAGTGGTTAAATACGTTATCCAAAAGGTTTGATTGCTGTGGGTTTAGTTTCATACTTATCTACAAATTGAGGTGGAAATGAAATTTTGGATGCCGGGTAAGATGGATTTGCAGTAAGTCTAATAGCATACTGAAGAGACAGTTTCTCTGCGCGAAGTTCTCCAAGTTGAAAAAAACAGTATGTTCATTTTTGTAATCTACGGAAGAAACACGACCGTCCTTCCCTGTTTTTATACGGATCACAAATTCCTGTCGTTGAAGAAGCCAAATTTCTTGGGAGTCATATTTGATCAAAAGTTATCTTTTATTCCCCATATTAAATATCTTAAAGCGAAATGCTTAAAAGCTTTGAATCTTTTGAAAAGTTTAGCTCTTACAAGTTGGGGGAGCAGATCGGTACACTTTATTACATCTTTACCGGTCTTTAATAAGATCTAAATTAGATAATGGGTCTGTTGTTTATGGTTCTGCCAGAAAGTCTTATTAAAAATCTTTGGATACTACTCATCATCAAGGCCTTCGTTTGGCTATGGGAGCCTTCCGTACTTCTCCCGTATTAAGTCTTTATGTAAATTTTGTCAGTTCCTCAACAATTCAAAAAGCAATTATATTTTCTGATTCACTTTCTCTGCTAAAGGCTTAAGACCATTCATCATCTAAAAATCCTCAAATACAAAAATCGATCGAAAAACACCATGAAAATTTTTAAAACGCACCAAATCTTGTTTTGTTGGCTTCCGAGCCATATTGGCATTGTGGGCAATGAATATGCTGACAAGAAAGCAAAGATATCGCTCAATCTTGATCCGTCTGTTTTTAAAATTCCTTTTAATAATTTTAAACCATTTATCAACAGATACATCTTGTCGGAATGGCAAGATGCATGGGACCATGAAATATATAACAAACTCCATGCCATTAAACCTGTCGTTGGAACAAAATGCTCTCCTCCACAATTTTCCAGGAAAGAGGATGTAGTTTTAACGCGACTGCGCATTGGCCATACTAGAGTTACTCATTCTTATATTTTGAATGGTGATGATCAGCCTTCTTGTGTAGGATGTGATCAGCCATTCACTATTAAACATATCTTAATTTAATGTGTAGACTTTTCACAGTCCCGTGACTTATTTCACAGCGAAGATTCTCTCTATCATGGTTGTTATGTCAGAAATGCATTTTTCACTTCTAAAGAGCATAAGAATTATACACTTTGGTCATGTCAGAAAGTGTGTGATGCCCTCACGTTTCTACTTGCTAATATTTATATTAGATTCGGTACTAAGTAGAAGTGAAACAAAGATCAGGAATCGATACAATTAACTTACACCACCCATCAAAGACACCAAAGGGAAAGAAACACAAACATTAAGCGACCAGACCATAATGGAAACCTAAACAAAGGAAGGCCATAAGGACAGTCACTTTCCCACAAAATGGCCATATGGCCATCCAAAATAAAAAGACACAAAATAAACCGCCACAGAAGAACCGCCTTGGAACGGTCAGTGGAAAGATTTCCACTGTGTGTGTGTGTGTGTGGGGGGGGGGGGGGGCTTAAATCGATTTTACGTGGCCACAATCCTCCAATCCTCGCCCCTTACTTCTGTCGCGATTTACACAAATAATTTGTTCAGTCCGCAAGAAGGCCTCCTAACTCATCAGTGCAACATCTCCGTGAACACAAAAATCAAAGAACCACAGAGGTGAGACAACGGTGAGGACTCGACAGCAAGAAACCACTGAAATGCTGGAGCAAAAGAAAACCAACAGTTAGACTCCGATGGGCCCGACCAGAGATAGAGCATCAGGCACCAACCAACATTACCTAGAATTAGATCTCTCTAATTCTCAATAAGCCTTTACGTTGGAACCGTCATAGAATCTGAGGCCTGACCCACCGGCGTGCAATTAAAGAGGGAAGCAAAGTTGCCAACCGTGATTGGATTAACTACCATCCATGTTGTACCCAATATATATACCCCCGCAAACGAAGTTTGAAGGGGGTATATAGGAGTCAGCTTGTCGTCTGTCGTCGGTCCGTTACAAAACAAGAGGCCCATGGGCCACTATGCTCACCAGAGCTCAGGTGGGCACTGCCAAATTGCAGCCATGTATTTTAACATGATATCATTTTAATCTGCCAAATGAACCCCCATATCCAAATGAGCATCAATGTGGACTCAGTATATGAAACATTAGGCCTTTTATGAAGTAGAGGGGGTGGGGCATGGACCCAATGGAGCCCTGGTTGGTATCACTAAATGTGTCTTATCACAAAGAACAAGAATATATATGGTTTAGCAGTGGGGATCTGCATGGCTGGAGATATAAGTGGAGGGGTTGGAGCATGCCCTGTCGTTCCCAGGAAAGCCCAAGATTGTTGTCCCTAAATGTGTCTCATCATAAGGACCAAGTATATATATGGTTTAGGGGTGGGAATCTGAACGGTTTCCAAGATATCCTTTCATGAAGTGGAAAGGAGAGGACTGGCCCCTGGGGACACCCCTACAGTAGGTGTGCTAATAATAAGGAACAAGAACATATATTTCTGAAATATATGGCCTTTTATGAAGTGGAAGGGCGGGGCACATTGCCTCAGCACAAAGAGACCCCCAAGTTGGTGTGACTGAATGAGTCTTATCATAAGGAACAAAATATATATGGTTTAGGGGTGGGGATCTGAACTATTTCTGAGATATGTGGCTTTTAATGAAGTCAAGCGGTGGAGCAAGGCCCGGGCATGCCCCGGGGACTCACAAGCTGGTGTCAATGAATGTGCCTTATCATAAGGAAGATGAATATATATGGTTTAGGGGTGGGGCTCTGAACAGTTTCTGAGATATAAGGCCTTTTGTGAAGTGCAGGGGTGGGGCAAGGCCCAGGGAGACCCCCAGGTTGGTGTCAATGAAAGTGTCTTATCATAAGGTACAAGAATATATATGGTTTAGGGGTGGGGATCTGTAAGGTTTCCGAGATATTGTGATATTATGAAATGGAGGGGGTGGGGCATGGCCCCAGCACATCCCTGGGGACCCCCAGGTTGTGGCACTGAATGTGTCTCATCATAATGAACAAGAACATATATGGTTTAGGGGTGGGGATCTGAACAGTTTCTGAGATATATGGCCTTTTGTGAAGTGAAGGGGTGGGGCATGGCTCCGGCGCACCCCGGAAGACCCCCAATTTGGGGTCAATGAATGCGTCTTATCATAAGGAGCAAGAATATATATGGTTTAGGGGTGGGGATCTGTAAGGTTTCCGAAGATATTGGGCCTTTTATGAAATGGAGGGGCGGGACATGGCCCCGGCGCATCCCGGGGGACCCCCAGTTTGATGTCACTGAATGCGTCTTATCATAAGGAACAAGAGTATATAGGGTTCAGGGGTGGGGATCTGAATGGTTTCCGAGATATTGGGCCTTTTATGTAGTGGAGGGGGTGGGGCATGGCCTCGGCACATCCCGGAGGACCTCCAGGTTGGTGTCACTGAATGCGTCTTATCAATAGGAACAAGAATATATATGGTTTAGGGGTGGTGATCTGTAAGGTTTCTGAGATATAAGTCATTTTATGAAGTACTGGGGGCGGGGTATGGCCCCGGCACAACCTACTGGACCCCCAGGTTGACATAAAAGCATATGGCTGAGAGAAGTTTACTAAAGGAACATTTCTATGAAAGTTTTGTCAAAATATCTGCAAAGGCTTTGTAGTTAATGCCATTTTTCAATTTTCCCCATTATAAGTCTATGGAAAATCTAAGTTGCCATAGCAACCAAACTAATGAGCCGAATTTCATAAAAAACACAAAACCTGTAAAGGCAAATATGGTGAATATTTCCATAAACTTTCAGCCTCATAGAGCATACGGTTTCTGAGGAGATGATTTTTTAAGTATTTTTTTTTCTATTTTTTCATTTTGGTTTCCATGGCAACCATTAAAATTGAGCAGTAGGCCTAAAATCATATGGTAGATACTAGATTGCTTAAGGAACATTTCTATGAAAGTTTTGTTCCAATATCTGCAAAGGCTTGGCAGTTAATGCCATTTTTCAATTTTCCCCATTATAAGTCTATGGGAGCTCTAAGTTGCTATAGCAACCAAACTAATGGGCCAATTTTCATAAAAAACACAAACTTTCAATCCCCCAGCCCAAGGATGCTACAGACAAAATTTGGGCTGAATCGGTCCAGTGGCTTCAGAGAAGAAGATGTTTGAAAGTGTTGACGTCAGACGACGACAACGACGACGACGACAACGCCGGACAACTGCCTATCCTATAAGCTCCCCCGGAGCCTTCGGCTCTGGTGAGCTAAAAACGTTAACATTGCTCATAACTTCCTTATTCTTTGACCGATTTCTTTAATATTCACATACACACACACACCTTACCACTAGTACTTAAGAGTGATATACACAAACCTGACCTTGACCTCTACGTTGACCTTCCTCAAGGTCAAATACTTGTAAAAATTTGTCGTCGGTCCGTTACAAAAAACTTTAACATTGCTCATAACTTCCTTATTCTTTGACCGATTTCTTTAATATTCACACACCTTGCCACTAGTACTTAAGATTGATATACACAAACCTGACCTTTACGTTGACCTTCCTCAAGGTCAAATACTTGTAAAAATTTGTCGTCGGTCCGTTACAAAAAACTTTCACATTGCTCATAACTTCCTTATTCTTTGACCGATTTCTTTAATATTCACACACCACACACCTTGCCACTAGTACTTAAGATTGATATACACAAACCTGACCTTGACCTTTACGTTGACGTTCCTCAAGGTCAAATACTTGTAAAAATTTGTCTGACAACGCATGCGGGGGTATAATTGGCGCCCGTTAGGCGGCAGCTCTAGTTTTATATCGAAGAATGATTTTACGAAATTGGATGCTGAAGTCATTGCGGTTATGTATTTTTCTGAATTTATATACTAAGTCACCATAAAATTCGGGTTCCGATACACCTTGTTGCAGAAGAGATTTAAGTCCAATATTGAATTTTGAAATTAAATCAGAATGTCGTCTATAAAATTTTGAAAAGGCTTTGCGTAGTTTATGGTACCGATAACCCTGATTAAGAAGTTAAGCCGTTCATCATTTATTACGAGTGTTGAAGTCAGATACATGACTACACACAGCATTTCAGTGTTTTTTTGTTTTTTTTTGCTGTCGAGTCCTCACTGTTGTCTCACCTGTGGTTCTTTGATTATTTGTGTTCACGGAGATGTTGCACTGTTGAGTTAGGAGGCCTTCATGCGGACTGAACAAATTATGTCTAAATCGCGACGGAAGTAAGGGCGAGGATTGTGGCCACGTAAAATCGATTAAAGCCCCCCAGTGGAATTCTTTCCACTGACCGTTACAAGGCGGTTCTTCTGTGCCGGTTTATTTATGTTGTTGTTTGTTACTACTCACTGTGTGTATCAATTGTCTTTTTTATTTTGGATGGCCATTTTGTGGGAAAGTAACTGTCCTGATGGCAATCCTTGGTGTAGGTTTCCATTATGGTCTGGTCGCTTCATGTTTGTGTTTCTTTCCCTTTGGTGTCTTTGATGGGTGGAGTAAGTTAATTGTATTGATTCCTGATCTTTGTTCTACTTTGAATCTTTTGAAGGTATTAGCGCATACTAGTTGGGACGCAGCTCAGTATACCGCATTACATCTTTACCGGTCTTTAATAAGGTCTCAATTAGATTATGGGTCTGTTGTTTATGGTTCTGCCAGAAAGTCTTATTTCAAATCTTTGGATACTATCTATCACCAAGGTCTTCGTCTGGCTATGCGTACTTCTCCCGTATTAAGCCTCTGTGTGGAAGCACCTGAACCATCTTTAACTTCACACAGAGAAAGTTTCTCCTAAGTGTGCTATCACACTTGCTGCTAATCCAATTAAGCCGGCTTTCAAATTTTCATTTCCACCTGAATTAGTAGATAAGTATGAAATTAAACCCAGAGCAATCACACCATCATCATCATCTCTAAATTTTTGGTGGATATTCGCTTTGGTTTATTCATAATTTACATTTACTGGCGATCATAAGCCCAGATCACCAGTTTCAGTGGTGGAGGACGCCTGGGGCCGAATTACTTTTTATCCTAGTGTACAATGTAAAAATCAGTTTGTTGCGGTCGATTTATCATTGAATGGCAGAAAATCAGTTTGTTGCGGTGCATTTATACTTGAATTGTAGCATATAACCCGTTTTAAAGGTGTGGCAGTTCAGTCGTTTGTTTGATTTGAGGTAAAAAACAAGCATAGTAGAAGTAAAAACAAAGATCAGGAATCGGTACAATTAACTTACTCCACCCATCAAAGACACCAAATATGATGATGATTTCGTGTTTAACGACGCGTCAACCCTCTTTGTGGGTCATAAGCGTCAAGCGGTTAATGGTTAACGGCATTGAGAATTATGAGGACATTAAAAGTAAAAAAAGTTAGTTTGATATGTATAAAAATCTTAAACAGTTAAATCGTATGAAAAAGTCCAATTTCTTTTTAGAATAAAATAATATTTTCAAATGGTACATCTTGAAACAATTGTCGTATAGTGTCAGCTTAGAAGTATAAGTTACGGGACTGTGAAAAGTCTACACATTCAATTAAGATATGTTTCACAGTGAATGGCTGATCACAGCCTCACAGGAAGGCTGTTCATCACCATTTAAAATATAAGAATGAGTAACTCTAGTATGGCCAGTGCGCAGTCGTGTTAATACTACATCCTCTTTCCTGGAAAACTGTTGAGGAGAGCATTTTGTTCCAACGACAGGTTTAATGGCATACAGTTTGTTATTTATTGCACGGTCCCATTCGCCTTGCCATTCCGACAAGATGTATCTGTTGATAAATGGTTTAAAATTATTGAAAGGAATTTTTAAAACAGACGGATCAAGATTGAGTGATTCCTTTGCTTTCTTGTCAGCAAACTCATTGCCGACAATGCCAATATGGCTCGGAAGCCAACAAAACAAGATTTGGTGCGCTTTAGAAATTTCATGATGTTTTTCGATCAATTTTTGTATTTGAGGATTTTTAGATGATGAATGGTCTAAAGCCTTAAGCACAGAAAGTTTTGGAACCATCAGTATAGACTTGCTGGTAATCATCATAACGTGACTGCAATACCTGAAAGTTTTGTTTGAGTAGCATTGGATTTGATTCGGATTTTTTACCTTCATGTAAGTCAAACAGAATAGAAGGTTTTTTAATACACCAAGATGGAACTTCCGCCGTTTCATGTTTTTGAATATTTTTAAGGTCGATACCTGAATTTTCGAGCAGTGGTAAAATACGTAATCCAAAAGGTTTGATTGCTGTGGGTTTAGTTTCATACTAATCCACAAATTGAGGTTGAAATGAAATTTTGAATGCCGGGTTACATGGATTAGCAGCAAGTCTAATAGCATACTGAAGAGAAAGTTTCTCTCTGTGCGAAGTTAAAGATGGTCCACCTGCTTCTACATAAAGGCTTAATACGGGAGAAGTACGAAAGGCTCCCATAGCCAGACGAAGGCCTTGGTGATGGATAGTATCCAATGATTTTAAATAGGACTTTCTGGCAGAACCATTAACAACAGACCCATAATCTAATTTAGACTTTATTAAAGACCGGTAAAGATGTAATTTGTTTGTTTGATTTGAGGTTTAACGTCCCCGTCAACACTGTAAAGGGGTAAAGATGTAATAAAGTATACCGATCTGCTCCCCAACTTATATGGGCTAAAACTTTCAAAAGATTCAAAGCTTTTAAGCATTTCGCTTTAAGATATTTAATATGGGGAATAAAAGATAACTTTTGATCAAATATGACCCCAAGAAATTTGGCTTCTTCAACAACAGGAATTTGTGATCCGTATAAAAACAAGGAAGGATGTTCGTGTTTCTTCCGTAGCTTACAAAAATGAACACACTGCGTTTTCGACTTGGAGAACTTGAAACCATTTTTATCAGTCCATTATTCTATTCGTTTTAAATTTTGTTGCAACTTTCGTTCAATTGTTTTCATATTTTTTGAACGGTAACATATACAGAAATCGTCAACGTACAAGGAACAATCAGTTTTGTCGTCCAAACATTGTACAATATTGTTTATTTTGATGTTAAATAGCGTTGTTTAAAGAATACCACCCTGTGGGACACCCTGCTCCTGATCATAGAAATCTGACACGGTAGACCCAACACGCACCTGAAACATGCGCTCCCCTAAAAAGCTTTCAATAAAACTTGGAAGTTTTCCTCTTAAGCCAATGTTATGAAGATCTTTCAATGTACCATAACGCCATGTTGTATCATATGCTTTCTCCAAGTCGAAAAAGACAGCTACTACGTGTTCCTTGTTAATAAAAGCGTCTCGTACAAATGTTTCTAGTCTTATTAAATTGTCATTGGTACTACGTTCCGAACGAAAACCCGATTGATATTCTGAAATGAGGTTGTTGGACTCTAAGTACCAGACTAATCTCTTGTTTATTATTCTCTCCAATGTTTTACACAAACAACTTGTCAAAGCTATCGGACGATAATTTGTAGGCTCTGCATGATCTTTCCCTGGTTTCGGAATTGGTACAACTGTAGCTACACGCCAGCTCTCAGGACAGACCCCCGTTTCCAAAATATTATTAAAGATATCTAAAAGTGTTGTAAGAGAACTTTTTGGCAGATGCTTAAGCATCTGATAATGAATTTCATCGGGGCCGGTTGCCGTATCATGTGATTTTTCAATGGCTTCAACTAGTTCGGATAAGTTGAAAGGTGTGTTGTATTCTTCGTGATTAAGGGATTTGAAGTTAAGTTTTCTTTTCTCCTGGTCCTTTTTGAAATTTCTAAAAGTGTCAGAATAATTACGCGATGATGAATTTCTCAAGAATGTGCTCCCAAGAGTATCTGAAATATCTTTTTTGTTGAAGCTATTGTGTCAAATTCAGTATTTAAATGTGTAAAACTAGAGAAGCTTTTAGCTCTACTTCTAGATATTTAGATGATTTATTAAATATTGATAATACCTATTTTGATGGTTTGATCAGTCAGATTTACCCCCTAGAACTTCAGTTAAATAAAGCAAATTCTTCTGATACAGAGGGCCCGTTTTTGGATTTACATCTATCTATTGTAGATGGATTTGTTTCGTGCAAAATTTATGATAAACGCGATGACTTTGATTTTGAGATTGTAAATTTTCCTTTTTTGGATGGTGATGTTCCTCGTGCGCCATCCTATGGCGTTTATATTTCGCAATTAATTCGATTTGCTAGAGTGTGTAGTCATGTAACTGACTTCAACACTCGTAATAAATTATTAACGGCTAAACTTCTTAATCAGGGTTATCGGTACCATAAACTACGCAAAGCCTTTTCAAAATTTTATAGACGCCATTCTGATTTAATTTCAAAATTCAATATTGGACTTAAATCTCTTCTGCAACAAGGTCTATCGGAACCCGAATTTTATGGTGACTTAGTATATAAATTCAGAAAAATATATAACCGCAATGACTTCAGCACCCAATTTCGTAAAATCATTCTTCGATATAAAAAGATTGGGTACAACATGGATATTATACGACAGACTGCATGCATGGTAGTTAACCCAATCACAGTTGGCAACTTTGCTTCCCTCTTTAATTGCACGCTGGTGGGTCAGGCCTCAGATTCTATGACGGCTCCAACGTAAAGGCTTATTGAAAATTAAAGAGATAATGTTGGTTGGTGCCTGATGCTCTGTCTTTGGTCGGGCTCATCGGAGTCTAACTGTTGGTTTTCTTTTGCTCCAGAATTTCAGTGGTTTCTTGCTGTCGAGTCCTCACCGTTGTCTCACCTCTGTGGTTCTTTGATTTCTGTGTTCACGGAGATGTTGCACTGATGAGTTAGGAGGCCTTCATGCGGACTGAACAAATTATTTGTCTAAATCGCGACGGAAGTAAGGGCGAGGATTGTGGCCACGTAAAATCGATTTAAGCCCCACAGTGGAAATCTTCCACTGACCGTTCCAAGGCGGCTCTTCTGTGGCGATTTATTTATGTTGTTGTTTGTTACTTACTGTGTGTATCACTTGTGTCTTTTAATTTTGGATGGCCATATGGCCATTTTGTGGGAAAGTAACTGTCCATATGGCCTTCCTTTGTTTAGGTTTCCATTATGGTCTGGTCGCTTAATGTTTGTATTTCTTTCCCTTTGGTGTCTTTTATGGATGGAGTAAGTTAATTGTATCAATTCCTGATCTTTGTTTTACTTCTACTTTGTTTTTCCTGCCATTTTTCGTACCATATCCAAAACCTTTTTAATGGGGGTTTTGTAGTTCAATTTGGAGACATATTCTCTCCATGACTTTCGTTTTGAAGCTCGGATTATTCGCCGAGCTTTAGCTCTAAAAACTTTTACGTCGTTTAGCGTTTCTGAAGTGGGACTTTTGCAGAACTTATTTAGAGCCTGTTTACGCTTTTTAATAGCTTCTTTACAGTCATTATTATACCAAGGCTTGCTTTTCTTAGTATTTGTGGAGGTCTTTGGAATGCATCGCTCTGATATATTAATAAGTGTATCTGTGAAATCAGAAACAATGTCAGATGATTCATTTAAGTGATCAACTGATAACTCTTCTTCACATAAATTATGGAATAATTCCCAGTCGGCTTTATTCATGTTCCATTTCTGGTTACAGTCTTCATCTGGTTCGTTTACGCTCTCTATTATAACAGGGAAGTGATCACTTCCGCACTGATCATCATGAACAGACCAGTCATAGTCCAAGAACAGAGATGGGTGACACAAAGAGAGATCTAAAGAAGACAAATGACCTGTTGCAGGGTGAAGGTAAGTATAAGATTTATCATTCATCAAGCAAAGATCGTTCTTTGCAATAAAATCTTCGACAAGTGCTCCTCTATTATTGACATCTTTACAGCCCCATAGAATATTGTGACCATTGGAGTTGCCAACTAAAAGATATGGCGATGGAAGTTGACTCAGCAATGAGTCAAGATGTTCGGGCTTTATTTCATTTTTGTTTATTATTTGCCTTCACTGCAGCTGGTGTTGTGCCGTGTGGCGGCCGTAAAACGTCTCCCCGTACATCAACCATAGTGCAGTTTATATTTTACTTTTGGTCCTTTGAGATCAGCGTGAATATTCTGAGAAATCAGAAATTAATTATTGGTTTAGACTCATATTCTAGACAGGTTTTGTTTTAATTATTTGGACCCCATTTTGATTTATATCAGTCGCTGTATCGACTGCCTATTCGAAATTCGCAAAATTGCAGTATGTTTCCTCTGGCTTTCTTTGCCGGATCATTACAGGGTCACTGATGAGGCTTTATTAGCCGAAACTGCGTAGTATGGCCCATCTTCTTTCTTATGAATGTTTTCGTTGCTCTTAAAGGAACTCATTTTTGTTTATTATTTAAAGAAAATGAGGGTGGGATATATAGAGAGCAAATTGTAGTTTCTTTATCCAGAGAAACCGATACTGCTACAGCTTGTAGGTCTGTTTTTAATTTGATCTCTGTGGTAAACATGATTTAACAAAAATTGAGCTGCCACCAGATGGTTTGTTACCATCAGAATAGATATAGTTGTATGTATTGAAACCCCTGACATCTATGTTGTCATCAGTTTTTAAAAAAGTTTCTTGCAAACAAAACACCGATGGGGTTAGTAGCGAAATAAGTAATAAGAGTTCATTATAATTCGATTTAAGACCTTGACAATTCCATTGTATTATTTTGTGTTTTAAATCCATTTTAAGGAGAGATATTTAAAGACTAGAAACTATTATGGAGGTGCAATTGGTGATATAGATCTGCTACCACCAGCTCGTGGTGTGGCAGACCTCGGTCTGTTATTGCCACTTGGTGATGATGGAGTTTCAGTCAACTCCATATCACTGTCACTCAAAGACCCGAATCACCCTTTGTGATGCTGGCGAAACTGGTGGTTGGTGTTATGTATCGCTCTTCGACAATCTTCCGCGCTTCTGGGAATGTTATCCCCCTTTGGTATTTGACGGTGAGTATTTCTTTTTCTTTTTTCCACGCCGGATAGTCTCGGGAGAAAACAGCATGTTTGCCATCGCAAATTACGCATTTGGGTTCATTTTTGCAGTTGAGGTGATTATCAACATGCTTTTCTTCACCACAATTAGGACAGAGTTTTTTTCTCTGACATCTGCTTTCGTGATGGCCAAAAAAAAATCAAAAATGAGTTCCTTTAAGAGCAATGAAAGCATTCATAAGAAAGAAGATGGGTCATACTACGTAGTTTCGGCTAATAAAGCCTCATCAGTGACCCTATAATGATCCGGCAAAGAAATCCAGAGGAAACATACTGCAATTTTGCAAATTTCGAATAGGCAGTCGATACAAATACTGATATGAATCAAATTGGGGTCCAAAAAATTAAAAACCTGTCTAGAATATGGGTCTAAACCAATAATTTATTTCTGATTTCTCAGAATATTCACGCTGATCTCAAAGGACCAAAAGTAAAGTATAAACTACACTATACACTAAACTACAAAAGCCCGACAAGAGTAACATCTAAGAGGGTTTGGGATGTATACCTCTACGTAAATAGAAAGATATGCTACTTTGATTTTCTTGGGTAGAATTGGTGTATTAAAAGTCAACACATAAGTTGCTGTTGGTTTTAGTACACCATTTCTGCGGACTTTGATGTTACGAACACCAATAACCCCTTGATCTTTCAGGTTATCAATGATCTCTTCGTCTGAACAAGGACGCAGTTCTGGACTGCGAATCACTCCTTTAGATGAGTTTAGTGTGTTGTGAAGAGATATTTTTACCGAAAGATCAAAGAGTTTTTTAGTGGCGAGCAGGCTTACAACTTGCTGTTTTCTCTCGAGTTCCAAGAGAAGGTCACCTGATTTGAGTGATTTAATACTCTTTGGGTGTCCGGCTATGGCGACAATACTTTTCTCGATAACAAAGGGAGAAAGGCTTGTCACAGTTCGTGTATCGTCAAGCGACGTGACGACCGAGAAACGCGGAACATTGTCAAAGTTTGGTTCAGCAAACTGCTGACTTGATTGTTGACTTGACTGCTGACTGGAATTTTGACTGTGTTCATCCGATTCGGATGAATCCTCGTCTTTTTTACGTTCAGGTGCGTTGCGGTTAGGTGCGTGGTTGCCGTTATGTTTTTTTTTCCAGGAGCCATAAGAAAAAATCCTAGTTTCGTCCTAAGTGCTCTCCGACCTCCACGGAGCCCTACAAGGGAACACCATAATGGAGTGGTTATCCAACTCACAGCTGTTAGAGATACACGTGAGATATACTCGTATAAACAAAATGCCTACACGATTGATCCGTTTAGCCACCGCCTTCTAGAGATAAAAAGACAGAAAAGGGTAAGGTAAATGGGCATATGGTTGGTATCAGGAAAGATACAAAAAGAGTTGAAGAGAAAGCAAAGCGGTATCTCTAGGGCTCGGCGTGACCAGCCGTGACCAGCCGATTGACCGTGCCGGACCGCACGGCCACCCGTCTAAACCGAAAAGCCAGGCCAAAGAGGCGTGTTGGGCACCTGAAGCACCGCCACCTCAGGTAACCCTCAACCTCCAGGATCCCTTCTTCCGGCTTACAGGACGCCACCCACGGCAAACGGGTGGTACTTCCTTTAGCTCTTCCCAGTGGGCACAGAGACCACAGCGGCAATGTGCCCAGTGGGAATTGAGCCCCCAGGGCCACGGCAAGGCAGGAAGTCTAATACCTGGGGGTGTAAAGCCTTTGGGGACTGCTGAAAGCCGCAGGATTAGAAACTGTATGGTAATAGTTTTCTAATATAGCTGTCTTTTCTTTGACCTTCATATCTTCACTCTATAGTCTACACAGGAGTATCCAAATACCTGTCTGACTCTTTTAACAAGAGGGCCCAATAGCCCTATATCGCTCACCTGTGTACCAGAAAATCATAAGTGTAGGAGACCACTTGACATTGCTACATATTAAATATCTGAGCTCTGGGCCTTATGGCTTTAGAGAAGAAGATTTTTGATTTTTTTCCAGTTTAAGTCCATAGGTCAATTTTGATCAAAAGGGCATGGTTGGCAGGATTAATGTAGGCGACCATTTTATGTTGCTATATACTAATTATCTAAGGTCCGTACTTCATGGTTTCAGAGAAGATTTTTAAAGCTTTTTTTTCCATTTTCCATTATAAGTTTATTGGAGTTAAGAAGCCACAGGATTTGGCCAATTTGAACCTCAGGAGCAAGACTCAGGCAGGATTCATGTAGGCAACAACTCCATGTTGCTACATGCTAACTACCTAAGCTCTGGGCTTGATGGTTTCACAGAAGAATATTTTTCAACTTTGTTTTCCATTTTAAGTTTTTTTTTTCCATTTTAAGTCCATCCATTGTAGCTAATGGGCCATGGGTGTATTCAATTCTGGCCCAAGGGGCATGATTGGCAGGATTTATGTAGGTGACCAGGGCCCTGTGGTTTCAGATGATGATGATGATTGCGTGTTTAACGACGCGTCAACCCTCTTTGTGGGTCATAAGCGTCAAACGGTTAATGGTTAACGGCAATTAGAATTATGAGGATATTAAGAATAAAAAAGTGAGTTTGATATATATAAAAATCTTAAACAGTTAAATCTTAAGAAATAATCCAATTTCTTTTAAGAATAAAATAATATTTTCAACAGGTACATCTTGAAACAATTGTTGCAAAGTGTCAGCTTTGAAGTATAAGTTACGGGACTGTGAAAAGTCTACACATTCTCCGGTTTTCGCCCACCTCTGATTAACGATTGGCTCGATATGAGTGAAATAATCTTGAAAGGGCCGTAAAACTTAAACCAAAAAAAAAAAAAAAATCGAGAAAAGTATTCTCTCCATTGCCGGACACCCTAAGAGTATAAAACAACTCAAATCGGGTGATCTTCTCTTGGAAGTCGAGAGAAAGCAGCAAGTGGTAAGCCTGCTTAACACCAACAAACTCTTTGATCTTAAAGTTAAAGTCTCGTTACACAACACGCTCAATTCATCTAAGGGAGTGATTCGCAGCCCAGAACTGCGTCCTTGTTCAGATGAAGAGATAGTCGATAACTTGAAAGATCAGGGAGTTGTTGGTGTTCGTAACATTAAAGTCCGTAGAAGTGGTGTACTAAAACCAACAGCAACTTATGTGTTGACTTTTAATACACCAATTCTACCCAAGAAAATCAAAGTAGCATATATTTCCATTAACGTAGAGGTATACATCCCAAACCCTCTTAGATGTTACTCTTGTTTTGGCCATCACGAAAGCAGATGTCAGAGAAAAAAACTCTGTCCTAATTGTGGTGAAGAAAAGCATGTTGATAATCACCTCAACTGCAAAAATGAACCCAAATGCGTAAATTGTGATGGCAAACATGCTGTTTTCTCCCGAGACTGTCCGGCGTGGAAAAAAGAAAAAGAAATACTCACCGTCAAATACCAGAGGGGATAACATTCCAGGAAGCGCGGAAAATTGTCGACGAGCGATACATAACACCAACCACCCGTTTCACCAGCATCACAAAGGGTGCTGGTGTAAAATGTACCAGCTCCGGAACACAGACTGCTGAATCATACATAGCTGAACTGAAAAAATCTGGTGCATGGAGTAAACCCACCCCAGCACCACAAAGTTCAACCAATTTTTCAAATGGCGCAATCCAGGTTGCTTCAGATCGGTCGACAGCGACCGTACCGAAGCCAGCGCCGAATGTAAAAGAGAAACTCGACTTAGGTCGAACTAATAAGGAAAGGGATCGGAAGATCCGATCAAAAAACATCAATTGTCTCAAAGACAAACAGACAGACAACGTAAAATGGAAAGAGACAATATTAAATTTCAGAACAGATTCGGATCTTTGAGTGACAGTGATATGGAGTTAACTGAAACTCCATCATCACCAAGTGGCAATAGCTGATCGAGGTCAGCAACACCACGAGCTGGTGGTAGCAGATCTATATCACCAATTGCAGCTCTAATATAGTTTGTAGTCTTAATCTCTTCATAAAATGGATTTAAAATAATACAATGGAATTGTCGAGGTCTAAAATCAAAAATGAGTTCCTTTAAGAGCAATGAAAACATTCATAAGAAAGAAGATGGGCCATACTACGTAGTTTCGGCTAATAAAGCCTCATCAGTGACCCTGTAATGATCCGGCAAAGAAAGCCAGAGGAAACGTACAGCAATTTTGCGAATTTCGAATAGGCAGTCCATTCAAAGTAGAAGTAAAACAAAGATCAGGAATTGATACAATTAACTTACTCCATCCATAAAAGACACCAAAGGGAAAGAAATACAAACATTAAGCGACCAGACCATAATGGAAACCTAAACAAAGGAAGGCCATATGGACAGTTACGTTCCCACAAAATGGCCATATGGCCAACCAAAATTAAAAGACACAAGTGATACACACAGTAAGTAACAAACAACAACATAAATAAATCGCCACAGAAGAGCCGCCTTGGAACGGTCAGTGGAAGATTTCCACTCGGGGGCTTAAATCGATTTTACGTGGCCACAATCCTCGCCCTTACTTCCGTCGCGATTTAGACAAATAATTTGTTCAGTCCGCATGAAGGCCTCCTAACTCATCAGTGCAACATCTCCGTGAACACAGAAATCAAAGAACCACAGAGGTGAGACAACGGTGAGGACTCGACAGCAAGAAACCACTGAAATGCTGGAGCAAAAGAAAACCAACAGTTAGACTCCGATGAGCCCGACCAGAGACTGATATAAATCAAAATGGGGTACAAATAATTAAAAACCTGTTTAGAATGAGTCATAACATATAATTTATTTCTGAGTTCTCAGAATATTCACGATGATCTCAAAGGACCAAAAGTAAAATATAAACTGCACTATGGTTGATGTACGGGGAGACGTTTTACGGCCGCCACACGGCACAACACCAGCTGCAGTGAAGGCAAATAAAAATAAAAAATGAGTTCCTTTAAGAGCAATGAAAACATTCATAAGAAAGAAGATGGGCCATACTACGTAGTTTCGGCTAATAAAGCCTCATCAGTGACCCTGTAATGATCCGGCAAAGAAAGCCAGAGGAAACGTACAGCAAGTTTGCGAATTTCGAATAGGCAGTCCATTCAAAGACTGATATAAATCAAAATGGGGTACAAATAATTAAAAACCTGTTTAGAATGAGTCTAAACCAATAATTTATTTCTGATTTCTCAGAATATTCACGATGATCTCAAAGGATAAAAAGTAAAATATAAACTGCACTATGATTGATGTACGGGGAGACGTTTTACGGCCGCCACACGGCACAACACCAGCTGCAGAACTTTTATTACTTATTTCGTTATTAAACCCATCGGTTTTTTGTTTGCCAGAAACTTTTTTAAAAACTGATGACAATATTGATGTCAGGGGTTTCAATACATACAACTATATCTATTCTGATGGTAACAAACCATCTGGTGGTAGTTCAATTTTTGTTAAATCATGTTTACCACAAAGAGAGATCAAATTAAAAACAGACCTACAAGCTGTAGCAGTATCGGTTTCTCTGGATAAAGAAACTACAATATGCTCTTTATATATTCCACCCTCATTTTCTTTAAAGCCCGAACATCTTGACTCATTGCTGAGTCAGCTTCCATCCCCATATCTTTTAGTTGGCGACTTCAATGGTCACAATATTCTATGGGGCTGTAAAGATATCAATAACAGAGGAGCACTTGTTGAAGATTTTATTGCAAAGAACGATCTTTGCTTGATGAATGATAAATCTTATACTTACCTTCACCCTGCGACAGGTCATTTATCTTCTTTAGATCTCTCTTTGTGTCACCCATCTCTCTTCTTAGATTATGACTGTAAAGAAGCTATTAAAAAGCGTAAACAGGCTCTAAATAAGTTCTGCAAAATCCCACTTCAGAAAAGCTCAACGACGTAAAAGTTTTTAGAGCTAAAGCTCGGCGAACAATCCGAGCTTCCAAACGAAAGTCATGGAGAGAATATGTCTCCAAATTGAACTATAAAACCCCCATTAAAAAGGTTTGGGATATGGTACGAAAAATTTCAGGAAAAACAAAGTAGAAGTAAAACAAAGATCAGGAATTGATACAATTAACTTACTCCATCCATAAAAGACACCAAAGGGAAAGAAATACAAACATTAAGCGACCAGACCATAATGGAAACCTAAACAAAGGAAGGCCATATGGACAGTTACTTTCCCACAAAATGGCCATATGGCCATCCAAAATCAAAAGACACAAGCGACACACACAGTAAGTAACAAACAACAACATAAATAAATCGCCACGGAAGAGCCGCCTTGGAACGGTCAGTGGAAGATTTCCACTGGGGGGCTTAAATCGATTTTACGTGGCCACAATAGAAGCCTCCTCGGTGTAGTGGTTACGCTACTCGCCTTGTAAACCGGGGGTCGCAGGATCGATCCCGGGCTTCTCCAGACTTTCGGATGAGTCTTTAAACCGAGGTCCCGTCTCCGTATGACCTTAGCTGTTGGCGGGACGTAAAACTCAAACACTCACTCACTCACGTGGCCACAATCCTCGCCCTTACTTCCGTCGCGATTTAGACAAATAATTTGTTCAGTCCGCATGAAGGCCTCCTAACTCATCAGTGCAACATCTCCGTGAACACAGAAATCAAAGAACCACAGAGGTGAGACAACGGTGAGGACTCGACAGCAAGAAACCACTGAAATGCTGGAGCAAAAGAAAACCAACAGTTAGACTCCGATGAGCCCGACCAGAGACAGAGCATCAGGCACCAACCGACATTATCTCTTTAATTTTCAATAAGCCTTTACGTTGGAGCCGTCATAGAATCTGAGGCCTGACCCACCGTCTTCTAGTTTTACACATTTAAATACTGAATTTGACACAATAGCTTCAACAAAAAAAGATATTTCAGATACTCTTGGGCACACATTCTTGAGAAATTCATCATCGCGTAATTATTCTGACACTTTTAGAAAAAATTCAAAAAGGACCAAGAGAAAAGAAATCTAAACTTTAAATCGCTTAATCACGAAGAATACAACAAACCTTTTAACTTATCCGAACTCGTTGAAGCCGTTGAAAAATCACATGATACGGCAACCGGCCCCGATGAAATTCATTATCAGATTCATTTCAGAATATCAATCGGGCTTTCGTTCGGAACGTAGTACCAATGACAATTTAATAAGACTAGAAACATTTATACGAGATGCTTTTATTAACAAAGAACACGTAGTAGCTGTCTTTTTCGACTTGGAGAAAGCATATGATACAACATGGCGTTATGGAATATTGAAAGATCTACATAACATTGGCTTAAGAGGAAAACTTCCCAGTTTTATTGAAAGCTTTTTAGGGGAGCGCATGTTTCAGGTGCGTGTGGGGTCTACCGTGTCAGATTTCTATGATCAAGAACAGGGTGTCCCACAGGGTAGTATTCTTTCAACTACGCTATTTAACATCAAAATAAACACTATTGTACAATGTTTGGATGACAAAACTGATTGTTCACTGTATGTTGATGATTTTTGTATATGTTACCGTTCAAAAACCATGAAAACAATTGAACGAAAGTTGCAACAAAATTTAAAACGAATAGAAGAATGGACTGATAAAAATGGTTTCAAGTTCTCCAAGTCGAAAACGCAGTTTGTTCATTTTTGTAAGCTACGGAAGAAACACGAACATCCTTCCCTGTTTTTATACGGATCACAAATTCCTGTTGTTGAAGAAGCCAAATTTCTTGGGGTCATATTTGATCAAAAGTTATCTTTTATTCCCCATATTAAATATCTTAAAGCGAAATGCTTAAAAGCTTTGAATCTTTTGAAAGTTTTAGCTCATACAAGTTGGGGAGCAGATCGGTATACTTTATTACATATTTACCGGTCTTTAATAAGATCTAAATTAGATTATGGGTCTGTTGTTTATGGTTCTGCCAGAAAGTCCTATTTAAAATCCTTGGATACTATCCATCACCAAGGCCTTCGTCTGGCCATGGGAGCCTTCCGTACTTCTCCCGTATTAAGCCTTTATGTAGAAGCAGGTGAATCCTCTTTAACCTCGCGCAGAGAGAAACTTTCTCTTCAGTATGCTATTAGACTTGCTGCAAATCCATCTAACCCGGCATCCAAAATTTCATTTCCACCTCAATTTGTAGATAGGTATGAAACTAAACCCACAGCAATTAAACCTTTTGGATTACGTATTTTACCACTGCTGGAAAATTCAGGTATCGACCTTAAAAATATTCAAAAACATGAAACCGCCGAAGTTCCATCTTGGTGTATTAATCAACCTTCTATTCTGTTCGACTTACATGATGGCAAAAAATCCGAATCAAATCCGATACTTCTCAAACAAAACTTTCAGGTACTGCAATCACGTTACGATGATTACCAGCAAGTCTATACTGATGGTTCCAAAGAAGGACATAAAGTTGGTTGTGCGTATGTTTCTAAAGATACGCACAAAACCTTGCGCCTTCCAGATGGTTCATCTATTTTTACAGCTGAAGCCAAAGCAATAGACCTAGCTTTAGATTTTATCAGTTCTTCAACAATTCAAAAAGCAATTATATTTTCTGATTCACTTTCTGTGCTTAAGGCTTTAGACCATTCATCATCTAAAAAACCTCAAATTCAAAAATTGATCGAAAAACATCATGAAATTTCTAAAACACACCAAATCTTGTTTTGTTGGCTTCCGAGCCATATTGGCATTGTCGGCAATGAATATGCTGACAAGAAAGCAAAGGAATCGCTCAATCTTGATCCATCTGTTTTTAAAATTCCTTTTAATAATTTTAAACCATTTATCAACAGATACATCTTGTCGGAATGGCAAGGCGAATGGGACCGTGCAAGAAAATAACAAACTCCGTGCCATTAAACCTGCCGTTAGTACAAAATGCTCTCCTCCACAGTTGTCCAGAAAAGAGGACGTAGTATTAACACGACTGCGCATCGGCCATACTAGAGTTACTCATTCTTATATTTTTAATGGTGATGATCAGCCTACTTGTGTAGGTTGTGATCAGCCATTCACTGTGAAACATATCTTAATTGACTGTGTTGACTTTTCACCCTCACGTATTTTATATTTCAAAGCTGACACTTTGCAACAACTGTTTCGAGATGTACCTGTTGATAATATTATTTTATTCTTAAAAGAAATTGGACTTTTTCATAAGATTTAACTGTTTCAGATTTTCATACATTATCATTCTGACTTTTTTCTTTTAATATCATCATAATTATTCTTGCCGTTTAACCATTAACCGTTTGACGCTTATGACCCACAAAGAGGGTTGACGCGTCGTTAAACACGAAATCATCATCATCATCATCAACTTCCATCGCCATATCTTTTAGTTGGCGACTTCAATGGTCACAATATTCTATGGGGCTGTAAAGATATCAATAACAGAGGAGCACTTGTCGAAGATTTTATTGCAAAGAGCGATCTTTGCTTGATGAATGATAAATCCAATACTTACCTTCACCTTGCGACAGGTCATTTGTCTTCTTTAGATCTCACTTTGTGTCACCAATCTCTCTTCTTGGACTATGACTGGTCTGTTCATGATGATCAGTGCGGAAGTGATCACTTCCCTGTTATAATTGAGAGCGTACACGAACCAGATGAGGACTGTAACCAGAAATGGAAAATGAATAAAGCCGACTGGGAATTATTCCATAATTTATGTGAAGAAGAGTTATCAGTTGATCACTTAAATGAATCATCCGACATTGTTTCTGATTTCACAGATACATTTATTAATATATCAGAACAATGCATTCCAAAGACCTCCACAAATACTAAGAAAAGCAAGCCTTGGTTTAATAATGACTGTAAAGAAGCTATTAAAAAGCGTAAACAGGCTCTAAATAAGTTCTGCAAAAATCCCGCTTCAGAAAAGCTAAACGACGTAAAAGTTTTTAGAGCTAAAGCTCGGCGAGCAATCCGCGCTTCCAAACGAAAGTCATGGAGAGTGTCCAAATTGAACTACAAAACCCCCATTTAAAAGGTTTGGGATTTGGTACGAAAAATTTCAGGAAAAACAAAGTCTTCTAGTTTTACACATTTAAATACTGAATTTGACACAATAGCTTCAACAAAAAAAGATATTTCAGATACTCTTGGGAGCACATTCTTGAGAAATTCATCATCGCGTAATTATTCTGACACTTTTAGATATTTAAAAAAGGACCAAGAGAAAAGAAATCTAAACTTTAAATCCCATAATCACGAAGATTACAACAAACCTTTTAACTTATCCGAACTCGTTGAAGCCATTGAAAAATCACATGATACGGCAACCGGCCCCGATGAAATTCATTATCAGATGCTTAAGCATCTGCCAAAAAGTTTTCTTAACAACACTTTTAGATATCTTTAATAATATTTGGGAAACGGGGGTCTGTCCTGAGAGCTGGCGTGTAGCTACAGTTGCACCAATTCCGAAACCAGGGAAAGATCATGCAGAACCTACAAATTATCGGATGATAGCTTTGACAAATTGTTTGTGTAAAACATTGGAGAGAATGATAAACAAGAGATTAGTCTGGTACTTAGAGTCCAACAACCTCATTTCAGAATATCAATCGGATTTTCGTTCGGAACGTAGTACCAATGACAATTTAATAAGACTAGAAACATTTATACGACATGCTTTTATTAACAAAGAACACGTAGTAGCTGTCTTTTTCGACTTGGAGAAAGCATATGATACAACATGGCGTTATGGAATATTGAAGATCTACATAACATTGGCTTAAGAGGAAAACTTCACAGTTTTATTGAAAGCTTTTTAGGGGAGCACATGTTTCAGGTGCGTGTGGGGTCTACCCTGTCAGATTTCTATGATCAAGAACAAGGTGTCCCACAGGGAAGTATTCTTTCAACTACGCTATTTAACATCAAAATAAACAATATTGTACAATGTTTGGACGACAAAACAGACTGTTCATTGTATGTTGATGATTTTTGTATATGTTACCGTTCAAAAAACATGAAAACAATTGAACGAAACTTACAACAAAATTTAAAACGAATAGAAGAATGGACTGATAAAAAATGGTTTCAAGTTCTCCAAGTCGAAAACGCAGTGTGTTCATTTTTGTAAGCTACGGAAGGAACACGACCATCCTTCCCTGTTCTTATACGGATCACAAATTCCTGTTGTTGAAGAAGCCAAATTTCTTGGGGTCATATTTGACCAAAAGTTATCTTTTATACCACATATTAAATATCTTAAAGTGAAATGCTTAAAAGCTTTGAATCTTTTGAAAGTTTTAGCTCATTCAAGTTGGGGAGCAGATCGGTATACTTTATTACATCTTTAATGGTCTCTGATAAGATCTAAATTAGATTATGGGTCTGTTGTTTATGGTTCTGCCAGAAAGTCCTATTTGAAATCCTTGGATACTATCCAGCACCAACCCCCGGGTATTAGACTTCCTGCCTTGCCGTGGCCCTGGGGGCTCAATTCCCACTGGGCACGTTGCTGCTGTGGTCAATGTGCCCACTGGGAAGAGCTAAAGGAAGTACCACCCGTTTGCCGTGGGTGGCGTCCCGTAACCCGGATGAAGGGGTCCTGGAGGTTGAGGGTTATCTGGAGTTGAGTGCTTTAGATGCCCAACACACCTCTTTGGCCTGGATTTCGGTTAGACGGGCGGTCGTGCGGTCCGGCACGGTCAATCGGCTGGTCGTGCCAAGCCCTAGAAATAACCTTTTTCTTTCTCTTCCTTGTCTTTTGTATCAACCTGAATACACACCGTTTGCTCATAAAGTCTTTTCACAACCTTTCCATTTCTAGAAGGCGGCGGCTAAACGGACCAATCGTGCAGCTTTTTGCTCGTACGAGTATATCTTCTGTGTATCTCTAACACTTGTGAGGTAGGAAACCCACTCACTGAAAGTGTTCCCTTGTAGGGCTCCACGGTGGGCGGAGAACACAGAAGATGAAACAAGAAAAACTTTAATCATGGCTTCCAAACGGAAAAAACCTAACGAAGACACACATGACAACGATTTAACGGATGATGACAGAGAAAACAACGGAACGAACGACAACACGACTCAACAATTTCCGCGCTTTCTGATAATAGAAAGTACAGAAGAAAATAGAAGCATTTCGGCACTCTCACCTTTCATTATTCAAAAATTAATTTGTGGATTAGCTGGCGAACCAAAAACAATAAAAAAATTGTACAGATCAAACCAGTTACTCATTGAGGTCACAAAAAAACCACATGCTGAGAATCTCCTTCGCACAACTACCTTTCATGACATGAAAGTGCGAGTATTTCCACATACCTCGCTGAATACCTCAAAAGGAGTAATCCGTTGCCCTGATTTGAGGAATTGCAGCGAGGAGGAGATTCTCGATGGCACTAGATCTCAAGGAGTAACTGCAATTAAACGATTCAAAACTAAACTTAACGGTCAGTTAAAAGATACGAACACCTTTGTTTTTACCTTTAACACGCCAGTTTTACCAAAAACCATCAAAGTAGCGTACTTTAGAGTTAACGTTGAGATTTATATACCAAATCCGCTGCGATGCCACAATTGCCAGAAATATGGTCACCACGAAAATCGGTGCACCAAAGACCCTCTCTGCGCAACATGTGGCAAACCAGCCAATCACACAGAAAAAAACTGTCGAAATGACCCACACTGTGTGAATTGTGGAGGAAATCACAGCGCTAACTCTAAAGAATGTCAAATTTGGCATCAAGAAAAAGAAATCCTTAGAGTTAAATTCACTAGAAACGTCTCCTTTCCAGAAGCGCGAAAAATTGTTGAGTCACCTACCCCGATTCCCGGAGTAAGTTACGCTAGCATCGCACAGGCACCTGTTAAAAAGGTACCTGTTGCTGATGCTGTCACTCAAACTGATCTGATTCCTGGGCTTGAACCTTTACAGAAATTGAAAACTAAAAGCAAGACTGAAGATCAAACCAACAGTACCAAAATTCAGACAGTAACACCCTCACCACAGCCAATACAAGAAAAAAAATCAGACAAAATTTTGAAAAACTCTACTTTGGAAATGATGAAAAATGATTTAAAAAAACAACAGCAAAAACAACACTCTCAAAAACAACAATCTCAAAAACACATTACATCGGACAGACAACGCAAATGCTCAAGAGACAACTTAAAAAACCATAACAGATTCGCATGTTTGAGTGACAGTGATATGGAGTTATCTGAATCTCCAACACAACGAAATAGTAATAACAGAACAAGGTCACCAACACCAAAGGGTGGTAATAACAGATCTATATCACCAATAACACATCCAACATAGTTTCTAGTCTTAGGAAAATCTCTCCTTAAAATGGATTTAAAACACAAAATAATACAGTGGAATTGTCGAGGTCTTAAATCAAATTATAATGAACTCTTATTACTTCTTTCTTTATTAAACCCATCGGTCTTTTGTTTACAAGAAACGTTTTTAAAAGCTGATGAAAAAATCGATCTCAGAGGTTTCAATATATATAACTATATCTATTCTGCTGGAAACAGACCATCTGGTGGCAGTTCAATTCTTGTAAAATCTTGTTTACCACAAAGAGAGATCAAATTAAAAACAGATCTGCAAGCTGTAGCAGTATCGGTTTCTCTTGATAAAGAAACTACAATTTGTTCTGTATATATACCACCTTCGTTTTCTTTAGAGCCCAGACATCTTCAACTATTGCTGGATCAACTTCCGTCGCCATACCTTTTAGTTGGCGACTTCAATGGTCACAATATTCTATGGGGCTGTAAAGATATCAATAACAGAGGAGCACTTGTCGAAGATTTTATTGCAAAGAGCGATCTTTGCTTGATGAATGATAAATCTTATACTTACCTTCACCCTGCGACAGGTCATTTGTCTTCTTTAGATCTCTCTTTGTGTCACCCATCTCTCTTCTTGGACTATGACTGGTCTGTTCATGATGATCAGTGCGGAAGTGATCACTTCCCTGTTATAATTGAGAGTGTAAACGAACCAGATGAGGACTGTAACCAGAAATGGAAAGTGAATAAAGCCGACTGGGAATTATTCCATAATTTATGTGAAGAAGAGTTATCAATTGATCATTTTAATGAATCATCCGACATTGTTTCTGATTTCACAGATACACTTATTAACATATCAGAACAATGCATTCCAAAGACCTCCACAAATACTAAGAAAAGCAAGCCTTGGTTTAATAATGACTGTAAAGAAGCTATTAAAAAGCGTAAACAGGCTCTAAATAAGTTCTGCAAAAATCCCACTTCAGAAAAGCTCAACGACGTAAAAGTTTTTAGAGCTAAAGCTCGGCGAACAATCCGAGCTTCCAAACGAAAGTCATGGAGAGAATATGTCTCCAAATTGAACTATAAAACCCCCATTAAAAAGGTTTGGGATATGGTACGAAAAATTTCAGGAAAAACAAAGTCTTCTAGTTTTACACATTTAAATACTGAATTTGACACAATAGCTTCAACAAAAAAAGATATTTCAGATACTCTTGGGCACACATTCTTGAGAAATTCATCATCGCGTAATTATTCTGACACTTTTAGAAATGTCAAAAAGGACCAAGAGAAAAGAAATCTAAACTTTAAATCACTTAATCACGAAGAATACAACAAACCTTTTAACTTATCCGAACTCGTTGAAGCCATTGAAAAATCACATGATACGGCAACCGGCCCCGATGAAATTCATTATCAGATGCTTAAGCATCTGCCAAAAAGTTCTCTTACAACACTTTTAGATATCTTTAATAATATTTGGGAAACGGGAGTCTGTCCTGAGAGCTGGCGTGTAGCTACAGTTGTACCAATTCCGAAACCAGGGAAAGATCATGCAGAACCTACAAATTATCGTCCGATAGCTTTGACAAGTTGTTTGTGTAAAACATTGGAGAGAATGATAAACAAGAGATTAGTCTGGTACTTAGAGTCCAACAACCTCATTTCAGAATATCAATCGGGTTTTCGTTCGGAACGCAGTACCAATGACAATTTAATAAGACTAGAAACATTTATACGAGATGCTTTTATTAACAAAGAACACGTAGTAGCTGTCTTTTTCGACTTGGAGAAAGCATATGATACAACATGGCGTTATGGTATATTGAAAGATCTCCATAACATTGGCTTAAGAGGAAAACTTCCCAGTTTTATTGAAAGCTTTTTAGGGGAGCGCATGTTTCAGGTGCGTGTGGGGTCTACCCTGTCAGATTTCTACGATCAAGAACAGGGTGTCCCACAGGGTAGTATTCTTTCAACTACGCTATTTAACATCAAAATAAACAATATTGTACAATGTTTGGACGACAAAACTGATTGTTCCTTGTATGTTGACGATTTCTGTATATGTTACCGTTCAAAAAATATGAAAACAATTGAACGAAAGTTGCAACAAAATTTAAAACGAATAGAAGAATGGACTGATAAAAATGGTTTCAAGTTCTCCAAGTCGAAAACGCAGTGTGTTCATTTTTGTAAACTACGGAAGAAACACGAACATCCTTCCTTGTTTTTATACGGATCACAAATTCCTGTTGTTGAAGAAGCCAAATTTCTTGGGGTCATATTTGATCAAAAGTTATCTTTTATTCCCCATATTAAATATCTTAAAGCGAAATGCTTAAAAGCTTTGAATCTTTTGAAAGTTTTAGCCCATACAAGTTGGGGAGCAGATCGGTATACTTTATTACATCTTTACCGGTCTTTAATAAGATCTAAATTAGATTATGGGTCTGTTGTTTATGGTTCTGCCAGAAAGTCCTATTTAAAATCATTGGATACTATCCATCATCAAGGCCTTCGTCTGGCTATGGGAGCCTTTCGTACTTCTCCCGTATTAAGCCTTTATGTAGAAGCAGGTGAACCATCTTTAACTTCGCGCAGAGAGAAACTTTCTCTTCAGTATGCTATCAGACTTGCTGCTAATCCATCTAACCCGGCATTCCAAATTTCATTTCCACCTGAATTTGTAGATAAGTATGAAACAAAACCCACAGCAATCAAACCTTTTGGATTACGAATTTTACCACTGCTAGAAAATTCAGGTATTGACCTTAAAAATATTCAAAAACATGAAACCGCCGAAGTTCCATCTTGGTGTATTAAACAACCTTCTATTCTGTTCGACTTACATGATGGAAAAAAATCCGAATCAAATCCAATACTTCTCAAACAAAACTTTCAGGTACTGCAGTCACGTTACAATGATTACCAGCAAGTCTATACTGATGGTTCCAAAGAAGGAGATAAAGTTGGCTGTGCGTATGTTTCTAAAGATACGCACAAAACCATGCGCCTTCCAGATGGTTCATCTATTTTTACAGCTGAAGCCAAAGCAATAGACCTAGCTTTAGATTTTATCAGTTCTTCAACAATTCAAAAAGCAATTATATTTTCGGATTCACTTTCTGTGCTTAAGGCTTTAGACCATTCATCATCTAAAAATCCTCAAATTCAAAAATTGATCGAAAAACATCATGAAATTTCTAAAACACACCAAATCTTGTTTTGTTGGCTTCCGAGCCATATTGGCATTGTCGGCAATGAATATGCTGACAAGAAAGCAAAGGAATCGCTCAATCTTGATCCATCTGTTTTTAAAATTCCTTTTAATAATTTTAAACCATTTATTAACAGATACATCTTGTCGGAATGGCAAGGCGAATGGGACCGTGCAATAAATAACAAACTCCGTGCCATTAAACCTGTCGTTAGTACAAAATGCTCTCCTCCACAGTTTTCCAGAAAAGAGGACGTAGTATTAACACGACTGCGCATCGGCCATACTAGAGTTACTCATTCTTATATTTTTAATGGTGATGATCAGCCTTCTTGTGTAGGTTGTGATCAGCCATTCACTGTGAAACATATCTTAATTGACTGTGTTGACTTTTCACCCTCACGTATTTTATATTTCAAAGCTGACACTTTGCAACAACTGTTTCGAGATGTACCTGTTGATAATATTATTTTATTCTTAAAAGAAATTGGACTTTTTCATAAGGTTTAACTGTTTCAGATTTTTATACATTATCATTCTGACTTTTTACTTTTAATATCATCATAATTATTCTTGCCGTTTAACCATTAACCGTTTGACGCTTATGACCCACAAAGAGGGTTGACGCGTCGTTAAACACGAAATCATCATCATCATCTATCCAGCACCAAGGCCTTCGTCTGGCTATGGGAGCCTTCCGTACTTCTCCCGTATTAAGCCTTTATGTAGAAGCAGGTGAACTATCTTTAACTTCGCGTAGAGAGAAACTTTCTCTTCAGTATGCTATTAGACTTGCTGCAAATCCATCTAACCCGGTCCCACAGGGTAGTATTCTTTCAACTACGCTATTTAACATCAAAATAAACAATATTGTACAATGTTTGGACGACAAAACTGATTGTTCATTGCATGTTGATGATTTTTGTATATGTTACCGTTCAAAAAATATGAAAACAATTGAACGAAAGTTACAACAAAATTTAAAAAGAATAGAAGAATGGACTGATAAAAATGGTTTCAAGTTCTCCAAGTCGAAAACGCAGTGTGTTCATTTTTGTAAACTACGGAAGAAACACGAACATCCTTCCCTGTTTTTATACGGATCACAAATTCCTGTTGTTGAAGAAGCCAAATTTCTTGGGGTCATATTTGATCAAAAGTTATCTTTTATTCCACATATTAAATATCTTAAAGCGAAATGCTTAAAAGCTTTGAATCTTTTGAAAGTTTTAGCTCATACAAGTTGGGGAGCAGATCGGTGTACTTTATTACATCTTTACCGGTCTTTAATAAGATCTAAATTAGATTATGGGTCTGTTGTTTATGGTTCTGCCAGAAAGTCCTATTTAAAATCCTTGGATACTATCCATCACCAAGGCCTTCGTCTGGCTATGGGAGCCTTCCGTACTTCTCCCGTATTAAGCCTTTATGTAGAAGCAGGTGAACCATCTTTAACTTCGCGTAGAGAGAAACTTTCTCTTCAGTATGCTATTAGACTTGCTGCAAATCCATCTAACCCGGCATCCAAAATTTCATTTCCACCTCAATTTGTAGATAAGTATGAAACAAAACCCACAGCAATCAACCCTTTTGGATTACGTATTTTACCACTGCTAGAAAATTCAGGTATCGACCTTAAAAATATTCAAAAACATGAAACGGCCGAAGTTCCATCTTGGTGTATTAAAAAACCTTCTATTCTGTTTGACTTACATGATGGCAAAAAATCCGAATCAAATCCAATACTTCTCAAACAAAACTTTCAGGTACTGCAGTCACGTTACAATGATTACCAGCAAGTCTATACTGATGGTTCCAAAGAAGGAGATAAAGTTGGTTGTGCGTATGTTTCTAAAGATACGCACAAAACCATGCGCCTTCCAGATGGTTCATCTATTTTTACAGCTGAAGCCAAAGCAATAGACCTAGCTTTAGATTTTATCAGTTCTTCATCATTTCAAAAAACAATTATATTTTCTGATTCACTTTCTGTGCTTAAGGCTTTAGACCATTCATCATCTAAAAATCCTCAGATTCAAAAATTGATCGAAAAACATCATGAAATTTCTAAAACACACCAAATCTTGTTTTGTTGGCTTCCGAGCCATATTGGCATTGTCGGCAATGAATATGCTGACAAGAAAGCAAAGGAATCGCTCAATCTTGATCCATCTATTTTTAAAATTCCTTTTAATAATTTTAAACCATTTATCAACAGATACATCTTGTCGGAATGGCAAGGCGAATGGGACCGTGCAATAAATAACAAACTCCATGCCATTAAACCAGTCGTTAGTACAAAATGCTCTCCTCCACAGTTTTCCAGAAAAGAGGACGTAGTATTAACACGACTGCGCATCGGCCATACTAGAGTTACTCATTCTTATATTTTTAATGGTGATGATCAGCCTTCTTGTGTAGGTTGTGATCAGCCATTCACTGTGAAACATATCTTAATTGACTGTGTTGACTTTTCACCCTCACGTATTTTATATTTCAAAGCTGACACTTTGCAACAACTGTTTCGAGATGTACCTGTTGATAATATTATTTTATTCTTAAAAGAAATTGGACTTTTTCATAAGATTTAACGGTTTGAGATTTTTAAACATTATCATTCTGACTTTTTACTTTTAATATCATCATAATTATTCATGCCGTTTAACCATTAACCGTTTGACGCTTATGACCCACAAAGAGGATTGACGCGTCGTTAAACACGAAATCATCATCATCATCATCCATCTAACCCGGCATCCAAAATTTCATTTCCACCTCAATTTGTAGATAAGTATGAAACAAAACCCACAGCAATCAAACCTTTTGGATTACGTATTTTACCACTGCTAGAAAATTCAGGTATCGACTTTAAAAATATTTAAAAACATGAAACGGCCGAAGTTCCATCTTGGTGTATTAAAATACCTTCTATTCTGTTCGACTTACATGATGGCAAAAAATCCGAATCAAATCCAATACTTCTCAAACAAAACTTTCAGGTACTGCAGTCACGTTACAATGATTACCAGCAAGTCTATACTGATGGTTCCAAAGAAGGAGATAAAGTTGGTTGTGCGTATGTTTCTAAAGATACGCACAAAACCATGCGCCTTCCAGATGGTTCATCTATTTTTACAGCTGAAGCCAAAGCAATAGACCTAGCTTTAGATTTTATCAGTTCTTCAACAACTCAAAAAGCAATTATTTTTTCTGATTCACTTTCTGTGCTTAAGGCTTTAGACCATTCATCATCTAAAAATCCTCAAATTCAAAAATTGATCGAAAAACATCATGAAATTTCTAAAACACGTCAAATCTTGTTTTGTTGGCTTCCGAGCCATATTGGCATTGTCGGCAATGAGTGTGCTGACAAGAAAGCAAAGGAATCGCTCAATCTTGATCCGTCTGTTTTTAAAATTCCTTTTAATAATTTTAAACCATTTATCAACAGATACATCTTGTCGGAATGGCAAGGCGAATGGGACCTTACAGTAAATAACAAACTCCATGCCATTAATCCTGTCGTTGGAACAAAATGCTCTCCTCCACAGTTTTCCAGGAGAGAGGATGTAGTATTAACACGACTGCACATCGGCCATACTAGAGTTACTCATTCTTTTATTTTCAATGGTGATGATCAGCCCTCTTGTGTAGGTTATGATCAGCCATTCACTGTGAAACATATCGTAATTGACTGTGTTGACTTTTCACCCTCACGTATTTTATATTTCAAAGCTGACACTTTGCAACAACTGTTTCGAGATGTACCTGTTGATAACATTATTTTATTCTTAAAAGAAATTGGTCTTTTTCATAAGATTTAACTGTTTCAGATTTTTATACATTATCATTCTGACTTGTTACTTTTAATATCGTCATAATTATTCATGCCGTTTAACCATTAACCGACTGACGCTTATGACCCACCAAGAGGGTTGACGCGTCGTTAAACACGAAATCATCATCATCATCATCATCAAAAAATATGAAAACAATTGAACGAAAGTGACAACACAATTTAAAAAGGATAGAGGAATGGACTGATAAAAATGGTTCAAGTTCTCCAAGTCGAAAACGCAGTGTGTTCATTTTTGTAAGCTACGGAAGAAACACGAACATCCTTCCTTGTTTTTATACGGATCACAAATTCCTGTTGTTGAAGAAACCAAATTTCTTGGGGTCATATTTGATCAAAAGTTATCTTTTATTCCCCATATTAAATATCTTAAAGCGAAATGCTTAAAAGCTTTGAATCTTTTGAAAGTTTTAGCTCATACAAGTTGGGGAGCAGATCGGTATACTTTATTACATCTTTACCGGTCTTTAATAAGATCTAAATTAGATTATGGGTCTGTTGTTTATGGTTCTGCCAGAAAGTCCTATTTAAAATCATTGGATACTATCCATCACAAAGGCATTCGTCTGGCTATGGGAGCCTTCCGTACTTCTCCCGTATTAAGCCTTTATGTAGAAGCAGGTGAACCATCATTAACTTCGCGCAGAGAGAAACTTTCTCTTCAGTATGCTATTAGACTTGCTGCTAATCCATTTAACCCGGCATCAGAATTAGTAAACCCACTAATCAATGGTGAAGAAAAACTGCAAGAACTACTAAGAATGTTCTTTAATAAATATGCTGGGGAACCAAATCTGTACATCATTGATGATTGCAGTGCAACAAAAGAACTAACAAAGAAAAAAGACATGTTGTCTGAACTTGCGTTTTCAACATACTTTTCTTCACCACAATTAGGAGTTTTTTTCTCTGACATCTGCTTTCGTGATGGCCAAAAGCCTGACAAGAGTAACATCTAAGAGGGTTTGGGATGTATACCTCTATGTTAATGGAAAGATATGCTACTTTGATTTTCTTTGGTAGAATTGCTGTATTAAAAGTCAACACATAAGTTGCTGTTGGTTTTAGTACACCAGTTCTACGGACTTTGATGTTACGAACACCAATTACTCCTTGATTTCAGGTTATCAATGATCTCTTCGTCTGAACAAGGACGCAGTTCTTGAATGCGAATCACTCCTTTAGATGAGTTAAGTGTATTGTGAAGAGATATTTTTACTGAAAGATCACAGAGCTTTTTGGTGGCGAGCAGGCTTACAACTTTCTGTTTTCTCTCCAGTTCCAAGAGAAGGTCACCTGATTTGAGAGATTTAATACTCTTTGGGTGTCCGGCTATGGCGACAATACTTTTCTCGATAACAAAGGGAGAAAGGCTTGACACAGTTTCGTGTATCGCCAAGCGACGTGACGACCAAGAAACGCGAAACATTGTCAAAGTTTGGTTCAGCAGACTGCTGACTCGAATGTTGACTTGACTGCTGACTGGATTTTTGACTGCGTTCATCCGATTCGGATGAATCCTCGTCTTTTTTACGTTTAGGTGCGTTGCGGTTAGGTGCGTGGTTGCGGTTATGTTTTTTCCAGGAGCCATAAGAAAAAAATCCTAGTTTCGTTCCAAGTGCTCTCCGCCCACCGTGGTGCCCTACAAGGGAACACCATAAACGAGTGGTTATCCAACTCACAGGTGTTAGAGATACACGTGAGATATACTCGTATAAACAAAATGCCTACACGATTGATCCGTTTAGCCACCGCCTTCTAGAGATAAAAAGACAGAAAAGGGTAAGGTAAATGGGCATATGGTTGGTATCAGGAAAGATACAAAAAGAGTTGATGAGAAAGCAAAGCGGTATCTCTAGGGCTCGGCGTGACCAGCCGATTGACCGTGCCGGACCGCACGGCCACCCGTCTACACCGAAAAGCCAGGCCAAAGAGACGTGTTGGGCACCTGAAGCACCGCCACCTCGGGTAACCCTCAACCTCCAGGATCCCTTCTTCCGGCTTAGAGGACGCCACCCACGGCAAACGGGTGGTACTTCCTTTAGCTCTTACCAGTGGGCACAGAGACCACAGCGGCAATGTGCCCAGTGGGAATTGAGCCCCCAGGGTCACGGCAAGGCAGGAAGTCTAATACCTGGGGGAAATCTACTCTGATGGTAACAGACCATCTGGTGGCAGCTCAATTATTGTTAAATCTTGTTTACCACAAAGAGAGATCAAGTTGAAAACAGAACTACAGGCTGTGGCAGTGTCGGTTTCTCTTGATAAAGAAACTACAACTTGCTCTCTATATATTCCTAAGTTAATGTCAAAAAGTAGGGATTATGTTTGATAAGTTACATATCAATCTAAGACGGGTTCATCTAGTCAACGCCAAATCACCCGAAGATATCCCGTGTCTCTGAATTCAGGTATGATCTATATGCATGTATCAAATTTGATACGAGAAAATAGCTTAACTTCTACATATACGAAGCGCAATGTCTGTTAATTACCTCGCACTGTCCCAGAAACAACAATACTGTTTAAGAATATCACGGGTGTATCCTGGGGTATCTCACGCCCTGTGCAGTATTCAGTATCACCACTGTTTTACACACGTGATCACGTGATCAAAACAAACACGAGTAAAAATGGCTATCGCAAAAACTTTTGTGATTCCATGCATGTTTTACTTTGTTTGGTCTAAGGTTTTTACTCTGAAGCAATTTCGAGATGAAAAAGGGAACGTCTCGATTTGTCGTTTTTCCGGCAAGGGTGAATATTCGCAGTCACTACAGAATAATAACTTACATCGCATAATATTTGACAGGCTCAGTAACAGCTATGCATCTTTGAAAAACTTACCAGCAGTTAGCACTGTCGAAATAATCTCTACAGCGTTTGACAATGTTGAATGATGTTAAAACATCAAATAAAATGAGAAATCAATCAGACTGATTGCTGGATTAAGACCAAAGACTTGTGTAAGTATATTGCCCAATTGCTTGTATTACAGTAAATTACCATATTTACCCTAAGTATTCGTACATTACCAGACACTTTTTTGGTGTATGTTGTTCCAAGGTATTTCAGTGGTAAAGACTAAGCAAATTACAGGCACTGAAGTCCTGTAGAAGACCGCTCCTTCCTGATTTGAAGCTATACTGTTTGCTCAGCCTTTTTTAGGCTGTTATTTGAACGAATACATAAGGTGTCTACGGTAATCATCAATAATATGCTACATGTGTCCAGTAATTAAATTCTGTCATTCCAGTAATTAAATTCTGTGATTATTATAATGTCTGATATGAACTTCCGGCCATGAAGGGCTATTTTGTAAATATCAGCTAACCCAATAGCTCAGTGGTAGAGTGTCCACTTCAGGAATAGGTTGGATCCCTGGTCGCGCCATACCAAAGGCGTGAAGTATTGTACTAGACGCCAATTGGCTGATACTCGCATTATGGGGTGGGGGGTCCTAGGAAGATACATGAAAGCAGGTAACTATTTGTTAAAGGATATTTTGTCTGTTGCAATAAAAGCTCTACAGAGCTTATGTTACTTGTTTCGGATATGCGACATTAAATAAAGCTTCTTTATCCTTACCATGGTAGTAGTGCAAGCATAAACAAATGCTGTCTCTTTCATCACCTTAATACACTAGGTAAGCAGCACTTTATATAAGGAAATAATTGATCTTTGCAGGGATCTATACAATTTGTTAACTCACCATAGCCAAAGGCTCCGGGGGAGCTTTTAGTATAGGCAGTGATCCGCCGTTTCGAATGACTTCTCTTCAGTAACTGCTGGGCCAAATGAAACCAAATTACATGTGGGTTCTCTATGGGTTTGGGAAAAGAAAGTTTGTTCATGGGATCTTGGTCACATGACCAAGATGGCCGCCATGTCCATATATGGTAAAAACCTTAAAAAATCTTCTTCTCAGTAACCAAACGACGGCAGACCTTGAAACTTGGTATGCAGCATCGGGGACTCGGTCCCTACAAAATTTGTTCAAATGATGACCTTTGGTTAACCTTGGCCTGTTTTACGTATGGAAAAAAAGGCAGAACAGTGTATTTTTCTGATTGCATAGTAACATGTGGCATTAGACCTGGCTTTAGATTTTATCAGTTCTTCAACAATTCAAAAAGCAATTATATTTTCTGATTCACTTTCTGTGCTTAAGGCTTTAGACCATTCATCATCTAAAAATCCTCAAATATCACGGAGCGTGATAGCTCAGTGGTTAGTGCACTTGCCTCTGATGCTAGAGGTCCCGGGTTCGATCCACGGCAGCGGCGATAAAATCTCGGTGTCCGAACACGCTCCATTGGCATCATTTGCAGGGATGAATGTTATAAAGTGCACCGTCCTTCGGATCGGGACGTTAACTGGAGGCCCCCTGTGCAGGGAGAACCATCCCCTGTGCAGGTTACCCTCTTCAAAATAAGGTAACTTACGATCCCGGGCATGAGCCACCTTCTCAGTAAGGAAACATGAACTTTGTATATTCTTGTGTCAAGCGCTGGGTGCTGATAATTTGATGCACAGTCAAGTTGAGGTCTGCTGTTCGTTCACAATGGACAATGGTATGAGCTGCTTATGGTGGTCCGTCCGCCCTTGCTGGACCCTAACCCACAGCGTCGTACCAGTACCTGCTGCTATAATGCAGGGAGCAGCAGGTCACCACACATTGTTGTGCCTGCAAATTACGATAACTGGACTAAGACACAGTTCACAAAACATACATGCTATATCATGATCCCCCTCCCGGAGAAGTAAGAATATGTTCATGCATATACCGTTATTGCGCATGCGCCGACCAGACGTACAGGCTGATTAGTGCATGCGACAAATAACCGTACAGCAGAACTCCAACTTGACTGTGCATCAAATTATCAGCACCCAGCGCTTGACACAATAATACTAAAGTTCATGTTTCCTTACTGAGCACTACAGAAATCAATAAATGCTCACTACTACTGAGCATAATACTAATCAAATTTGTGTTCACTACATTATCACGAGTAAGAGGCAATTGAACAGACCACGCCTTTGCGCTACCTGGTCAGCCGCCAATTACAGGAAACATAACAATCTCTATTTCATATCCTTCTCCGCGACACGGCTCACAAATATAGCTATTCACAAATTCATTACATTAACAACAGATAGAAACTACAAACAGAAAGATTTTCATCTATAATCCACAACATTTGTTAGTGTCTCATAAGGGCCAACACTGTTTGCCGTAAATTCTCTCTGTATTTGGTAGGCACCCCGTCACAACCGTCCTCGCGACGCCGATGACGCAGCTGACGTCATCCCCGCCGCTCAGGCCGTTATGACGTGTGGCGACCAAATACTCCCACTTGTCATCATCACGTTCTTTATATGTACATACATGCACAAACTGAGTTGTCAGACAAAAACGGCATCATTACAAAATGAACTTATAATTCTTCTTGAACAAAATTATTTCTACTCAACCTGAACACCCTTGTGAAATAAAATTCATTACGGTTCATCATCACGGATAACCCGACAGGCTGTTGTAAGGGTTTGCCCTGATGATGAAGATATGGTAAAACCCGTCTTAATTTTACGTCCCCTCTACACCTAATATCATATAGAGACGGGACCACGGTTTTCTAACCACAGCTAGTCAAAAGTCATGGATCAAACAAGTGACCCGGCGTTTATTAATTAATTCTACAAAAGGGGTCTAAAAGCCTAAATGAATCTAGAATGAGCGGGTGTCCAAACTTTACGTCTCACCAACATCTAGGGTCAGAATGAGACAGGACCTCACTTAGAAAGACTCATTCTACTACTGGAGAAGCCTGGGATCGATCCTGCGACGTCTAGCTGGCAAAGCTGGTAGCCTAATCACTACAGGCCTCAACAGTGAATTCAGAATAGGCTTCAGAAAATTGGGGTATACTAGAAGTAAACCCCTCCAAAACCTGCAAGCATGTTCATACAAAATTAATACTAAACATAGATTTAACATACCTTTCAATATACTTCCACTTTCCCGACACAATGTTGTGGATACTCGTTACAACTTGACCTGCTGCTAAAGTGTTCGTTTTTCTCAGGGTTTTTATATCTATGAATACTACCAGAAAAGCATGCATACTCATATTAGCTTGCTAAAATCGTGGCGAGGTGGAGATACCGTCCACAATTGAAGCTAGATAGCAAAAAATCGAGTAGATAATGGATTTGCGTTCAAATAGTATATTTCCCATAGGAAAAATTGATGAAACGGCCCTATAAATCAATGCCATGACTCCTGTCAAAACGAACACCCACACAACACTTGACGGGAATGAAAATCATATATGGCATTGATTTATAGGGTCGTTTCATCAATTTTTCCTATCGGAAATATACTATTTGAACGCAAATCCATTATCTACCCGCGAGAGGGGGATTCACCCTAAGTTATAAACTGGCCAGTCGCGTCTTGTGTTGTTTCTTTTTTTGTCTTTGTTGTTGTTTTTGTTGTTTGCTTCTGTAGGTATTCACGTCACCCGTTCCGAGCACAGAACATTGTTTTGCCTTCGGAGCGGACGTCTTGAGTTGGCTACAGAAGCAACAAATTGTGATGTTTTGTGTTAGTAAGTGTTGTATATAGATACTGTAAATAATTCATGTCATTCATCTAATATCTTTCTTGTGCCTTACCCCACAGCTGCCCGTACACCTGTCAGAGATCACGCTCGGTTGTCTTGTCAGCATGGGGGTTTGCGGGACGCCGTAAACCCACATGTAACATTTGGTGTCAGAAGTGGGATCTACTTAAATTTTTCGTTACCAAGAAAAAGTGGGGTTCGCCTTGCCTTCCTGCTCAGAAATTATAAACATGTCAGTATCCATTTAGTTGAATACATGGGTTTCGCACTTCATCAACGCAGGAAGGAAGATTCAAGTTAATTTCTAAATGTGGCCCCCAGGTATTAGACTTCCTGCCTTGCCGTGGCCCTGGGGGCTCAATTCCCACTGGGCACATTGCCGCTGTGGTCTCTGTGCCCACTGGGAAGAGCTAAAGGAAGTACCACCCGTTTGCCGTGGGTGGCGTCCTGTAAGCCGGAAGAAGGGATCCTGGAGGTTGAGGGTTACCTGAGGTGGCGGTGCTTCAGGTGCCCAACACGCCTCTTTGGCCTGGCTTTTCGGTGTAGACGGGTGGCCGTGCGGTCCGGCACGGTCAATCGGCTGGTCGCGCCGAGCCCTAGAGATACCGCTTTGCTTTCTCTTCAACTCTTTTTGTATCTTTCCTGATACCAACCATATGCCCATTTACCTTACCCTTTTCTGTCTTTTTATCTCTAGAAGGCGGTGGCTAAACGGATCAATCGTGTAGGCATTTTGTTTATACGAGTATATCTCACGTGTATTTCTAACACCTGCGAGTTGGATAACCACTCCATTATGGTGTTCCCTTGTAGGGCTCCACGGAGGGCGGAGAGCACTTGGGACGAAACTAGAATTTTTTCCTTATGCCTCATGGAAAAAAAAATAACCGCAACGCATCTAAACACAACGCACCTAAACGTAAAAAACAAGACGATTCATCCGAATCGGATGATCACAGTCAACAAGCCAGTCAGCAGTCCGCTGAACCAAATTTCGACAATGTTCCGCGTTTCTTGGTTGTCTCGTCGCTTGACGATACACGAAGTGTATCCAGCCTTTCTCCTTTCGTAATTGAGAAATGTATTAACTCCATAGCCGGATAGCCGGACACCCTAAGAGTATCAAAAAGCTCAAATCAGGTGACCTTCTCTTGGAAGTCGAGAAAAAACAGCAAGTTGTAAGCCTGCTAAGCACCAATAAACTCTTTGATCTTCAGGTTAAAGTCTCTCTCCGTAACACGTTAAATTCGTCTAAGGGAGTGATTCGCAGTCCAGAACTGCGCCCTTGTACAGATGAAGAAATCGTCGATAACTTCAAAGATCAGGGAGTTGTTGGTGTTCGTAACATCAAAGTCCGTAGAAATGGTGTACTAAAACCAACAGCAACTTATGTGTTGACTTTTAATACACCAGTTCTACCCAAGAAAATCAAAGTAGCATATCTTTCCATTAACGTAGAGGTATACATCCCAAACCCTCTTAGATGTTACTCTTGTCAGGCTTTTGGCCATCATGAAAGCAGATGTCAGAGAAAAAAACTCTGTCCTAATTGTGGTGAAGAAAAGCATGTTGATAATCACCTCAACTGCAAAAATGAACCCAAATGCGTAAATTGTGATGGCAAACATGCTGTTTTCTCTCGAGACTGTCCGGCATGGAAAAAAGAAAAAGAAATACTAACCGTCAAATACCAAAGGGGGATAACATTCCCAGAAGCGCGAAAAATTGTCGATGAGCGATATATAACACCAACCTCCAGTTTCGCCAGCATCACAAAGGGTACTGGTGTAAAATGTACCAGCTCCGCGACACAGACTGCTGAATCATACATAGCTGAACTGAAAAAATCTGGTGCATGGAGTAAACCCACTCCAGCACCGCAAAGTTCAACCAATTTATCAAATGGCGCAATCCAGGTTGCTTCGGATCGGTCGACAGCGACCGTACCGAAGCCAGCGCCGCACGTGAAAGAGAAACTCGACTCAGGTCGAACTAATAAGGGATCGGAAGATCCGATCAAAAAACATCAATTGTCTCAAAAACAGACAGACAACGTAAAATGGAAAGAGACAATATTAGATTTCAGAACAGATTCGGATCTTTGAGTGACAGTGATATGGAGTTCGCTGAAACTCCATCATCACCAAATGGCAATAACAGATCGAGGTCAGCAACACCACGAGCTGGCGGTAGCAGATCTATATCACCAATTGCAGCTCCAATATAGTTTCTAGTCTTAATCTCTTCATAAAATGGATTTAAAACACAAAATAATACAATGGAATTATCGAGGTCTTAAACCAAATTATAATGAACTCTTATTACTTATTTCGTTATTAAACCCATCGGTTTTTTGTGTACAAGAAACTTTTGTAAAAACTGATGACAACATTGATGTCAGGGGTTTCAATACATACAACTATATCTATTCTGATGGTAGCAAACCATCTGGTGGCAGTTCAATTCTTGTTAAATCATGTTTACCACAAAGAGAGATCAAATTAAAAACAGACCTACAAGCTGTAGCAGTATCGGTTTCTCTGGATAAAGAAACTACAATTTGCTCTTTATATATTCCACCCTCATTTTCGTTAAAGCCCGAACATCTTGACTCATTGCTGAGTCAACTTCCATCGCCATATCTTATAGTTGGCGACTTCAATGGTCACAATATTCTATGGGGCTGTAAAGATATCAATAACAGAGGAGCACTTCTTGAAGATTTTATTGCAAAGAACGATCTTTGCTTGATGAATGATAAATCTTATACTTACCTTCACCCAGCGACAGGTCATTTGTCTTCTTTGGATCTCTCTTTGTGTCACCCATCTCTCTTCTTGGACTATGACTGGTCTATTCATGATGATCAGTGCGGAAGTGATCATTTCCCTGTTATAATTGAGAGTGTAAACGAACCAGATGAGGACTGTAACCAGAAATGGAAAATGAATAAAGCCGACTGGGAATTATTCCATAATTTATGTGAAGAAGAGTTATCAATTGATCATTTTAATGAATCATCCGACATTGTTTCTGATTTCACAGATACATTTATTAACATATCAGAACAATGCATTCCAAAGACCTCCACAAATACTAAGAAAAGCAAGCCTTGGTTTAATAATGACTGTAAAGAAGCTATTAAAAAGCGTAAACAGGCTCTAAATAAGTTCTGCAAAAATCCCACTTCAAAAAAGCTCAACGACGTAAAAGTTTTTAGAGCTAAAGCTCGGCGAACAATCCGAGCTTCCAAACGAAAGTCATGGAGAGAATATGTCTCCAAATTGAACTATAAAACCCCCATTAAAAAGGTTTGGGATATGGTACGAAAAATTTCAGGAAAAACAAAGTCTTCTAGTTTTACACATTTAAATACTGAATTTGACACAATAGCTTCAACAAAAAAAGATATTTCAGATACTCTTGGGCACACATTCTTGAGAAATTCATCATCGCGTAATTATTCTGACACTTTTAGAAATTTCAAAAAGGACCAAGAGAAAAGAAATCTAAACTTTAAATCACTTAATCACGAAGAATACAACAAACCTTTTAACTTATCCGAACTCGTTGAAGCCATTGAAAAATCACATGATACGGCAACCGGTCCCGATGAAATTCATTATCAGATGCTTAAGCATCTGCCAAAAAGTTCTCTTACAACACTTTTAGATATCTTTAATAATATTTGGGAAACGGGGGTCTGTCCTGAGAGCTGGCGTGTAGCTACAGTTGTACCAATTCCGAAACCAGGGAAAGATCATGCAGAACCTACAAATTATCGTCCGATAGCTTTGACAAGTTGTTTGTGTAAAACATTGGAGAGAATGATAAACAAGAGATTAGTCTGGTACTTAGAGTCCAACAACCTCATTTCAGAATATCAATCGGGCTTTCGTTCGGAACGTAGTACCAATGACAATTTAATAAGACTAGAAACATTTATACGAGATGCTTTTATTAACAAAGAACACGTAGTAGCTGTCTTTTTCGACTTGGAGAAAGCATATGATACAACATGGAGATATGGAATATTGAAAGATCTGCATAACATTGGCTTAAGAGGAAAACTTCCCAGTTTTATTGAAAGCTTTTTAGGGGAGCGCATGTTTCAGGTGCGTGTGGGGTCTACCGTGTCAGATTTCTATGATCAAGAACAGGGTGTCCCACAGGGTAGTATTCTTTCAACTACGCTATTTAACATCAAAATAAACAATATTGTACAATGTTTGGACGACAAAACTGATTGTTCATTGTATGTTGATGATTTTTGTATATGTTACCGTTCAAAAAATATGAAAACAATTGAACGAAAGTTACAACAAAATTTAAAAAGAATAGAAGAATGGACTGATAAAAATGGTTTCAAGTTCTCCAAGTCGAAAACGCAGTGTGTTCATTTTTGTAAACTACGGAAGAAACACGAACATCCTTCCCTGTTTTTATACGGATCACAAATTCCTGTTGTTGAAGAAGCCAAATTTCTTGGGGTCATATTTGATCAAAAGTTATCTTTTATTCCCCATATTAAATATCTTAAAGCGAAATGCTTAAAAGCTTTGAATCTTTTGAAAGTTTTAGCTCATACAAGTTGGGGAGCAGATCGGTATACTTTATTACATCTTTACCGGTCTTTAATAAGATCTAAATTAGATTATGGGTCTGTTGTTTATGGTTCTGCCAGAAAGTCCTATTTAAAATCCTTGGATACTATCCATCACCAAGGCCTTCGTCTGGCCATGGGAGCCTTCCGTACTTCTCCCGTATTAAGCCTTTATGTAGAAGCAGGTGAACCATCTTTAACCTCGCACAGAGAGAAACTTTCTCTTCAGTATGCTATTAGACTTGCTGCAAATCCATCTAACCCGGCATCCAAAATTTCATTTCCACCTCAATTTGTAGATAGGTATGAAACTAAACCCACAGCAATTAAACCTTTTGGATTACGTATTTTACCACTGCTGGAAAATTCAGGTATCGACCTTAAAAATATTCAAAAACATGAAACCGCCGAAGTTCCATCTTGGTGTATTAAACAACCTTCTATTCTGTTCGACTTACATGATGGCAAAAAATCCGAATCAAATCCGATACTTCTCAAACAAAACTTTCAGGTACTGCAATCACGTTACGATGATTACCAGCAAGTCTATACTGATGGTTCCAAAGAAGGAGATAAAGTTGGTTGTGCGTATGTTTTTAAAAGATACGCACAAAACCATGCGCCTTCCAGATGGTTCATCTATTTTTACAGCTGAAGCCAAAGCAATAGACCTAGCTTTAGATTTTATCAGTTCTTCAACAATTCAAAAAGCAATTATATTTTCTGATTCACTTTCTGTGCTTAAGGCTTTAGACCATTCATCATCTAAAAATCCTCAAATTCAAAAATTGATCGAAAAACATCATGAAATTTCTAAAACACACCAAATCTTGTTTTGTTGGCTTCCGAGCCATATTGGCATTGTCGGCAATGAATATGCTGACAAGAAAGCAAAGGAATCGCTCAATCTTGATCCATCTGTTTTTAAAATTCCTTTTAATAATTTTAAACCATTTATCAATAGATACATCTTGTCGGAATGGCAAGGCGAATGGGACCGTGCAATAAATAACAAACTCCATGCCATTAAACCTGTCGTTAGTACAAAATGCTCTCCTCCACAGTTTTCCAGAAAAGAGGACGTAGTATTAACACGACTGCGCATCGGCCATACTAGAGTTACTCATTCTTATATTTTTAATGGTGATGGTCGGCCTTCTTGTGTAGGTTGTGATCAGCCGTTCACTGTGAAACATATCTTAATTGACAATGTTGACTTTTCACCCTCACGTATTTTATATTTCAAAGCTGACACTTTGCAACAACTGTTTCGAGATGTACCTGTTGATAACATTATTTTATTCTTAAAAGAAATTGGTCTTTTTCATAAGATTTAACTGTTTCAGATTTTTATACATTATCATTCTTACTTTTAATATCGTCATAATTATTCATGGCGTTTAACCATTAACCGACTGACGCTTATGACCCACCAAGAGGGTTGACGCGTCGTTAAACACGAAATCATCATCATCATCTAAATGTGGCTGTCAATGCATTTTTTTTATTTTTTTTTTTGAAATTGATGTTTCAGAGCATCAATGTGCTGTTCCACAGCCGGGAACACCAGCCAGAGATCAAATCCTCACTTCAATGACACCAAATAACAAGAAATCTTGTCCAAGTCCGTTCAGAAGTTTGGCCTCCAACATGTACAACTGTTTGAGTCTAGTTTCTCGACATCATGATGAGTGCAGCAACAAGTCATATGGTTCCTAGTAGTGTTGGTGCTCCACTGCCTTTAGGTAGTATGTGTAGAATTCTGTTAGTCTCAAAGAATCCCCCCCCCAGGTATTAGACTTCCTGCCTTGCCGTGGCCCTGGGGGCTCAATTCCCACTGGGCACATTGCCGCTGTGGTCTTAGTGCCCACTGGGAAGAGCTAAAGGAAGTACCACCCGTTTGCCGTGGGTGGCGTCCTGTAAGCCGGAAGAAGGGATCCTGGAGGTTGAGGGTTACCTGAGGTGGCTGTGCTTCAGGTGCCCAACACGCCTCTTTGGCCTGGCTTTTCGGTGTAGACGGGTGGCCGTGCGGTCAGGCACGGTCAATCGGCTGGTCACGCCAAGCCCTAGAGATACCGCTTTGCTTTCTCTTCAACTCTCTTTGTATCTTTCCTGATACCAACCATATGCCCATTTACCTTACCCTTTTCTGTCTTTTTATCTCTAGAAGGCGGTGGCTTAACGGATCAATCGTGTAGGCATTTTGTTTATACGAGTATATCTCACGTGTATCTCTAACACCTGCGAGTTGGATAACCACTCCATTATGATGTTCCCTTGTAGGGCTCTACGGAGGGCGGAGAGCACTTGGGACGAAACTAGAATTTTTTTCTTATGGCTAATGGAAAAAAACATAACCGCAAATCACCTAACCACAACGCACCTAAACGTAAAAAACAAGAGGATTCATCCGAATCGGATGAACACAGTCAACAATCCAGTCAGCAGTCGAGTCAACAATCTAGTCAGCAGTCTGCTGAACCAAATTTTGACAATGTTCCGCGTTTCTTGGTCGTCACGTCGCTTGACGATACACGAACTGTGTCAAGCCTTTCCCCCTTTGTGATCGAAAAAAGTATTCTCTCCATTGCCGGACACCCTAAGACTATAAAACAACTCAAATCGGGTGATCTTCTCTTGGAAGTCGAGAGAATACAGCAAGTGGTAAGCCTGCTAAACACCAACAAACTCTTTGATCTTAAAGTTACAGTCTCGTTACTTAACACGCTCAATTCATCTAAGGGAGTGATTCGCAGCCCAGAACTGCGTCCTTGTTCAGATGAAGAGATAGTCGATAACTTGAAAGATCAGTGAGTTGTTGGTGTTCGTAACATTCAAGTTCGTAGAAATGGTGTACTAAAACCAACAGCAACTTATGTGTTGACTTTTAATACACCAATTCTACCCAAGAAAATCAAAGTAGCATATCTTTCCATTAACGTAGAGGTATACATCCCAAACCCTCTTAGATGTTACTCTTGTCAGGTTTTTGGCCATCACGAAAGCAGATGTCAGAGAAAAAACCTCTGTCCTAATTGTGGTGAAGAAAAGCATGTTGATAATCACCTCAACTGCAAAAATGAAACCAAATGCGTAAATGGTGATGGCAAACATGCTGTTTTCTCCCGAGACTGTCTGGCATGGAAAAAAGAAAAAGAAATACTCACCGTCAAATACCAAAGGGGGATAACATTCCCAGAAGCGCGGAAAATTGTCGAAGAGCGTTACATAACACCAACCACCAGTTTCGCCTGCATCACAAAGGGTGCTGGTGTAAAATGTACCAGCTCCGCAACACAGACTGCTGAATCATACATAGCTGAACTGAAAAAATCTGGTGCGTGGAGTAAACCCACTCCAGCACCACAAAGTTCAACCAATTTATAACCTAACACCTAAATCCATAAAGCATTAAAACAGGCGATTCTAATGAGTACACGCAACATTGCTCCTTAGGATAGAATAAAAACCTGACTAATTTATTACAAACCTAGACATCATGATCAATAGGAAGGATTATCTATGGATCCAAGTACAAGTTCGAATTAGCAAGGGTAAATGAATCATCCGTACTCGAATTATCGAGGTTTCACTGTATATCTCCCCCAGGTATTAGACTTCCTGCCTTGCCGTGGCCCTGGGGGCTCAATTCCCACTGGGCACATTGCCGCTGTGGTCTCTGTGCCCACTGGGAAGAGCTAAAGGAAGTACCACCCGTTTGCCGTGGGTGGCGTCCTGTAAGCCGGAAGAAGGGATCCTGGAGGTTGAGGGTTACCTGAGGTGGCGGTGCTTCAGGTACCCAACACGCCTCTTTGGCCTGGCTTTTCGGTGTAGACGGGTGGCCGTGCGGTCCGGCACGGTCAATCGGCTGGTCACGCCGAGCCCTAGAGATACCGCTTTGCTTTCTCTTCAACTCTTTTTGTATCTTTCCTGATACCAACCATATGCCCATTTACCTTACCCTTTTCTGTCTTTTTATCTCTAGAAGGCGGTGGCTTAACGGATCAATCGTGTAGGCATTTTGTTTATACGAGTATATCTCAGGTGTATCTCTAACACCTGCGAGTTGGATAACCACTCCATTATGGTGTTCCCTTGTAGGGCTCCGTGGAGGGCGGAGAGCATTTGGGACGAAACTAGGATTTTTTTCTTATGGCTCCTAAAAACAAACATAACCGCAACCACGCACCTAACCGCAACGCACCTAAACGTAAAAAAGACGAGGATTCATCCGAATCGGATGAACGCAGTCAAAAATCCAGTCAGCAGTCAAGTCAACAATCGAGTCAGCAGTCTGCTGAACCAAACTTTGACAATGTTCCGCGTTTCTTGGTCGTCACGTCGCTTGACGATACACGAACTGTGTCAAGCCTTTCTCCCTTTGTTATCGAGAAAAGTATTGTCGCCATAGCCGGACACCCAAAGAGTATTAAATCACTCAAATCAGGTGACCTTCTCTTGGAACTCGAGAGAAAACCGCAAGTTGTAAGCCTGCTCGCCACCAAAAAACTCTTTGATCTTTCGGTAAAAATATCTCTTCACAACACACTAAACTCATCTAAAGGAGTGATTCGCAGTCCAGAACTGCGTCCTTGTTCAGACGAAGAGATCATTGATAACCTGAAAGATCAAGGGGTTATTGGTGTTCGTAACATCAAAGTCCGTAGAAATGGTGTACTAAAACCAACAGCAACTTATGTGTTGACTTTTAATACACCAATTCTACCCAAGAAAATCAAAGTAGCATATCTTTCCATTAACGTAGAGGTATACATCCCAAACCCTCTTAGATGTTACTCTTGTCAGGCTTTTGGCCATCACGAAAGCAGATGTCAGAGAAAACAACTCTGCCCTAATTGTGGTGAAGAAAAGCATGTTGATAATCACCTCAACTGCAAAAATGAACCCAAATGCGTCAATTGTGATGGCAAACATGCTGTTTTCTCCCGAGACTGTCCGGCGTGGAAAAAAGAAAAAGAAATACTTACCGTCAAATACCAAAGGGGGATAACATTCCCAGAAGCGCGGAAGATTGTCGAAGAGCGATACATAACACCAACCACCAGTTTCGCCAGCATCACAAAGGGTGCTAGTGTAAAATGTACCAGCTCCGCAACACAGACTGCTGAATCATACATTGCTGAACTGAAAAAGTCTGGTGCATGGAGTAAATCCACTCCAGCACCACAAAGTTCAACCAATTTATCAAAAGGCGCAATCCAGGTTGCTTCGGATCGGTCGGCAGCGACCGTACCGAAGCCAGCGCCGAATGTAAAAGAGAAACCCGACTCAGGTCGAACTAATAAGGGGTCGCAAGATCCGATCAAAAAACATCAATTGTCTCAAAGACAAACAGACAGACAACGTAAAATGGAAAGAGACAATATAAAATTTCAGAACAGATTCGGATCTTTGAGTGACAGTGATATGGAGTTGACTGAAACTCCATCATCACCAAGTGGCAATAACAGATCGAGGTCTGCCACACCACGAGCTGGTGGTAGCAGATCTATATCACCAATTGCACCTCCATAATAATTTCTAGTCTTTAAATATCTCTCCTTAAAATGGATTTAAAACACAAAATAATACAATGGAATTGTCGAGGTCTTAAATCAAATTATAATGAACTCTTATTACTTATTTCGCTACTAACCCCATCGGTGTTTTGTTTGCAAGAAACTTTTTTAAAAACTGATGACAACATAGATGTCAGGGGTTTCAATACATACAACTATATCTATTCTGATGGTAACAAACCATCTGGTGGCAGCTCAATTTTTGTTAAATCATGTTTACCACAAAGAGAGATCAAATTAAAAACAGACCTTCAAGCTGTAGCAGTATCGGTTTCTCTGGATAAAGAAACTACAATTTGCTCTCTATATATCCCACCCTCATTTTCTTTAAAGCCCGAACATCTTGACTCATTGCTGAGTCAACTTCCATCGCCATATCTTTTAGTTGGCGACTTCAATGGTCACAATATTCTATGGGGCTGTAAAGATGTCAATAACAGAGGAGCACTTATTGAAGATTTTATTGCACAGAACGACCTTTGCTTGATGAATGATAAATCTTATACTTACCTTCACCCTGCGACAGGTCATTTGTCTTCTTTAGATCTCTCTTTGTGTCACCCATCTCTCTTCTTGGACTATGACTGGTCTGTTCATGATGATCAGTGCGGAAGTGATCACTTTCCTGTTATAATAGAGAGCGTAAACGAACCAGATGAAGACTGTAACCAGAAATGGAAAATGAATAAAGCCGACTGGGAATTATTCCATAATTTATGTGAAGAAGAGTTATCAGTTGATCACTTAAATGAATCATCTGACATTGTTTCTGATTTCACAGATACACTTATTAATATATCAGAGCAATGCATTCCAAAGACCTCAACAAATACTAAGAGAAGCAAGCCTTGGTATAATAATGACTGTAAAGAAGCTATTAAAAAGCGTAAACAGGCTCTAAATAAGTTCTGCAAAAGTCCCACTTCAGAAAAGCTAAACGACGTAAAAGTTTTTAGAGCTAAAGCTCGGCGAACAATCCGAGCTTCAAAACGAAAGTCATGGAGAGAATATGTCTCCAAATTGAACTACAAAACCCCCATTAAAAAGGTTTGGGATATGGTACGAAAAATTTCAGGAAAAACAAAGTCCTCTAGTTTTACACATTTAAATACTGAATTTGACACAATAGCTTCAACAAAAAAAGATATTTCAGATACTCTTGGTCACACATTCTTGAGAAATTCATCATCGCGTAATTATTCTGACACTTTTAGAAATTTCAAAAAGGACCAGGAGAAAAGAAAACTTAACTTCAAATCCCTTAATCACGAAGAATACAACTCACCTTTTAACTTATCCGAACTCGTTGAAGCCATTGAAAAATCACATGATACGGCAACCGGCCCCGATGAAATTCATTATCAGATGCTTAAGCATCTGCCAAAAAGTTCTCTCACAACACTTTTAGATATCTTTAATAATATTTGGGAAACGGGGGTCTGTCCTGAGAGTTGGCGTGTAGCTACAGTTGTACCAATTCCGAAACCAGGGAAAGATCATGCAGAACCTACAAATTATCGTCCGATAGCTTTGACAAGTTGTTTGTGTAAAACATTGGAGAGAATGATAAACAAGAGATTAGTCTGGTACTTAGAGTCCAACAACCTCATTTCAGAATATCAATCGGGGTTTCGTTCGGAACGTAGTACCAATGACAATTTAATAAGACTAGAAACATTTATACGAGATGCTTTTATTAACAAAGAACACGTAGTGGCTGTCTTTTTCGACTTGGAGAAAGCATATGATACAACATGGCGTTATGGAATATTGAAAGATCTACATAACATTGGCTTAAGAGGAAAATTTCCCAGTTTTATTGAAAGCTTTTTAGGGGAGCGCATGTTTCAGGTGCGTGTGGGATCTACCCTGTCAGATTTCTATGATCAAGAACAGGGTGTCCCACAGGGTAGTATTCTTTCAACTACGCTATTTAACATCAAAATAAACAATATTGTACAATGTTTGGACGACAAAACTGATTGTTCATTGTATGTTGATGATTTTTGTATATGTTACCGTTCAAAAAATATGAAAACAATTGAACGAAAGTTACAACAAAATTTAAAAAGAATAGAAGAATGGACTGATAAAAATGGTTTCAAGTTCTCCAAGTCAAAAACGCAGTGTGTTCATTTTTGTAAACTACGGAAGAAACACGAACATCCTTCCCTGCTTTTATACGGATCACAAATTCCTGTTGTTGAAGAAGCCAAATTTCTTGGGGTCATATTTGATCAAAAGTTATCTTTTATTCCACATATTAAATATCTTAAAGCGAAATGCTTAAAAGCTTTGAATCTTTTGAAAGTTTTAGCTCATACAAGTTGGGGAGCAGATCGGTATACTTTATTACATCTTTACCGGTCTTTAATAAGATCTAAATTAGATTATGGGTCTGTTGTTTATGGTTCTGCCAGAAAGTCCTATTTAAAATCCTTGGATACTATTCATCACCAAGGCCTTCGTCTGGCCATGGGAGCCTTCCGTACTTCTCCCGTATTAAGCCTTTATGTAGAAGCAGGTGAACCATCTTTAACCTCGCGCAGAGAGAAACTTTCTCTTCAGTATGCTATCAGACTTGCTGCAAATCCATCTAACCCGGCATCCAAAATTTCATTTCCACCTCAATTTGTAGATAAGTATGAAACAAAACCCACAGCAATCAAACCTTTTGGATTACGTATTTTACCACTGCTGGAAAATTCAGGTATCGACCTTAAAAATATTCAAAAACATGAAACCGCCGAAGTTCCATCTTGGTGTATTAAACAACCTTCTATTCTGTTCGACTTACATGATGGAAAAAAATCCGAATCAAATCCAATACTTCTCAAACAAAACTTTCAGGTACTGCAGTCACGTTACAATGATTACCAGCAAGTCTATACTGATGGTTCCAAAGAAGGAGATAAAGTTGGCTGTGCGTATGTTTCTAAAGATACGCACAAAACCATGCGCCTTTCAGATGGTTCATCTATTTTTACAGCTGAAGCCAAAGCAATAGACCTAGCTTTAGATTTTATCAGTTCTTCAACAATTCAAAAAGCAATTATATTTTCGGATTCACTTTCTGTGCTTAAGGCTTTAGACCATTCATCATCTAAAAATCCTCAAATTCAAAAATTGATCGAAAAACATCATGAAATTTCTAAAACACACCAAATCTTGTTTTGTTGGCTTCCGAGCCATATTGGCATTGTCGGCAATGAATATGCTGACAAGAAAGCAAAGGAATCGCTCAATCTTGATCCATCTGTTTTTAAAATTCCTTTTAACAATTTTAAACCATTTATCAACAGATACATCTTGTCGGAATGGCAAGGCGAATGGGACCGTGCAATAAATAACAAACTCCATGCCATTAAACCTGTCGTTAGTACAAAATGCTCTCCTCCACAGTTTTCCAGAAAAGAGGACGTAGTATTAACACGACTGCGCATCGGCCATACTCGAGTTACTCATTCTTATATTTTTAATGGTGATGATCAGCCTTCTTGTGTAGGTTGTGATCAGCCATTCACTGTGAAACATATCTTAATTGACTGTGTTGACTTTTCACCCTCACGTATTTTATATTTCAAAGCTGACACTTTGCAACAACTGTTTCGAGATGTACCTGTTGATAATATTATTTTATTCTTAAAAGAAATTGGACTTTTTCATAAGATTTAACTGTTTCAGATTTTTATACATTATCATTCTGACTTTTTACTTTTAATATCATCATAATTATTCATGCCGTTTAACCATCAACCGTTTGACGCTTATGACCCACTAAGAGGGTTGACGCGTCGTTAAACACGAAATCATCATCATCATTCACTGTATATCTGTATGGGTAATATATCAATGCAAAATAGACGGAATGTTTTGTTTGTAATATGTTATGTATAGATTTTGCTTCTGTCCAAATGAACACGGCAACCCCTGCCTTTGCAAATAGTGGGCATCCATACTGGATGGCTTCTGTGGTGGTCCTCTGATCAGGATTGTCACAGTTTATCATGCAGTTTGCTAATTGAATGAACACCTTGCATCGAGTGGGTTGACTAGTGCAATGCTGGTGTGTGTGGGTGGATTATTTTGTTCACTTTCATGTAGCAAGGTGACTGCAGACTTGCGAGTGAACCGATGTGCAGCCCCTTATTCATGCGCTCACACATGCGCTTTACGATAATAACATTCGTATCATTTCATAAGATATTTCATTGATGCAGAACTAATAGTTTTAGCTCAAGTTTTGTTCTCCATTTCTGCATAGGGCATGCGTTGTCGATGCTCGTTGGAGCCGAACTATTCAGGTGGCTCTTCTGGGTACCCACGATCTGTGCTTTGTTGAGCTAGTCTCAACGGGGAGGCCTCACCAGGGATTTTCATCTGCTGTACTTGTTATGGATTGGCAAGGAATTATTCGATGTTCCCGACCTTATTGCACCGAACGGTTTAGCAAACGAGATAATGCTTGTTTGAAGTCTTATGATTATTATCATTATTATTACTAAAAGTCATCATTGACTGCTCTTGCTTTTCGTTTCGACAAGAGCAATCAAAAACGATGACATTTGTTTATTTTTATTTTTTTTTTTTTTGTTAGTCATTGACGGATATCATACTTGGACATGAGAAGATCTTTTATTGACCAGCACATGAAAAAGAACTCCGAGGCTTGGCCCATTAGATTTCCACCAAATGTGAACGTGTTGCTAACTAGTTGGACTGGATATAAATCTCTTACTAGTACAGGTAACTATACTTAGGCTCATGCTTCGCACCAGCAAACAGTAGGGGTTCTCCCGAAGCTGCGCTTATGCGCAGGCTCGACTGAGCCTCTGCTGTGTGCCAACAAGTAACTTTGTCACTAGCTGGTCCATTTATGTATGATCTGTTTCTGCCCTCCTATTAGCGTGCAAGTATTTTGTATAAAATAATATCACTAAGTCTTGTTCCTTACTAAAACTGGCGAATCTCTAAGGAACATCACCCTTGTTGCTTATTTCTCATGTAATTTGTATGTCAATATGTTTTGGTATGTGTGTTTTGTTTTGTCCATCTATCTGATTGTCTGTCTGTCTTTCTGTCTGTGTCTCTGTCATTTTGTATCTGTTTGTCTTTCTGTCTACTCGGCTATCCAGCTGGTTTATTCCATGATGTTATCTAAAACGTTAATGTTCGCACTTCGATTTCACTGGGGAGGCGGCCGGAACCTTCTGACATTGTCTATGCAAATTTCCTCTCATGATAGGTAAAATACAGTCAGATGGTCTCGGCGGCTTCCTCAGTGTAACCGAAACTCTAAGACTTGGCGCTCCAAAGCATTTGAACTATCATAAATTCTTCCTTCTTATAATGCAGATGCTATGTGTATATGTTTGTAATCAATACATGCTGAACATATCTAACCTGAGTTTGATTCTAGCTTTGCAGCGTAGCAACGAAACTTACAGAAACATCAGACATCCTTATAAACGTATAAGAACGGCTACATATGAAAATGTAAGGTTTACATCTTTAATGGTTTACAGTCTTGCACTCAGTGTTTTACTTCTTTGGAGTCTCTGTTTTCTTCTTCTACTTAGTGGAGACATTCAACCAAATCCGGGACCAGATACCCTCACTCCTACCACAAGCTCTAGCTCTCTTTCTGAATATTCTCTCCAACAACTTTCTAGTCAGCTCACTATTATGCACCTCAATATTCAAAGTATTATTCCTAAAATCGATGTTATCAGATGTGAAGCTCAGTCATACAGTATACTAGTATTCTCCGAGAGCTGGCTAAAACCGGAAACTAAAGATGACAGCATCCTCATAGAAAACTTTAAGCCACCCCTTCGTACGGATAGGCTCGATCGCCCAGGAGGTGGAGTTGTAATATATGTTAGAGATTTTTTAAGTTGTAAGCGACGCCACGATCTGGAAATTCATGGTTTAGAGGCCGTATGGGTCGAAATTAAGGTCAAGGGTAAAACACTCCTGCTCGGTGGCTTTTACAGGCCACCAAACAGTAACAATGCTTATTTTGATCTTATTGCTGAAAGCTTTGATCGAGCAAGTAATACTGGTTTAAATGAAATTATCATCACTGGCGACTTCAACTTTAATATGCTCACCAATATCAGCAAATTCTCCGAGTTATTAAATCAGTACAGTTTAAAGCAAACTGTAAGAGAGCCAACTCATTTTACGGAAAATTCTTCATCCCTAATTGATTTGTTTCTTCTTCGAAATACTTCAAGTGTACTTTTTAGCGGGGTTATGGACCCCTTTATCCCTGATCAAGTTCGATATCATTGCCCAATTATTGTTCTACTCAAATTCTTTAATCCGGCAGCTAAAGCAATAAAACGGAAAATTTGGAATTACGAACGTGCGGACTTTGATAAATTTCGCGAACTCCTTTCCTCCTTCGATTTGGTAAACAAATTGGAATCCGACATAAATATTGACAATAACGTGAATAATATAAATCCAGCCATTCGCGCAGCTAGTGAAAAATCAATTCCTAACAAATTCGTAATTATAAGGCCGAACGACCATCCTTGGATTACTTGTACCATTAGGAGACTTATTCGGAAACGGAAACGTATCTATCGTAAATATAAGCAAACGTCAAATAAGCACTTTTGGGAAAAGTTTAAAGCAATACGTAATACATGCATACGTGAAAGTAGGGATAGCAAAGCTAACTATTTTGACAAACTTGAATCGAAATTAACAACTGAAAATTTTAACTCACGATTATTTTGGAAGACGTCAAAGCAATTACTAAATATTGATAAACGATCTAGCAATGTACCTACTCTTTATCTGAATGGAGAAGCCGCTGAAGACGATGAGCAAAAGGCAAATATGTTAAATAAATACTTCTCGTCACAAACGTATATAGACGACCAGAATATGCAGCCACCTCAACTTCCCATGGCTTCAGACTCTGTCTTCGAATCTGTCCTTATCTCAGCACAAGACATTAAAGATGTGCTTGAAAACTTGGATGTGAAAAAAGCATGTGGTCCGAACCACTCTAGTCCTCGACTTCTAAAAGAAGGCGCTTCAATCCTTTGTCGTCCTCTTTCTATTGTTTTTAATAGGTCTCTTCGTCAAGGCTATTTTCCCTCTGTCTGGAAGGACGGCTATCTCACACCTATTCATAAGAAAGAGGATAAATCCTTACCTTCAAACTATCGACCTATATCTTTACTAGATCCTATAGGAAAAATAATGGAGCGATGCATTCATAAGTACCTATATAATTATATTTGTGCCAACCAGATACTTACTCCGTTTCAGTCCGGATTCGTTCCTGGGGATTCTACTACTTACCAGTTGATACATACATATCACACTTTCTGCGAAGCGGTCGACTCTGGCAAAGAGGTTCGTGCCGTATTTTGCGACATAAGCAAGGCCTTCGACAGAGTCTGGCACAAAGGCCTGCTTTATAAACTCTCTCGCATAGGCTGTTCAGAACAAATGTTGAAATGGTTCTGTAGTTATCTCTCACACAGGCGACAGTGTGTTGTCCTCTGTGGAACCGCATCTGATTGGGCACCTGTATATGCCGGTGTTCCACAAGGTTCGATACTTGGCCCACTCTTATTTCTTATCTTTATAAACGATATTGTCAGGAATATTAACTGTTCTATTCGTTTGTTCGCTGATGATACCAGCCTATATATTGTCGTAGAAAACCACCATGCCGCCGCCCTTTCTTTAAACTCAGACCTTGCTACCATTTCCAGATGGGCATTCGAGTGGCTGGTTGACTTCAACGAACGCAAAACAGTGTCACTTTTAGTATCTAAAAAACATAATCAAGCATACCATCCTCCTCTCATGATGAACAATACCATTCTTTACGAATCTAATTTTCATAAACACCTCGGACTTACCTTTTCAAATACTTGTGATTGGACTGAACATATCACCAGAATTGCAGAGACAGCTTGGACTAGAATAAACCTCCTTAGAACTCTGAAATTTCGAGTACACAGGAATGCACTTGAAAGAATGTATTTTGCTTTCATACGCCCTTTACTTGAATATAGCGATGCAGTTTGGGATAATTGTACAAACGAATGTAAGAAGCAATTAGAGTCCATCCACAATGAGGCAGCGAGAATAGTATGTGGGGCTACTAAGCTGTGTAGCATCCATAAACTTCTTCAAGAACTCGGCTGGGAAACCCTACAAGAACGTCGATCCAAACACAAACTCGTAATCTTTTATAAAATCTTAAATGGTCTTACACCCGATTACCTTTCTGATTTACTTGTCGTATTACGGCTCAGCATAGCGACGTGGATTAATCGGTTGACAGCAGTACTAAATGGGATCTCAAAGAAAGATCACAGTTGTAAGGTTAAAAAAATCTGTAAAGGTGTGTATGCTGACGTGCCGTGTCTGTGTAGAATCATTGTAAAACATTTCAAAGTATAACATTAAGGTCTAAAATATGACACATTAAGATAACACTTCCGTGCAACATAGTGCATTTTTTCACATCTCCAAAATGGCGACTTTTCTTTGGAAAATGCTTGATATTTTTCCTAGTTTTACTGCAAAGATAGGTTGTGGGTGTTCTTAAGAACTGCCTCATCGAAGCTGTTCTAACGAGTAGATGCAACCTGTCTTGGACTAGAAATAAGAAAAAAAATTGTGTACCCCGTAAACCCCAGTTTTCTCTATACAAAGTGGGGTGTAAGGTGTTCATTACACGGACTTGTTTACATGGCAAAGATGCGGGAGTGTATGCATTTAAACATTACTGCAAAAAACAAAAATAGTAAGACTAACCTCCGACTCCAATTTCGATTTCTGTTCATTTACAGCTGCTGCCGCAGTCCTATAATCGCCTACGAGGTTCATTAAATTGTCACTGTTCATGTTTGGGGTTTAAAGTTAGATAGAGAATGAAGGCAAAGTGAGTCTGGACAGTCAGGTACATCTTCAAAATATTATTAAGGGTTCTCATTTCCAACAATTATCGAGTTACCTTTTCATTAACTTGTCGATGATTAATTAAGACTATTATATTAAAATAATTTCGAGTTTACGATTCGGATTTGGTTTACTTCTTCACAAAGAAGTATGGATCCTACTAATTTTTCATGTTGATTGATAAACACTGACACTTTATCAAAAGATTAACAGTGCGTTTGATCATAGAAGAAAAGAAACTCTGTAAAAGTAAATACATAAATCTGTTTTGAACAACAGTTGCTTCTCCTGGACTAGAAATAGGCTAAGGCTTGCAATAGTGGGTTCGAACCACCGACTTCCGGGGTTTCAGCCAGGTGTTGTACAAACTGGGCTATAGCGGGTGGCACGTCCAAAAAACACGCGTGGGAAGGCTCAACTGGTGGCGCAAACCGATAACTCGTACCTCAGGGGAGCTAACGCGCCACCAAAACATTCTATCCCGAAGGGGCAAAAAAAATCTAGGGGTATTCCCCCCCCCCCCCCTAATAATACACTACTTGAATCCACGAATTTTATGTGAATGGCGTACACTACTAAACACATGTTTTTATGCCCCCGCCGTTCGAATAATGGTGGAAAGGGCATATAGCGTTGCCCCTGTCCGTCCGTCCGTGCATCCGAAACCTAAACGCAGTCAATAACTTCCTTATTTCTCGATGAATTTTAAAATTACTCGGCAGAAATGTAAACCATCATGAGACGACGTGTCACATGCAAAACCCAGGTCCATACCTCCAAAGTCAAGGTCATACTTAGAGGTCAAAGGTAAAAAAGGGTCCGAAACTTAAACACAGTCAATAACTTTCTTATTTCTTGATGGATTTTGAAATTACTTTGCAGAAATGTTAACCATCATTAGACGATGTGTCGCGTGCAAAACCCAGGTCATAGTTAGAGGTCAAAGGTCAAAAAAAGGGTCCGAAACTTAAACGCAGTCTATAACTTACTTATTTCTGGATGGATGTTGAAATTACTTTGTAGAAATGTTAACCATCATGAGACGATGTGTCACGTGCAAAACCCAGATCTGTACCTCCAAGGTCATACTTAGAGGTCAAAGGTTAAAAAAATGGTCCGAAACTTAAACACAGTCAATAACTTTCATATCTCTGGATGGATTTTGAAATTACTTCGCAGAAATGTTGGCCATCATTAGACAATCTGCCTCACACAAAACCAAGGTCCTAACCTCCAAGGTCAAGGTCATACTTAGAGGTCAAATGTGAAAAAAAGGGTCCAATACTTAAACACGGTCAATAACTTTCTATGGATGAACCTTGTCCTATGGACGCATTTCAAGTTTTAATGCTATGTCGAGTACTGTTTTCCATTCTGAAATTTATTTTCAAATTTTGCTGAGTCTAATTTGCATTCAGGCAAAAAAAAATCACACTAAAGCTTTAGCCTTCAAAGTCGTTTTATACCTCTTTTTAAAGCCAAATTCTGGGACACAAATGCAATTTAAAAATGGTCAAAAATTAAAGGCCTTCAATCATTCAATTTCACAAGGTTAAGAAGAAAATAAGCTGACTCTAAATACACCTCTCTCCAGAAGGTTGTGTGACTTGCACGCTTACATGCATCAACGTTGAACCATTATTAACATGGCATCAACTTTGATGAAACGTTGGTTCTGCCCAAGAAAATCAAAGTAGCATATCTTTCAGTTAACGTGGATGTATATATACCAAACCCTCTCAGATGTTACTCGTGTCAGGTTTTTGGCCACCACGAAAGCAAATTTCAGAAGAAACAACTCTGTCCAGATTGTGGTGAAGAAAAACATGTCGATAATCATCAAAAACTGTAAGAATGAGCCCAAATGCGTAAATTGTGGGGGCAAGCATGCCGTTTTCTCTCGAGATTGTCCGACATGGAAAAAAGAAAAAGAAATACTTACCGTCAAACACCAAAGGGGGATAACATTCCCAGAAGCGCGGAAAATTGTTAACGAGCGATACACAACACCAACCACCAGTTACGCCAGCATCAAAAAGGGTGCTGGTGTACACGTTTTCAGCTCCGCAACGCAGACTGTATAATCATGCATAGCTGAACTGAAAAAAATCTGGTGCCTGGAGTAAATCCACTCCAGCACCACAAAGTTCAACCAATTTATCAAATGGCTCAATTCAGGTTGCTCTGGGTCGGTCGACAGCGACCGTACTGAAGCCAGCGCCGCAGGTAAAAGAGAAACTCGACTCAGGTCGAACTAATAAGATGTCAGAAGATCCGATCAAAAAACAACAAACATCTCAAAGACAAACAGACAGACAACGTAAAATGGAAAGAGACAATATAAAATTCCAGAACAGATTCGGATCTTTGAGTGAAAGTGATATGGGTTCACTGAAACTCCATCATCACCAAGTGGCAATAACAGATCGAGCTGGTGGTAGCAGATCTATATCACAAATTGCAGCTCCAAAATAGTTTCTAGTCTTAATCTCTTCATCAAATGGATTTAAAACACACAATAATACAATGAAATTGTCGAGGTCTTAAATCAAATTATAATGAACTCTTATTACTTATTTCGTTATTAAAACCATCGGGTTTTTTGTTTGCAAGAAACTTTTTTAAAAACGGATGACAACATTGATGTCAGGGGTTTCAATACGTACAACTATATCTATTCTGATGGTAAAAAACCATCTGGTGGCAGTTCAATTTTTGTTAAATCTTGTTTACCACAAAGAGAGATCAAATTAAAAACAGACCTACAAGCTGTAGCAGTATCGGTTTCTCTGGATAAAGAAACTACAATTTGCTCTCTTTATATTCCACCCTCATTTTCTTTAAAGCCCGAACATCTTGACTCATTGCTGAGACAACCTCCATCGCCATATTTTTAGTTGGTGACTTCAGTGGTCAAAATATTCTATGGGGATGTAAAAATATCAATAACAGAGGAGCACTTGTTGAAGATTTGATTGCAAAGAACGATCTTTGCTTGATGAATGATAAATCTTATACTTACCTTCACCCTGCGACAGGTCATTTGTCTTCTTTAGATCTCTTTTTGTGTCACCCATCTCTCTTCTTGGACTCTCCCAGGTATTAGACTTCCTGCCTTGCCGTGGCCCTGGGGGCTCAATTCCCACTGGGCACGTTGCTGCTGTGGTCAATGTGCCCACTGGGAAGAGCTAAAGGAAGTACCACCCGTTTGCCGTGGATGGCGTCCTGTAAGCCGGAAGAAGGGATCCTGGAGGTTGAGGGATACCTGAGGTTGCGGTGCTTCAGATTCCCAACACGCCTCTTTGGCCTGGCTTTTCGGTGTAGACGGGAGGCTGTGCGGTCCGGCACAGTCAATCGGCTGGTCACGCCTTGCCCTAGAGATACCGCTTAACTTTCTCTTCCATTCTTTTTGTATCTTTCCTGATACCAACCATATGCCCATTTACCTTACCCTTTTCTGTCTTTTTATCTCTAGAAGGCGGTGGCGCAACGGACCAATCGTGTAAGCAATTTGTTTATGCGAGTATATCTCACGTGTATCTCTAAAACCTGCGAGTCGGATAGCCACTCCGTTATGGTGTTCCCTTGTAGGGCTCCGCGGAGGGCGGAGAGCATTTGAGATGAATCTTAAAAACCTTCTTCATGGGTCCCCCTCTTTCTAGTAACCGCAACAAAACCAAACGTAAAAAAGATGAGTCATCGGAGTCTGACTCCGATGAACCCAGTCAGCAGTCTGTACCACCAAATGTTCCTCGCTTCTTGGTCATGCCATCACTTGATGATACACGTACGGTGTCAAGTTTATCGCCTTTCGTCATCGAAAAACGTATAGTGTCCATGGCCGGACAACCAAAAAGCATTAAGAAGCTTAGGTCAGGTGATCTACTTATCGAAGTCGAAAGAAAACAGCATGTAGAAGCTTTGCTTAAAACGAAAAAAATATTTGACCTGAAAGTAAAAGTTTCCCTCCACAATACACTGAATTCCAGTAAAGGTGTCATACGCAGCCCTGAATTACGTCCTTGCAGTGATGAAGAAATCATCGAAAACCTCCGAGACCAAGGCGTCATTGGTGTACGTAACATACAAGTTCGTAGAAATGGTGTATTAAAACCCACCAGTACTTACGTGTTGACTTTTAATACACCAGTTCTTCCCAAAAAAATCAAAGTAGCATATCTTTCCGTAAATGTAGAGGTATATATACCAAACCCTCTCAGATGTTACTCGTGTCAGGTTTTCGGTCACCACGAAAGCAGATGTGAGAAGAAAAACTTCTGTCCAAACTGTGGTGAAGAAAAACATGTTGATAATCATCAAAACTGCAAGAATGAAGCCAACTGCGTAAATTGTGGAGGTAAACATGCTGTTTTCTCTCGAGATTGTCCGGCATGGAAAAAAGAAAAAGAAATACTCACCGTCAAATACCAAAGGTCGATAACATTTCCAGAAGCGAGGAAGATTGTTGAAGAACGTTACAAAACACCAAGCACCAGTTACGCCAGCATAACAAAGGGTGCTGGTGTTAAAGTCGCAAATAGTGGAACGCAGACTGTTGAATCTTGCATTGCTGAACTGAAAAAATCTGGTGCATGGAGTACTACTCCAGCACCACAAAGTTCAACCAATTTGTCAAATGGCGCAATCCAGGTTGCTTCGGATCGGTCGACAGCGACCGAACCAAAGCCAGCGCCGCATGTAAAAGAGAAATCCGACTCCGCTCGGACCAATAAGGGATCGGAAGAACCGATCCAAAAAGATTACACAAAGATAGGGCTACCCTCTGACGAGGACGATGATGAACTAATGGATGATGATGACTCTCCAACCAATCCTCGCAAGGGTAGCAAAATTACAAGGATACCTTATATAAGGTAGGTTAATTTCGTCGATAACGACGCATTAGTTTCTAGTCGTATAAATATCTCTCCATAAAATGGATCTAAAACACAAAATAATACAATGGAATTGTCGAGGTTTTAAGTCAAATTATAACGAACTCTTATTGCTTCTTACTTTATTAAACCCATCGGTTTTTTGTTTGCAGGAAACTTTTTTGAAAACTGATGACAACATCGATATTAGGGGTTTCAATTCATACAACTATATCTACTCTGATGGTAACAGACCATCTGGTGTTAGTTCAATTATTGTTAAATCTTGTTTACCACAAAGAGAGATCAAATTAAAAACAGAACTACAGGCCGTGGCAGTGTCGGTTTCTCTGGATAAAGAAACTACAATTTGCTCTCTATATATTCCACCCTCATTTACTTTAAAGCCCGAACATCTTGAGTCGTTGCTGGGTCAGCTTCCATCGCCGTATCTTTTAGTTGGTGACTTCAATGGTCACAACATTATGTGGGGTTGTAAAGATAACAACAACAGAGGAGCACTTATTGAGGATTTTATTGCACAGAACGATCTCTGTTTGATGAATGATAAATCTTATACTTACCATCACCCTGCGACAGGTCATTTGTCTTCTTTAGATCTCTCTTTGTGTCACCCATCTCTCTTCTTAGATTATGATTGGTCTGTCCACGATGATCAGTGCGGAAGTGATCACTTCCCTGTTATAATTGAGAGCGTAAACGAACCAGATGAGGACTGTAATCAGAAATGGAAAATGAATATAGCCGACTGGGAATTATTCCATAATTTATGTGAAGAAGAGTTATCATTTGATCAATTTAATGAATCATCCGACATTGTTTCTGATTTCACAGATACACTTATTAATATATCAGAACAATGCATTCCAAAGACCTCAACAAATACTAAGAAAAGCAAGCCTTGGTTTAATAATGATTGTAAAGAAGCTATTAAAAAGCGTAAACAGGCTCTAAATAAGTTCTGCAAAAATCCCACTTCAGAAAAGTTAAACGACGTAAAAGTTTTTAGAGCTAAAGCTCGGCGAACAATCCGAGCTTCCAAACGAAAGTCATGGAGAGAATATGTCTCCAAATTGAACTACAAAACCCCCATTAAAAAGGTTTGGGATATGGTACGAAAAATTTCAGGAAAAACAAAGTCTTCTAGTTTTACACATTTAAATACTGAATTTGACACAATAGCTTCAACAAAAAAAGATATTTCAGATACTCTTGGTCACACATTCTTGAGAAATTCATCATCGCGTAATTATTCTGACACTTTTAGAAATTTCAAAAAGGACCGAGAGAAAAGAAATCTTAACTTCAAATCCCTTAATCACGAAGAATACAACACACCTTTTAACTTATCCGAACTCGTTGAAGCCATTGAAAAATCACATGATACGGCAACCGGCCCCGATGAAATTCATTATCAGATGCTTAAGCATCTGCCAAAAAGTTCTCTTACAACACTTTTAGATATCTTTAATAATATTTGGGAAACGGGGGTCTGTCCTGAGAGTTGGCGTGTAGCTACAGTTGTACCAATTCCGAAACCAGGGAAAGATCATGCAGAACATACAAATTATCGTCCGATAGCTTTGACAAGTTGTTTGTGTAAAACATTGGAGAGAATGATAAACAAGAGATTAGTCTGGTACTTAGAGTCCAACAACCTCATTTCAGAATATCAATCGGGTTTTCGTTCGGAACGCAGTACCAATGACAATTTAATAAGACTAGAAACATTTATACGAGATGCTTTTATTAACAAAGAACACGTAGCGGCTGTCTTTTTCGACTTGGAGAAAGCATATGATACAACATGGCGTTATGGAATATTGAAAGATCTACATAACATTGGCTTAAGAGGAAAACTTCCTAGTTTTATTGAAAGCTTTTTAGGGGAGCGCATGTTTCAGGTGCGTGTGGGGTCTACCCTGTCAGATTTCTATGATCAAGAACAGGGTGTCCCACAGGGTAGTATTCTTTCAACTACGCTATTTAACATCAAAATAAACAATATTGTACAATGTTTGGACGACAAAACTGATTGTTCATTGTATGTTGATGATTTTTGTATATGTTACCGTTCAAAAAATATGAAAACAATTGAACGAAAGTTACAACAAAATTTAAAAAGAATAGAAGAATGGACTGATAAAAATGGTTTCAAGTTCTCCAAGTCGAAAACGCAGTGTGTTCATTTTTGTAAACTACGGAAGAAACACGAACATCCTTCCCTGTTTTTATACGGATCACAAATTCCTGTTGTTGAAGAAGCCAAATTTCTTGGGGTCATATTTGATCAAAAGTTATCTTTTATTCCCCATATTAAATATCTTAAAGCGAAATGCTTAAAAGCTTTGAATCTTTTGAAAGTTTTAGCTCATACAAGTTGGGGAGCAGATCGGTATACTTTATTACATCTTTACCGGTCTTTAATAAGATCTAAATTAGATAATGGGTCTGTTGTTTATGGTTCTGCCAGAAAGTCCTATTTAAAATCCTTGGATACTATCCATCACCAAGGCCTTCGTCTGGCCATGGGAGCCTTCCGTACTTCTCCCGTATTAAGCCTTTATGTAGAAGCAGGTGAACCATCTTTAACCTCGCGCAGAGAGAAACTTTCTCTTCAGTATGCTATTAGACTTGCTGCAAATCCATCTAACCCGGCATCCAAAATTTCATTTCCACCTCAATTTGTAGATAGGTATGAAACTAAACCCACAGCAATTAAACCTTTTGGATTACGTATTTTACCACTGCTGGAAAATTCAGGTATCGACCTTAAAAATATTCAAAAACATGAAACCGCCGAAGTTCCATCTTGGTGTATTAAACAACCTTCTATTCTGTTCGACTTACATGATGGCAAAAAATCCGAATCAAATCCGATACTTCTCAAACAAAACTTTCAGGTACTGCAATCACGTTACGATGATTACCAGCAAGTCTATACTGATGGTTCCAAAGAAGGAGATAAAGTTGGTTGTGCGTATGTTTCTAAAGATACGCACAAAACCATGCGCCTTCCAGATGGTTCATCTATTTTTACAGCTGCAGCCAAAGCAATAGACCTAGCTTTAGATTTTATCAGTTCTTCAACAATTCAAAAAGCAATTATATTTTCTGATTCACTTTCTGTGCTTAAGGCTTTAGACCATTCATCATCTAAAAATCCTCAAATTCAAAAATTGATCGAAAAACATCATGAAATTTCTAAAACACACCAAATCTTGTTTTGTTTGCTTCCGAGCCATATTGGCATTGTCGGCAATGAATATGCTGACAAGAAAGCAAAGGAATCGCTCAATCTTGATCCATCTGTTTTTAAAATTCCTTTTAATAATTTTATACCATTTATCTATAGATGCATCTTGTCGGAATGGCAAGGCGAATGGGACCGTGCAATAAATAACAAACTCCATGCCATTAAACCTGTCGTTAGTACAAAATGCTCTCCTCCACAGTTTTCCAGAAAAGAGGACGAAGTATTAACACGACTGCGCATCGGCCATACTAGAGTTACTCATTCTTATATTTTTAATGGTGATGATCATCCTTCTTGTGTAGGTTGTGATCAGCCATTCACTGTGAAACATATCTTAATTGACTGTGTTGACTTTTCACCCTCACGTATTTTATATTTCAAAGCTGACACTTTGCAACAACTGTTTCGAGATGTACCCGTTGATAATATTATTTTATTCTTAAAAGAAATTGGACTTTTTCATAAGATTTAACTGTTTCAGATTTTTATACATTATCATTCTGACTTTTTACTTTTAATATCATCATAATTATTCTTGCCGTTTAACCATTAACCGTTTGACGCTTATGACCCACAAAGAGGGTTGATGCGTCGTTAAACACGAAATCATCATCATCATCATCATCAAACCTGTCGTTAGTACAAAATGCTCTCCTCCACAGTTTTCAGAAAAGAGGACGTAGTATTAACACGACTGCGCATCGGCCATACTAGAGTTACTCATTCTTATATTTTTAATGGTGATGATCAACCTTCTTGTGTAGGTTGTGATCAGCCATTCACTGTGAAACATATCTTAATTGACTATGTTGACTTTTCACCCTCACGTATTTTATATTTCAAAGCTGACACTTTGCAACAACTGTTTCGAGATGTACCTGTTGATAACATTATTTTATTCTTAAAAGAAATTTGTCTTTTTCATAAGATTTAACTGTTACAGATTTTTATACATTATAATTCTGACTTCTTACTTTTAATATCGTCATAATTATTCATGTCGTTTAACCATTAACCGACTGACGCTTATGACCCACCAAGAGGGTTGACGCGTCGTTAAACACGAAATCATCATCATCATCATCATCTTCTTGGACTATGACTGGTCTGTTCATGAGGATCCGTGCGGAAGTGATCACTTCCCTGTTATAATTGAGAGCGTAAACGAACCAGATGAGGACTGTAACCAGAAAAGGAAAATGAATAAAGCCGACTGAATTATTCCATAATTTATGTGAAGAAGAGTTATCAGTTGATCACTTAATGAATCATCTGACATTGTTTCTGATTTCACAGATACACTTATTAAAATATCAGAACAATGCATTCCAAAGACCTCCACAAATACTAAGAAAAGCAAGCCTTGAATTAATAATGACTGTAAAGAAGCTATTCAAAAGCCCAAACAGGCTTTAAATAAGTTCTGTAAAAGGCCCACTTCAGAAAAGCTAAACGACGTAAAAGTATTTAGAGCTTAAGCTCGGCGAACAATCCGAGCTTCAAAACGAAAGCCATGGAGAGTAGTTATAAAGTGGGGGTTGAAAGTTGGCACCCCACCTTATTTTTATGCTGAGTAAGTTTTTTTTGTCGAGTAAGCAATTTTTTCGCGATGCTGAGTAAGCAGAAAAAACGTAAAATCAAAACGAGTCACTGATTCTGAATAAACAAAAAATAATGGTTGGTGGCTCTGCATTTCAAAGTAGAAGTAAAACAAAGATCAGGAATTGATACAATTAACTTACTCCATCCATAAAAGACACCAAAGCCTGGCTGGCCACAGGCCTCGGCTGTATTACCCAACCAATGTAGAGCATGATAGAAAACTGATTTTCGATAATGTCTACGCCTGCATTTTTGATCACATTCTGATTGAATTCGATCAGAATCTGATAAACAAGAGGCCCATGGGCCACTATGCTCACCAGAGCTCAGGTGGGCACTGCCCATCCTGCCCAATGGCAGCCATGTATTTTAACATGATATCATTTTAATCCACCAAATGAACCCCCATGTCCAAATGAGCACCCATGTGGACTCAGCATCTGAAAAGTTAGGCCTTTTATGAAGTAGAGGGGGTGGGGCATGGACCCAATGGAGCCCTGGTTGGTATCACTAAATGCGTCTTATCATAAGAAACAAAATTATATATGGTTTAGCAGTGGGGATCTGTAAGGCCTCTTTAACAGTTGAGGGGTTGGGGCATGCCCTGTTGATCCCAGGAAAGCCCAAACTGTTGTCCCTAAATGTGTCTTATCATAAGGACCAAGTATATATATGGTTCAGTGCTGGGAATCTGACCGGTTTCAGGGATTTGAGGCCCTTTTATGAAATAGGAATGGCCCCTGCGGACCCCGCTACAGTAGGTGTGCTAATAATAAGGAAAAAGAACATATATGATTATGGGGTGGGGATTTGAATGGTTTCTGAAATATAAAGCCTTTTATGAAATGGAAGGGCGGGGCACATTGCCTCAGCACAAAGAGACCTCCAGGTTGGTGTGATTGAACGAGTCTTATCATAAGGAACAAGTTTATGGTTTAGGGGTGGGGATCTGAACTATTTCTGATATATATGGCTTTTAATGAAGTAAAGCGGTGTGGCATGGCCTGGGCGTGCCCCGGGGACTCCCAAGCTGGTGTCACTGAATGCGTCTTATCATAAGAAAGATGAATATATATGGTTTAGGGTGGGGCTAAGAACATTCTCTGAGATATAAGGCCTTATGTGAAGTGGAGGGGTGGGGCAAGGGTGGAGGGGTGGGGCAAGGCCCAGGGAGACTCCCAGGTTGGTGTCAATGAATGTGTCTTATCATAAGGAACAAGACTATATATGGTTAAGGGGTGGCCATCTGTAGGGTTTCCGAGATATTGTGATATTATGAAATGGAGGGGGTGGGGCATGGCCCCAGCATATCCCTGGGAACCCCCAGGTTGGTGTTACTGAATGCGTCTTATCATAATGAACAAGAATATATATGGTTTAGGGGTGGGGATCTGAACAGTTTCTGAAATATATGGCCTTTTTTGAAGTGGAGGGGTGGGGCAAGGCCCCAGCGCGTCTTTGAGGATCCCCAGGTTGGTGTCAATGAATGTGTCTTATCATAAGAAGCAAGCATATATATGGTTTATGGGCGGGGATCTGTAAGGTTTCCGAGATATTGGGCCTTTTATCAAATGGAGGGGGTGGGCATGGCCCCGGTGCATCCAGGGGACTCCCAGGTTGATGTCACTGAATGGGTCTTATCAAAAGGAACAAGAATATATATGGTTTAGGGGTGGGAATCTGAATGGTTTCCGAGATATTGGGCCTTTTATAAAGTTGAGGGGGTGGGGCCTGACCTGTGCGCATTCCTGACGACCCCCAGGTTGGTGTTACTGAATGCGTCTTATCAATAGGAACAAGAATATATATGGTTTAGGGGTGGGGATCTGAACAGTTTCTGAGATATATGGCTTTTTGTGAAGTAGAGGGGTGGGGCAAGGCCCCAGCGCATCTCTGAGGACCCCCAGGTTGGTGTCAATGAATGTGTCTTATCATAAGAAGCACGCATATATATGGTTTAGGGGCGGGGATCTGTAAGGTTTACGAGATATTTGGCCTTTTATGAAATGGAGGGGGTGGGGCATGGCCCCGGCGCATCCAGGGGACTCCCAGGTTGATGTCACCGAATGGGTCTTATCATAAGGAACAAGAATATATATGGTTTAGGGGTGGGGATCTGAATGGTTTCCGAGATATTGGGCCTTTTATTAAGTGGAGGGGGTGGGGCATGACCTCGGCGCATCCCTGAGGACCCCAAGGTTGGTGTTACTAAATGCGTCTTATCAATAGGAACAAGAATATATATGGTTTAGGGGTCGGGATCTGAATGGTTTCTGAGATATATGGCTTTTTATGAAGTGGAGGGGGTGGGGCATGGCCCCGGCACAACCTGGGGGACCCTCAGGTTGGCATAAAAGCATATGGCTGAAAGAATTTTACTCAAGAAACATTTCTATAAAAGTTTTGTCCAAATATCTGCAATGACTTGGCAGTAAATGCCATTTTTCAATTTTCCCCATTATAAGTCTATGGAAACTCTAAGTTGCCATAGCAACCAAACTAATGGGCCGATTTTCATAAAAAACACAAACTTTCAATCCCCCTGCCCAAGGATGCTACAGATAAAATTTGGGCTGAATCGGTCCAGTGGCTTCAGAGAAGAAGATGTTTGAAAGTGTTGACGTCAGACGACGACGACGACGACAACGACGACGACGACGACGCCGGACAACTGCCTATCCTATAAGCTCCCCCGGAGCCTTCGGCTCTGGTGAGCTAAAAAAATCTACATCGAGGATGTTGTTTTTATTAATTTAATCCTGCACGTCTTAATAAGAAGAGTTGTAAAGGCTGCTTTTACAAGAAAGGATAGGCTGTTATAATATCCTTTTCAATGATTTTTATAGATTTAAAATAAACACACTTTACCTTATAGCATCCCCCAGGTATTAGACTTCCTGCCTTGCCTGCTCATGTGCCCAACACGCCTCTTTGGCCTGGCTTTTCGGTGTAGACGGGTGGCCGTGCGGTCCGGCACGGTCAATCGGCTGGTCACGCTGAGCCCTAGAGATACCGCTTTGCTTTCTCTTCAACTCTTTTTGTATCTTTCCTGATACCAACCATATGCCCATTTACCTTACCCTTTTCTGTCTTTTTATAGCCCCGCTTTGAAAAAGTGGGGCTATATTGGATTTGCCATGTCCTTCTGTCATTCCGTGATTCCGTTAATTTGTGTTGGCTCCATAACTTTGTATCTGCTTAACATATTTTCATGAAACTTCACACAAATGTTAAACACCATAAGACAATGTGCAGAGCGAAGGAATTATAACTGTGGATTGCCTACTTTTGGAGTTATTGCCCTTTGAACATTTTCCGTAATTCCGTAATTCCGTGATTCCGTTAATTTGTGTTGGCTCCATAACTTTGTATCTGCTTAACATATTTTCATGAAACTTCACACAAATGTTAAACACCATAAGACAATGTGCAGAGCGCAGGAACCATAACTCTGCATTGCTTATTTTTGAAGTTATTGCCCTTTGAACATTGAAAAATGGCAATTTTAACAGTGTCCGCTTCATAACTTGAAAACCGTTTGAGATAATTTCATGAAACTTCACACAAATGTTAAGCACTATGAGACAATGTGCAGAGCGCAAGAACCATAACTCTGGTGTTCGTATTTTCTGTGTGTCTGTGTGTCTGTCTGTGTCTGTTAACAATTTTCGTGTCCGCTCCATAACTTTAAAACCCATTCACATATTTTCATGAAACTTCACACAAACATTAAACACCATGAGATGGTGTGCAGAGTGCAGGAACCATAACTCTGGATTGCCTAATTTTTGAGTTATTTCCCTTTGAATATTGAAAAATATCAATTTTAGCCGTCTTTGCTCGATAACTCAAAAACCGTTTGATATAATTTTATGAAACTTCACACAAATGTAAAGCACCATATTACGTGTGCAGAGCGCAGGAACCCAAACTCTGGATTGTCTACTTTTTCAGTTATAGGCTTTTGAATATTAAAAAATGGCAATTTTAACTATGTCCGCTCCATAACCGTTTCTGATATTTTCATGAAACTTCAAATAAATGAAAAGCACCTTGAGATGATGTGCAGAGTGCAGGAACCATAACTCTGGTTTGCCTACTTTAGGAGTTATTGCCCTTTGAACATTTAAAAAGGCAATTTTGACTGTGTCGGCTCCATAACTCACAAACCATTTGAGATATTTTCATGACACTTCACACAAGTGTAAAGCACCATGAGACAATGTGCAGATCGCAGGAACCCTGACTCTGATTTGCCTACTTTAGGAGTTATTACCCTTTGAACATTGAAAAATGGAAGATGAAATTTAGTATAAACATGGACATTCTGGTAATGTATCATGCTCATTGAAATGAGGGACAAGGGCTCACAACTCTTAGAGTTTTTCCAGATAATGTAAAATTTTCAACAGTTATTTCTTGTTCATAACTGTTTTCTCTGCAGCTTAAATAACTTTCTGCTCTGACAGCGCTGAAGCGGGGCTATAGTCAGATCCTCTGACAGCTCTAGTTATCTCTAGAAGGCGGTGGCTTAACGGATCAATCGTGTAGGCATTTTGTTTATACGAGTATATCTCACGTGTATCTCTAACACCTGCGAGTTGGATAACCACTCCAGGATGGTGTTCCCTTGTAGGGCTCCACGGAGGGCGGAGAGCACTTGGGACGAAACTATAATTTTTTTCTTATGGCTCCTGGAAAAAAACATAACCGCAAATCACCTAACCACAACGCACCTAAACGTAAGAAACAAGAGGATTCATCCGAATCGGATGAACACAGTCAACAATCCAGTCAGCAGTCAAGTCAACAATCTAGTCAGCAGTCTGCTGAACCAAATTTTGACAATGTTCCGCGTTTCTTGGTCGTTACGTCGCTTGACGATACACGAACTGTATCTAGCCTTTCCCCCTTCGTCATCGAGAAAAGTATTCTCTCCATTGCCGGACACCCTAAGAGTATAAAACAACTCAAATCGGGTGATCTTCTCTTGGAAGTAGAGAAAAAACAGCAAGTGGTAAGCCTGTAAACACCAACAAACTCTTTGATCTAAAAGTGAAAGTCTCTTTACATAACACGCTCAATTCATCTAAGGGAGTGATTCGCAGCCCAGAACTGCGTCCTTGTTCAGATGAAGAGATAGTCGATAACTTGAAAGATCAGGGAGTTGTTGGTGTTCGTAACATTCAAGTTCGTAGAAATGGTGTACTAAAACCAACAGCAACTTATGTGTTGACTTTTAGTACACCAATTCTACCCAAGAAAATCAAAGTAGCATATCTTTCCATTAACGTAGAGGTATACATCCCAAACCCTCTTAGATGTTACTCTTGTCAGGCTTTTGGCCATCACGAAAGCAGATGTCAGAGAAAAAATCTCTGTCCTAATTGTGGTGAAGAAAAGCATGTTGATAATCACCTCAACTGCAAAAATGAACCCAAATGCGTAAATTGTGATGGCAAACATGCTGTTTTCTCCCGAGACTGTCCGGCATGGAAAAAAGAAAAAGAAATACTCACCGTCAAGTACCAAAGGGGGATAACATTCCCAGAAGCGCGGAAGATTGTCGAAGAGCGATACATAACACCAACCACCAGTTTCGCCAGCATCACAAAGGGTGCTGGTGTAAAATGTACCAGCTCCGCAACACAGACTGCTGAATCATACATAGCTGAACTGAAAAAATCTGGTGCATGGAGTAAACCCACTCCAGCACCACAAAGTTCAACCAATTTATCAAATGGCGCAATCCAGGTTGCTCCGGTTCGGTCGACAGCGACCGTACCGAAGCCAGCGCCGAATGCAAAAGAGAAACCCGACTCAGGTCGAACTAATAAGGGGTCGCAAGATCCGATCAAAAAACATCCATTGTCTCAAAAACAAACAGACAGACAACGTAAAATGGAAAGAGACAATATAAAATTTCAGAACAGATTCGGATCTTTGAGTGACAGTGATATGGAGTTGACTGAAACTCCATCATCACCAAGTGGCAATAACAGATCGAGGTCTGCCACACCACGAGCTGGTGGTAGCAGATCTATATCACCAATTGCACCTCCATAATAGTTTCTAGTCTTTAAATATCTCTCCTTAAAATGGATTTAAAACACAAAATAATACAATGGAATTGTCGAGGTCTTAAGTCGAGTTGTGGTGGGCTCTTATTACTTATTTCACTACTAACCCCATCGGTGTTTTGTTTGCAAGAAACTTTTTAGCTCACCAGAGCCGAAGGCTCCGGGGGAGCTTATAGTATAGGCAATGGTCCGTCGTCCGTCGTCGTCGTCGTCTGCGTCGTCTGTGTCGTCTGCGTCGTCAACATTTTCTAACAACATCTCCTCTGAAACTACTTGGCCAATTGGAACCAAATTACATGTGGAGCCTCTGTGGGAAGGGGGAACGAAAGTTTGTTCGTGAGGACTGGGTCACATGACCAATATGGCCGCCATGCCCATATATGGTAAAAACCTTTAAAAATCTTCTTCTCAAGAACCGAATGGCCGATGTTCTTGAAACTTGGTATGCAGCATCGGGGACTCGGGCCCTACCAAGTTTGTTCAAATGATGACCTTTTGTTGACCTTGACCTATTTTACGTCAAGGTCAAATATGGTCACTTAGACATTTGTATAGAAAAAAGGCAAAACTGTGGATTTTCTGATTGCATGGTTGCTAGTGGCATCAGAGATGATATTTATATGCAGCTGAATGGAATTTTGTCAGTTCTGAAGGCCAAGGTCATTTACTGACCTTTGTCCAGGAAGGCTCAGATTCAGTATTTTTATCTTCTTCACAACTTAAACTGCTGAGACGATTGAAACTAAATTACATGTGGAGCCTCTGTGGGAAGGGGAAACGAAAGTTTATTTGTGAGGACTGGGTCACATGACCAATATGGCTGCCATGCCCATATATGGTAAAAACCTTTAAAAATCTTCTTCTCAAGAACCGAATGGCCGATGTTCTGGAAACTTGGTTCGCAGCATTGGGGACTCGCGCCCTGCCAAGTTTGTTCAAATGATGACCTTTGGTTGACCTTGACCTGTTTTACGTCAAGGTCAAATATGCTCACTTAGACATTTGTTTGGAAAAAAGGCAAAACTGTTGATTTTTTCTGATTGCATGGTTGCTAGTGGCATCAGAAATGATATTTGCACTCAGCTGAATGGAATTTTGTCAGTTCCGAAGGCCAAGGTCATTTTCGGACCTTTGTCGGGGAGGCTCAGATTCAGTATTTTAATCTTCTTCTCTACTCAAACTGCTCGGTTGATCGAAACAAAATTACATGTGGAGCTTCTATGGGAAGGGGGAATAAAAGTTTGTTCGTAAGGACTAGGTCACATGACCAATATGGCTGCCATGCCCATATATGGTAAAAACCTTAAAAAATCTTCTTCTCAGGAACCAAATGACCGATGACCTTGAAACTTGGTATGCGGCATCGGGGGCTCGGACCCTACCAATTTTGTTCAAATGATGACCTTTGGTTGACCTTAACCTGTTTTTACGTCACAGTCAAATTTGGTCACATAGACAATTGTATGGAAAAAAGGCAAGACCGTGGATTTTACTGATTGCATGGTGGCTTTTTATTGTCACATGACCAAGATGGGCACCATGCCTGTATATGGTATAAACCACATGACCTCTGGTGAGCGTAGTGGCCCATGGGCCTCTTGTTTAAAAACTGATGACAACATAGATGTCAGGGGTTTCAATACATACAACTTTATCTATTCTGATGGTAACAGGCCATCTGGTGGCAGTTCAATTTTTGTTAAATCATGTTTACCACAAAGAGAGATCAAATTAAAAACAGACCTACAAGCTGTAGCAGTATCGGTTTCTCTGGATAAAGAAACTACAATTTGCTCTCTATATATCCCACCCTCATTTTCTATAAAGCCCGAACATCTTGACTCATTGCTGAGTCAACTTCCATCACCATTTCTTTTAGTTGGCGACTTTAATGGTCACAATATTCTTTGGGGCTGTAAAGATATCAATAATAGAGGAGCACTTGTCGAAGATTTTATTGCAAAGAGCGATCTTTGCTTGATGAATGATAAATCTTATACTTACCTTCACCCTGCGACAGGTCATTTGTCTTCTTTAGATCTCTCTTTGTGTCACCCATCTCTCTTGTTGGACTATGACTGGTCTGTTCATGATGATCAGTGCGGAAGTGATCACTTCCCTGTTATAATTGAGAGCGTAAACGAACCAGATGAGGACAGTAACCAGAAATGGAAAATGAATAAAGCCGACTGGGAATTATTCAATCATTTATGTGAAGAAGAGTTATCAGTTGATCACTTTAATGAATCATCCGACATTGTGTCTGATTTCACAGATACACTAATTAATATATCAGAACAATGCATTCCAAAGACCTCCACAAATACTAAGAAAAGCAAGCCTTGGTTTAATAATGACTGTAAAGAAGCTATTAAAAAGCGTAAACAAGCTCTAAATAAGTTCTGCAAAAGTCCCACTTCAGAAAAGCTAAACGACGTAAAAGTTTTTAGAGCTAAAGCTCGGCGAACAATCCGAGCTTCCAAACGAAAGTCATGGAGAGAATATGTCTCCAAATTGAACTACAAAACCCCCATTAAAAAGGTTTGGGATATGATACGAAAAATTTCAGGAAAAACAAAGTCCTCTAGTTTTACACATTTAAATACTGAATATGACACAATAGCTTAAAAAAAAAAGATATTTCAGATACTCTTGGGAGCACATTCTTGAGAAATTCATCATCGCGTAATTATTCTGACACTTTTAGAAATTTCAAAAAGGACCAGGAGAAAAGAAAACTTAACTTCAAATCCCTTAATCACGAAGAATACAACACACCTTTTAACTTATCCGAACTAGTTGAAGCCATTGAAAAATCACATGATACGGCAACCGGCCCCGATGAAATTCATTATCAGATGCTTAAGCATCTGCCAAAAAGTTCTCTTACAACACTTTTAGATATCTTTAATAATATTTGGGAAACGGGGGTCTGACCTGAGAGCTGGCGTGTAGCTACAGTTGTACCAATTCCGAAACCAGGGAAAGATCAAGCAGAACCTACAAATTATCGTCCGATAGCTTTGACAAGTTGTTTGTGTAAAACATTGGAGAGAATGATAAACAAGAGATTAGTCTGGTACTTAGAGTCCAACAACCTCATTTCAGAATATCAATCGGGTTTTCGTTCGGAACGCAGTACCAATGACAATTTAATAAGACTAGAAACATTTATACGAGATGCTTTTATTAACAAAGAACACGTAGTAGCTGTCTTTTTCGACTTGGAGAAAGCATATGATACAACATGGCGTTATGGTATATTGAAAGATCTCCATAACATTGGCTTAAGAGGAAAACTTCCCAGTTTTATTGAAAGCTTTTTAGGGGAGCGCATGTTTCAGGTGCGTGTGGGGTCTACCCTGTCAGATTTCTATGATCAAGAACAGGGTGTCCCACAGGGTAGTATTCTTTCAACTACGCTATTTAACATCAAAATAAACAATATTGTACAATGTTTGGACGACAAAACTGATTGTTCCTTGTATGTTGACGATTTCTGTATATGTTACCGTTCAAAAAATATGAAAACAATTGAACGAAAGTTGCAACAAAATTTAAAACGAATAGAAGAATGGACTGATAAAAATGGTTTCAAGTTCTCCAAGTCGAAAACGCAGTGTGTTCATTTTTGTAAACTACGGAAGAAACACGAACATCCTTCCTTGTTTTTATACGGATCACAAATTCCTGTTGTTGAAGAAGCCAAATTTCTTGGGGTCATATTTGATCAAAAGTTATCTTTTATTCCCCATATTAAATATCTTAAAGCGAAATGCTTAAAAGCTTTGAATCTTTTGAAAGTTTTAGCCCATACAAGTTGGGGAGCAGATCGGTATACTTTATTACATCTTTACCGGTCTTTAATAAGATCTAAATTAGATTATGGGTCTGTTGTTTATGGTTCTGCCAGAAAGTCCTATTTAAAATCCTTGGATACTATCCATCACCAAGGCCTTCGTCTGGCTATGGGAGCCTTCCGTACTTCTCCCGTATTAAGCCTTTATGTAGAAGCAGGTGAACCATCTTTAACTTCGCGCAGAGAGAAACTTTCTCTTCAGTATGCTATTAGAATTGCTGCTAATCCATCTAACCCGGCATCCAAAATTTCATTTCCACCTCAATTTATAGATAAGTATGAAACTAAACCCACAGCAATCAAACCTTTTGGATTACGAATTTTAACACTGCTAGAAAATTCAGGCATCGACCTTAAAAATATTCAAAAACATGAAACGGCCGAAGTTCCATCTTGGTGTATTAAACAACCTTCTATTCTGTTCGACTTACATGATGGCAAAAAATCCGAATCAAATCCGATACTTCTCAAACAAAACTTTAAGGTACTGCAGTCACGTTACGATGATTACCAGCAAGTCTATACTGATGGTTCCAAAGAAGGAGATAAAGTTGGTTGTGCGTATGTTTCTAAAGATACGCACAAAACCATGCGCCTTCCAGATGGTTCATCTATTTTTACAGCTGAAGCCAAAGCAATAGACCTAGCTTTAGATTTTATCAGTTCTTCAACAATTCAAAAAGCAATTATATTTTCTGATTCACTTTCTGTGCTTAAGGCTTTAGACCATTCATCATCTAAAAATCCTCAAATTCAAAAATTGATCGAAAAACATCATGGAATTTCTAAAACACACCAAATCTTGTTTTGTTGGCTTCCGAGCCATATTGGCATTGTCGGCAATGAATATGCTGACAAGAAAGCAAAGGAATCGCTCAATCTTGATCCATCTGTTTTTAAAATTCCTTTTAATAATTTTAAACCATTTATCAACAGATACATCCTGTCGGAATGGCAAGGCGAATGGGACCGTGCAATCAATAACAAACTTCATGCCATTAAACCTGTCGTTAGTACAAAATGCTCTCCTCCACAGTTTTCAAGAAAAGAGGACGTAGTATTAACACGACTGCGCATCGGCCATACTAGAGTTACTCATTCTTATATTTTTAATGGTGATGATCAGCCTTCTTGTGTAGGTTGTGATCAGCCATTCACTGTGAAACATATCTTAATTGACTGTGTTGACTTTTCACCCTCACGTATTTTATATTTCAAAGCTGACACTTTACAACAACTGTTTCGAGATGTGCCTGTTGATAATATTATTTTATTCTTAAAAGAAGTTGGACTTTTTCATAAGATTTAACTGTTTCAGATTTTTATACATTATCATTATGCTTTTTACTTTTAATATCATCATAATTATTCATGCCGTTTAACCATTAACCGTTTGACGCTTATGACCCACAAAGAGGGTTGACGCGTCGTTAAACACGAAATCATCATCATCAATACCTTATAGCATAGTATTCCATCAAAATATTCTACTGGATATTTGAAAATTTTTATTTTGGTTTCTGCAGGATATGGTTTTATAAAATCTGTTTTTATAACAGACCCGCAGAATAATGTTTTAAGCACCACCCTGCGAGCCTGATCCTCGTTGTAAAAAAAAAAAAACTACATGTTTTGTTATTTCTATTCCCATATACATGTTTTTTAATAAAATGAGTTTTTTTTCCCATGTTTTAAGTAATATGTACATGTCATATGGGAAAATATAATTTATAAAAAAAAAAACAGAGTGTCTCTTTTGAAACTGTGCTAAAATTTGAGAGATTTCTGAAAATTTATACCCTACAATGTACCCGTTTTTGACTCCCATTAAAAAGTGTGCTGTAATTATTCATAAAATATTATGAGACTGCAATGATCGTTTTATCAGGCAGGTTTGCTTTCTTTTATTTTTCAAACAATACATTTGATTAAAAGTAACCTTGCTCGCATATTTTGTCTCCCCTTTGTTTTACCTAGGGCTCTGTGTAAAGCATTGAATTTTATGTGTTCTACGGTAACCCCTACAAGACTCTGGAGTCACAATTTTTTTCATAACTTTTAAAAATTAGGGTACCCCGTTTGTCTTTTCAGGCTGAAATGGGTTAAAACCCATTCCACTCATAAGCTTTTGCTCAGTTCCATCCCACTTTAGGTATGAGAGACTTGTTTAATATGTTTTATTTATTTACTTAAAAAAACATTCATCCATACTCGCAATAGTTTTGTTTGATTTGAGGTTTAACGTCCCCGTCAACACTATTTAGGTCATTTTTGGGAGACATTGCTTCCAATTTTGTGGGATTTCTACCCGACACTGAGATGAAATGACATCTCAATCCCTGCCGCCCAATAAAACCAATATGGTTGGTGTGTGGGAATGTGTGGCGGCGGTAAAACGTCTCCCTGCCCTACATCATAGTGTAGATTATATTTTCTTGTCCTTTGGGATCATTGATTCCATTGTGGAATTTTGAAAATATCTGAGGGTAACTGATGAGGCCTAATTGGCCGAAACTAGCTAGTCTGGCCCAGAAAACATGTACACTCCATATTTTTCAGTTCTGTGGTGTATTCCTTGCTTCCAAAGGATAACCCTTTTATAGAACATATTTATAAGCATGGGCGGGCCAACTCGCAGCAGTTTTCCTGGGAAGGCTTAGAGCAGATTACCAGTACTCGTGTGAGGTCGGCATAGCATCTTGCAGCCCATCTATTTCTCCAAGTACCGATTGGGGTGAGAATATATACTCTCAATTAAGTAGACCCTGATCGGACATCCCTCATGGAGTGTCCAGATAAATGTTGCTTCGCTTCTTTGCTTGACTTTTTTTTCCTTTTACCCGAGTGTATCACATTAACTTACATCAACGGTGACCGGCCCCGATAGCTCAGTTGGTAGAGTGTCCGCTCCGGGGAACGGGAGGTCTCGGGTTCGATCCCGGGCCGCGACATACCAAAGTCGTTAAAAATGGTACTAGCTGCTCCTCGCTTGGCACTCAGATTTACGGGGTAGAGCTAGGACTGGTCGATCCAGTGTCAGGATAATGTGACTGGGTGTGGTATCATGTAATGTGTCTGGGACATGATACTTCAGTGAGGCAGCACTATAAACGTGAGCATTGAGCTCTTTGTCGCAACCAGACACCGTCGTGATATGACTGAAAAATTGTTGAAAGCGACGTTAAACCCGAATTCACACACACATCAACGGTGAAGCCGTACTGCTTCATCGTTGATGGAAACATGTCATCCTCGATAGCAATGACAGTAAAAGTTTGCAGTAGATACACAACGCTCTGTCATTATGGGTGCTAAAACAAGCATGCGTTATAAAAGAATGAAGCCTTCCTACATAGACTCATAATACTGTCAACGTTGGTCCAACGTTTACTTTTAAATTTTCTTTATCATCATGACTTAATGTTTGTGTTTCTTTCCCTTTGTTGTCTTTGATGGGTGGAGTAAGCTAATTGTATCGATTCCTGATCTTTGTTTTACTTCTACTTTGTGTAAGGTGATGATTTGAGGACACTTGTACCCTACAACATCTTTCACAGTAGTTGTGAAACATAATTAATGACAAGTATTGTATTCAGCTTAAAAAATTATTCAGCTTCAAAAATAGACCATTTAAACTTTTTAGAGCGTTAAAAAATGCTGAGTCTTATCATTGCATAATTTTAGTGACATGTTATCTTGGCCTATTTTAAGAGTTCCAGAAAGTTGAAGTTGTCATAATGTTTCAAAAACTCTGACAATCCAGAGCGAAACAACTATGCATTCAGTATATTATATTAACTGTCTTCTTATAAGCCTTGAGTTCTTGTAAGAGCTCATGCTGAGTATGCCCCAATGTAAACTGAGAATGGAACTTCAGGTGAAATGTAGACTTTATAGAAAGGAAATTACCAGGGACTATTTAATTCCCATGGCGTCTATGCGAGACCTACACTCATCCGATTCTTGGTTTAACATATTTAAGGAGCCCGCTAATTACTGCTTTCGAACGATACTTAACAGGATTATTATTTCAGTGGTAAAGGACGCAGAGAGAAAAAGTACCTTGTTTACTAGAGATTTTTCTCGTAGGCGCCTCGATGTGAGGGTATGGCGAATTGCTTGTATGAAGAAAGAGTTATTTCAGAAATTTTGCCTCTATATCAATACAATCTATGAACAGTCTGTACCATGCATGAACGATTACGCTACTGAAGGTGCATCAGAACTCGATTATTACTTTGAACTCATATAATTGTGCACTGTCAAGTGTATGTACTACGTTATTTCTTCTGCTCACCAATCAATTCCAATGAATGTAAGCATTGTTATAAATCACAGTGTATAATCAGTCTGCTTTGATTAGCAGTGAGTGAGTTTTTTGAGTTTTACGTCCCACCAACAGATGAGGTCATACGGAGATGGGACCTCGGTTTAAAGACTTATCCGAAAGTCTGGAGAAGCCCGGGAACGAACCTGCGATCCCTTGTTTACAAGGCGAGTAGCGTAACCACTGCACCACGGAGGCTTCTACTCTTTGATTAGCAAATAAAAGAATTGTATTGTATTGTATTGTATTGTATTGATAACCATATCGCTATTGGCCCTTTTTTCCGCAACACTGTTGACTCAGTCCAGATTGTTGCTCCACGTTTTGTTTTGTTTGTATCGGGGTTTAACGGCCCAGTCAACACTATTTGTCATATTTGAGCCGGTCAGTTTACTTATCCACACTTTGCCTGGCAAGCTTATCTGTAAGCAGTAAACCAGTACAGTGCACATTCTTTCGCCAGAAACTGATAACTGCCCTTCTTGAATCAGCGGAAGGGAGAGAATGACCGTAGAAAGGATTTCATGATCAATCTCCACGAAAGAATGTTGCCGACCCGGGCGGGAATCGAACCCGCGTCCTCCTGCTCAGCAGTCAAACGCGCTTCCGACTGAGCCACCGAGGCCGGCGTTGCTCCATGTTGAGACTACTTGCAAAAAGAAAGAATTTTCTTGCACACCAGACAAGGAAATCCGTGATTTTACCCTGGGATAGTAATTTATGTTCTGACCCTGGTGTTCCGACCCCAAATCGAATATAATCGCGTGTTTGATAAATGCACTCGTTGATTACAACCTCATGCGTGGCGTCGTCATGCGCGGCGTCGTCATGCGTGACGTAACTAAACATTCCTGTTGTGTCATCACAAAACGGCGGACGTCGGTAACCGAAGTGACAGCAGCATTAAAAATTCGCAATAGAAATGGAAGGTATGCAAGAAAAAGAATCCTATATGGGTGTGAGGGGTGGATATAAAAATCCATCCCTCGGGATCACTGTCCGGCATCACTCCGCAAGCCTCGTGATGCTGGACAGTGACCCTCGGGACTGATTTTTCCATCCACCCCTTGCACCCATATAAGATTCTTATATGCTCCCTATAAAGGAGCAGTCTGCTCTGAGTCAATGGTCTATCCCAATGGTTATTAGTTTTACATAATATACACGTAGTCTTGCAAGAGCCTTCGCTATTTGCAGACATAAATCGCACTCAGCAATACGGCTACTCTTAAACGTTTAGCTTTTAAGCTGTAGTAACACTGTCCAGACATACTGAAATATTCAGGTTAACCCGGTCGATAAACCCTGAATTATTGGTTTGAGATGGCCCATATGAGAACTCGAGCCAATCGCAACACAACTAAAAATAGTGTCAATGATCTTGTCTAAAATAAATTAAGGTGAATGGATAACACAACTTGAAATGAGATTTGATCACAACGCCGGGTCGTTTAACCCATTGTATGCGGGATACCCCTAAAGGGATACCTTGACAAACAGTGCAGACCAAGATCAGACGTCACAGCAGATCGGGACCTGCACTATTTGCTGTCAAAAAATGGAATAAAAACTAAAAATTCGGCCTGACATCTAAAAATATGATAGACTATATGAATGGTAGAGTCTGCTAGTATACAATGGGTTAATGATTTCCGGAAACATTGTGTTTGAATGAAGTTTCAGCATGAGCATGAGTGCGGAAGCATATTGTTAAACATAGTGCATTCCCCTTCATATCACCAAAAACGGCTGCTTAGCTGATGAAATTGCACTTTTTTATTAATGCTCCAAAACACAGGTTTTGTGTTCACGGAGATGTTGCACTGATGAGTTAGGTGGCCTTCATGCGGACTGAACAAATTATTTGTCTAAATCGCGACGGAAGTACGGGCGAGGATTGTGGCCACGTAAAATCGATTTAAGCCCCCCAGTGGAAATCTTTCCACTGACCGTTCCAGTTTGACGCTTATGACCCACAAAGAGGGTTGACGCGTCGTTAAACACGAAATCATCATCATCAACTGACCGTTCCAAGGCGGCTCTTCTGTGGCGGTTTATTTATGTTGTTGTTTGTTACTTACTGTGTGTATTACTTGTGTCTTTATAGCCCCGCTTTGAAAAAGTGGGGGCTATATTGGATTTGGCTTGTCCGGAATTCCGTCTGTCTGTCTGTAATATTTGATAGTGGGTACCTTGTGACCGCAACTCCTCTTACAGTTCTAGGTCAATCCTTTTGAAACTTTACAGGTGTTTTCATATAGGTCTGAAGATTTGCATATTCTTTTTTCATTATCCTTAAATAATTTTTTTCACTTTTTTCACCTTTTTTAACTTAGACAATTTTTCAGATCTACTAATGTTAAAATGTATAGGGAGTAGCTATCTTGTGACCGCAACTCCTCTTACAGTTCTAGGTCAATCCTTTTGAAACTTTACAGGTGTTTTCATATAGGTCTGAAGATGTGCATGTGCTTTTTTCATTATCCTTAAATAAATGTTTTCACTTATTTCACCTTTTTTAACTTAGACAATTTTTGAGATCTACTAATGTTAAAATGTATAGGGAGTAGCTACCTTGTGATCGCAACTCCTCTTACAGTTCTAGGTCAATCCTTTTGAAACTTTACAGGTGTTTTCATATCGGTCTGAAGATGTGCATGTGCTTTTTCCATTATCCTAAAATTAATTTGTTCCACTTATTTCACTTTTTTAACTTAGACAATTTTTGAGATCTACTAATGTTAAAATGTAATATAGGGAGTAGCTACCTTGTGATCGCAACTCCTCTTACAGTTCTAGGGCAATCCTTTTGAAACTTTACAGGTGTTTTCATATAGGTCTGAAGATGTGCATGTGCTTTTTTCATTATCCTAAAACTATTTTTTTCCACTTATTTCACTTTTTTAACTAAGACAGTTTTTGAGATCTTCTAATGTTAAAATGTATTTTTTTTTGGTTTGGGTTTTACGGTCCTTTCAAGATTATTTCACTCATATCGAGCCGATCGTTAATCATAGGTGGGCGAAAACCGGAGTACCCGGAGGAAAACCACCTGATCTTCCGTTGCAGAACTTGGCGTCTCACACGTGACCCGAGCGAGGCTCGAACCCACGGCGGTGAGAGACCTAATGACTAAGAGTCGTTAAAATGTATAGGGAGTAGCTACCTTGTGAACGCAACTCCTCTTACAGTTGTAGGCCGATCCTTTGAAACTTTTCAGGTGTTTTCAAAGAGGTCTTAAGACGTGCATGTGGTTTTTTCATTATCCAAAACTTAATTTTTAACTTAGAAGTCTATAAGGCGTAGGTGCCTTGTTAGGGATTTAACCCTCTCACAAGTCTTTACCTTTAATTCATGAGTCTTTCTCCTCTGACATGGCTATAGCGGGGCTATAGTCAGATCCTCTGACAGTTCTAGTTTTATTTTGGATGGCCATATGGCCATTTCGTGGGAAAGTAACTGTCCTTATGGCCTTCCTTTGTTTAGGTTTCCATTAAGGTCTGGTCGCTTAATGTTTGTGTTTCTTTCCCTTTGGTGTCTTTGATGGGTGCAGTAAGTTAATTGTATCGATTCCTGATCTTTGTAAGCTCACCAGAGCCGAAGGCTCCGGGGGAGCTTATAGGATGGACATTGTCCGTCGTCGTCGTCTGCGTCCGCGTCTGCGTCGTCGTCGTTAACACTTTCAAACGGCATCTCCTCTGAAGCTACTGGGCCGATTGGGCCCAAATTTTATCTGTAGCATCCTTGGGCTGGGGGATTGTGTTTTTTATGAAAATCGGGTTTTTAGTTTGGTTGCTATGGCAACTTAGAGTTTTCATAGACTTATAAAGGGGAAAAAAATGAAAAATGGCATTTAATGCCAGGTCATTCAAGATATTTTGACAAAACTTTCATAGAAATGTTCCATAGGCAATCTACTATCTGCCATATGATTTTAGGCCTACTGCATATTTTTGTTGGTTGCCATGGAAACCAAAATGCAAAAAAAAAAAAAAATACTTAAAAAATCATCTCCTCAGAAACCATATGCTCTAGGAGGCTGACATTTTATGAAAATATTCACCATTTTTGCCTTTACAGGTTTTGTGTTTTTTTTATGAAATTTGGCCTTTCAGTTTTGTTGCTTGGCAACTTAGTTTCCATTGACTTATATTGTGTAAAACTGAAAAATGCCAAGTCATTGCAGAGATTTTGACACAATTTACATAGAAATGATCCTTGAGTAAACTTCTCTTAGCATATGCTTTTATGTCAGCCTGGGGGTCCCCTAGGTTGTGCCGGGCCATGCCCCACCCCCTCCACTTCATAAAATGCCTTATATCTCAGAAACCTTACAGATCCCCACCCCTAAACCATATATATTCTTGTTCCTTATGATAAGACGCATTAAGTGACACCAACCTGTGGGTCCCCTGGGATGTGCCGCGGACATTCCCCACCCCTCCACTTCATAAAATGCCATTTATTTCAGAAACTATTGAGATCCCCACTCCTAAACCATATATGTTCTCATTCCTTATGATATGTTGCCGTCAGTGACACCAACTTGGTGGCCCCCCCTGGATGTGCTGGGGCCATGCCCAACCCCCTCCACTTCATAAAAGGCCAAATATTCCAGAAACCTTGTTCCTTATGATAAGACATAAAGACACATTCAGTGACACCAACCTAGGGCGTGCCCGGGGCATGCTCCACCCCTCGACTTCACAAAAAGCCATATATCTGTGAAACTGTTCAGAGCCCCACCCCTAAACCATATATATTCTCGTTCCTTGTGATAAGACGCAATCAGTGATGCCAGCATGCCCCCCCCCCCCCCCATGGTGCCACGGGCCATTCCCCACCCCTTTACTTCATTAAAATCCATCTATCTCAGAAACCGTTCAGATCCCCACCCCTTTAACCATAGATATTATTGTTCCTTATGATAAGACTCCACTTAATAATAGGCCATATATCTCAGAAACCATTCAAATCCCTATCCTATAATCACATACATGTATATTCTTGTTCATTGTTATTAGACACATTCAGTCACCCCACCCCATCTTGGGGGGGGGGGGGTCCGCAGGGGCCATTTTTTCTCCCTGCCACTTCATAAAAGGGCCTCATATTTCAGAAACCATTCAGATCCCCACCGTTTAACCATACCATATATACTTTAAAAGGCCTTACATCTCAGGAACCATACATATCCCCACTGCTAAACCATATAAGTCACTGTTCCTTTCGATAAGACTCATTAAGTGATACCAACCGGTGCTCCATTGGGTCCATGCCCCACCCTCTCTACTTTATAAAACACCTAATATTTCAGATACAGTCCACATAGGTGCTCATTTGGGTCTGGGGTTTGTTTAAAATCATATCATGTTATATAATACAAGGCTGCCATTGGGCAGTGTCCACGTGTGCTCTGGTTTATGCAGTTTGACTCTTTGATTTGTTTGCTATGGCAAGTTAAGAGTTTCAATTGACTTATAATGGGGAAAATGGCATTAATGCCTTTCAAGATATTTTGTCACACTTTCATATAAATGTTCCTTTAATAATGTTCTTTTTGGCCTATTTGTTGCCACAGATGGGAAATTGTCAATTATCATCAGATTCTGTTGTCCTGCATCAATACATTCAAGCGACATCAGAATCTGAAGCCACTAGGCTGATTGGGTCCAAATTTTATCTGTAGCATCCTTGGGCACAGGGTTTCCATGGTTAAATAAAATACATTGCTGCCAGTGGGCAGTGGTCCCCTGAGCTCTGGTGAGCATTGTGGCCCATGGGCCTCTTGTTTTACTTCTACTTTGGGTGCTTATTATAACCTTACTCAGTGAGGTGGTTCTAATAAGAATGAGGCGGTTCTAACGAGTACACACAACCTGTCTAGGACCAGATATTAGAAAATTTACCCACGGTAACCACTCGTTTTCTCGAAATAATGTGGGTTTAGAGGGATGTTTTTCGCATGGACTTATTTTGCTCAATTTCCCATCGGTGCTTTGAGAAATAGATTGGGCTGCATTGTACTTCCTAGCAAAGCATGGACGGGCCGACACGCAGCAGTTTAAGCAGATTACAAGTACTTTTGTGTGGTTTGGTATTAGCTCTTGTGTACAAGCATCTTGCAGCCCAATCTATTTCTCCAAGCGTTGATGGGCGGAAATTGTCCTCAAACTGCTTAGAAAGGGTAAAGTGCAGTGAGGCAGACAATCCAATGCATATACGGTAAGCCCACAAACTTGGAAAATCAACAAAGAAACTGGTTGGTTAGTCTCCTCATTTAAATAAACAGCACAAAGATAATCAAAGAAAAAAAACAACAACAAAAACAAACAAACAAACTGATTAGTCTGTGCACATAAATCTAAATAAGAAAAAAACTGTAATGTTAGACATGCATTAAATGATACCCATTCAGACAGACAACACAAAAACTCTGATTAGTCTGTGCACATACATGTAAATCTAAATAAAACTGTTTGGTTTGAGTATTCTCAGCACAACGATAAAAAAATCAAAAGTCTGTGCTTATTAAACTAAATAAAACTGTTAACGGGCCTCCGTGGCCTAATGTTTGTTTGTTTTATTTGAGGTTTAATGTCCCCGTCAACACTATTTAGGTTTTTTTTTGGAGACATTGCTTCCAATTTTGTGGAATTTCTACCCGATACTGAGATGAAATGACATCTCAATCCCTGCCGCCCAATAAAACCAATAGGGTTTATAAGCATGGGTGGGCCGACTCGCAGCAGTTTTCCTGGGGAGGCTTAAAGCAGATTACCAGTACTCGTGTGCGGTCGGCATAGCATCTTGCAAGCCCATCTATTTCTCCAAGCCCCAATGTGTGGGTGGGCGGATAAGAACGCTGACTCTTAGTCATCAGGTCTCTCACCGCCTTAGGTTCGAGACTCGCTCGGGTCACATGTGAGACGCAAAGTTCTGCAACGGAAGGCCAGGTAGTTTTTCTCCGGGTACTCCAGTTTTCGGCCACCTCTGATTAACGATCGGCTTGATCCGGGTGAAATAATCTTAAAAGGGTCGTAAAACCCAAACCAAAAATAAAACTGTTAATCTTCAAATCACACTGGTTGATTGGAGTCATCTCGACACAGAGATAAAAAAATGATATGTTGCGGCAAGTATTAAGGCTTCTTCAACCTAGTTCGAGAGACCACCGGGGGTTCATCATTGAGAACAGACTCACTCAAGTCCAGTGGAGGCTCTTCTTCAGGTATTATCTCCATGTGAACTATGTAAGAAGCTTCTGACTCAACTGAACTTGTGAAGCTCGTCTCAGTGACAGGTTCACTCATGGTAGTAGATTCTAGTGATGTTTCACCTGGAGACAATACCTGAAGTTGTATTTCTGTATCATTAAGTTGTGGAATCCCGCTCCTCTGTTTACCACAAATCTTACTAATATGATGATGATGACGATGAACACACCAACCCCAGATAGTAATGCGAGAGATATGACTAAGACATCTAAAAGAAAAAGAAAAAATAAGACCTCCAGATCCAGATATACTTACTCCTACATGAATTTTAAATTCTCCCTCAAAACAGAATTTAAATCACTCAAATCAGGTGACCTTCTCTTGGAACTCGAGAGAAAACAGCAAGTTGTAAGCCTGCTCGCCACCAAAAAGCTCTTTGATCTTTCAGTAAAAATATCTTCACAACACACTAAACTCATCTAAAGGAGTGATTCGCAGTCCAGAACTGCGTCCTTGTTCAGACGAAGAGATCATTGATAACCTGAAGGATCAAGGAGTAATTGGTGTTCGTAACATCAAAGTCCGTAGAAATGGTGTACTAAAACCAACAGCAACTTATGTGTTGACGTTTAATACACCAATTCTACCCAAGAAAATCAAAGTAGCATATCTTTCCATTAACGTAGAGGTATACATCAAAAACCCTCTTAGATGTTACTCTTGTCAGGCTTTTGGCCATCACGAAAGCAGATGTCAGAGAAAAAAACTCTGTCCTAATTGTGGTGAACGAAAGCATGTTGATCATCATCTCAACTGCAAAAATGAACCCAAATGCGTAAATTGTGATGGCAAACATTCTGTTTTCTCCCGAGACTGCCCGGCGTGGAAAAAAGAAAAAGAAATACTCACCGTCAAATACCAAAGGGGGATATCATTCCCAGAAGCGCGGAAAATTGTCGAAGAGCGATACATAACACCAACCACCAGTTTCGCCAGCATCACAAAGGGTGCTGGTGTAAAATGTACCAGCTCCGCAACACAGACTGCTGAATCATACATAGCTGAACTGAAAAAATCTGGTGCATGGAGTAAACCCACTCCAGAACCACAAAGTTCAATCAATTTATCAAAAGGCGCAACCCAGGTTGCTTCGGATCGGTCGACAGCGACCGTACCGAAGCCAGCGCCGAATGTAAAAGAGAAACCCGACTCAGGTGGAACTAATAAGGGATCGGAAGATCCGATCAAAAAACATCAATTGTCTCAAAGACAAACAGACAGACAACGTGAAATGGAAAGAGACAATATAAAATTTCAGAACAGATTCGGATCTTTGAGTGACAGTGATATGGAGTTCGCTGAAACTCCCATCATCACCAAGTGGCAATAACAGATCGAGGTCAGCCACACCACGAGCTGGTGGTAGCAGATCTATATCACCAATTGCACCTCCATAATAGTTTCTAGTATTTTAAATATCTCTCCTTAAAATGGATTTAAAACACAAAATAATACAATGGAATTGTCGAGGTCTTAAATCGAATTATAATGAACTCTTATTACTTATTTCGCTACTAACCCCATCGGTGTTTTGTTTGCAAGAAACTTTTTTAAAAACTGATGAAAAAAATAGATTTCAGGGGTTTCAATACATACAACTACATGTATATCTATTCTGATGGTAACAAACCATCTGGTGGCAGTTCAATTTTTGTTAAATCATGTTTACCACAAAGAGAGATCAAATTAAAAACAGACCTACAAGCTGTAGCAGTATCGGTTTCTCTGGATAAAGAAACTACAATTTGCTCTCTATATATCCGACCCTCATTTTCTTTAAAGCCCGAACATCTGGACTCATTGCTGAGTCAACTTCCATCGCCATATCTTTTAGTTGGCGACTTCAATGGTCACAATATTCTATGGGGCTGTAAGGATATCAATAACAGAGGGGCACTTGTTGAAGATTTTATTGCAAAGAACGATATTTGCTTGATGAATGATAAATCTTATACTTATCTTCACCCTGCGACTTTAGATCTCTCTTTGTGTCACCCATCTCTCTTCTTGGACTATGACTGGTCTGTTCATGATGATCAGTGCGGAAGTGATCACTTCCCTGTTATAATTGAGAGCGTAAATGAACCAGATGAGGACTGTAACCAGAAATGGAAAATGAATAAAGCCGACTGGGAATTATTCCGTAATTTATGTGAAGGAGAGTTATCAGTTGATCACTTAAATGAATCATCCGACATTGTTTCTGATTTCACAGATACACTAATTAATATATCAGAACAATGCATTCCAAAGACCTCCACAAATACTAAGAAAAGCAAGCCTTGGTATAATAATGACTGTAAAGAAGCTATTCAAAAGTGCAAACAGGCTCTAAATAAGTTCTGCAAAAGTCCCACTTCAGAAAAGCTAAACGACGTAAAAGTTTTTAGAGCTAAAGCTCGGCGAACAATCCGAGCTTCAAAACGAAAGTCATGGAGAGAATATGTCTCCAAATCGAACTACAAAACCCCCATTAAAAAGGTTTGGGATATGGTACAAAAAATTTCAGGAAAAACAAAGTCCCCTAGTTTTACACATTTAAATACTGGTTTTTACACAAAAGCTTCAACTAAAAAAGATATTTCAGATACTCTTGGTAGCACATTATTGAGTAATTCATCACCGCGAAATTATTCTGACACTTTTAGAAATTTCCAAAAGGACCAAGAGAAAAGAAATCTAAACTTCAAATCCAACAATCACGAAGAATACAACAAACCTTTTAACATATCCGAACTAGTGGAAGCCATTGAAAAATCACATGATACAGCAACCGGCCCTGATGAAATTCATTATCAGATGCTTAAGTATATGCCAAAAAGTTCTCTTTCAACACTTTTAGATATCTTTAATAATATTTGGGAAACTGGGGTCTGTCCTGAGAGCTGGCGTTTTGCTACAGTTGTACCAATTCCAAAACCAGGGAAAGATCATGCAGAACCTACGAATTATCGACCAATAGTTTTGACAAGTTGTTTGTGTAAAACATTGGAGAGAATGATAAACAAGAGATTAGTCTGGTACTTAGAGTCCAACAACCTCATTTCAGAATATCAATCAGGTTTTCGTTCGGAACGTAGTACCAACGACAATTTAATAAGACTAGAAACATTTATACGAAATGCTTTTATTAACAAAGAACGCGTAGTAGCTGTCTTTTTCCACTTGGAGAAAGCATATGATACCACATGGCGTTATGGAATATTGAGAGATCTCCATAACCTCGGCTTAAGGGGAAAACTTCCCAGTTTTATTCAAAAATTTTTTGGTGAACGTGTATTTCAAGTCCGCGTGGGATCTACCTTGTCAGATCTCTATGCACAAGAGCAGGGTGTCCCACAAGGTAGTATTCTCTCAACTACGCTTTTTAACATCAAAATAAATAATATTGTACAATGTTTGGACGACAAAACAGACTGTTCATTGTATGTTGATGATTTTTGTATATGTTACCGTTCAAAAAACATGAAAACAACTGAACAAAAGTTACAACAAAATTTAAAACGAATAGAAGAATGGACTGATTAAAATGGTTTCAAGTTCTCCAAGTCGAAAACGCAGTGTGTTCATTTTTGTAAGCTACGGAAGAAACACGACCATCCTTCCCTGTTTTTATACGGATCACAAATTCCTGTCGTTGAAGAAGCCAAATTTCTTGGGGTCATATTTGATCAAAATTTATCATTCATTCCCCATATTAAATATCTTAAAGCGAAATGCTTAAAAGCTTTGAATCTTTTGAAAGTTTTAGCTCATACAAGTTGGGGAGCAGATCGGTACACTTTAGTACATCTTTACCGATCTCTGATAAGATCTAAATTAGATTATGGTTCTGTTGTTTATGGTTCTGCCAGAAAGTCTTATTTAAAATCTTTGGATACTATTCATCATCAAGGCCTTCGTTTGGCTATGGGAGCCTTCCGTACTTCTCCCGTATTAAGCCTTTATGTAGAAGCAGGTGAACCTTCTTTAACTTCGCGCAGAGAGAAACTTCCTCTTCAGTATGCTATCAGACTTGCTGCTAATCCATCTAACCCGGCATTCCAAATTTCATTTCCACCTGAATTTGTAGATAAGTATGAAACTAAACCCACAGCAATCAAACCTTTTGGATTACGAATTTTACCAGTGCTAGAAAATTCAGGTATCGACCTTAAAAATATTCAAAAACATGAAACCGCCGAAGTTCCATCTTGGTGTATTAATCAACCTTCTATTCTTTTCGACTTACATGATGGCAAAAAATCCGATTCAAATCCGATACTTCTCAAACAAAACTTTCAGGTACTGCAGTCACGTTACAATGATTACCAGCAAGTTTATACTGATGGTTCCAAAGAAGGAGATAAAGTTGGTTGTGCGTATGTTTCTAAAGATACGCACAAAACCATGCGCCTTCCAGATGGTTCATCTATTTTTACAGCTGAAGCCAACTCAAAAAGCAATTATATTTTCTGACTCACTTTCTGTACTTAAGGCTTTAGACCATTCATCATCTAAAAATCCTCAAATTCAAAAATTGATCGAAAAACATCATGAAATTTCTAAAACACACCAAATCTTGTTTTGTTGGCTTCCGAGCCATATTGGCATTGTCGGCAATGCGTGTGCTGACGATAAAGCAAAGGAATCGCTCAATCTTGATCCGTCTGTTTTTAAAATTCCTTTTAATAATTTTAAACCATTTATCAACAGATAACATCTTGTCGGAATTGCAAGGCGAATGGGACCTTACAGTAAATAACAAACTCCATGCCATTAAACCTGTCGTTGGACCAAAATGCTCTCCTCCACAGTTTTCCAGGAAAGAGGATGTAGTATTAACACGACTGCGCATTGGCCATACTAGAGTTACTCATTCTTATATTTTGAATGGTGATGATCAGCCTTCTTGTGTGGGATGTGATCAGCCATTCACTGTTAAACATATCTTAATTGAATGTGTAGACTTTTCACAGTCCCGTGACTTATACTTCAAAGCTGACACTTTGCAACAATTGTTTCAAGATGTACCTGTTGATAATGTTATTTTATTCTTAAAAGATATTGGACTTTTTCATAAGATTTAACTGTTTCAGATTTTTATAAATATCATACTTACCTTTTTACTTTTTATATCCTAATAATTCTTCATGCCGTTTAACCATTAACCGCTTGACGCTTATGACCCACAAAGAGGGTTGACGCGTCGTTAAACACGAAATCATCATCATCATCATCATCATGCTTGTGTCTCCTATTGCGTCCGATGTAAGCTATGTGTATGCTCAATCCAGGTTATATAAATTAGGCAGGATAATATTTTTTTTGGGCAGACACTAAAAAATATCACATGTGAACCCAAGTAAAAGAATGTTAAACTAGGATTAAGCCTTATCCTGCTGCTTAACTAAGTTAGCCACACTCATTTCTGACTTTAACCAATCAGATTTTTTTAGGTAATTTATTCCTTCAAATTGGCAAACCGAATGACAGTGTAGATCCTGATCAGATCTGAATCTGTACTGTCTGTAAAACGGTAGTTGTCGTGAACAGCAGGGTAAGGATTAATAACACTCCCCCTTTTTTAGCAGTCAGTAAACAACTAAATTTGTTTGTTTTTTTCAATCGCAATAATCATTTTTCAAATAAAAAATCATATTTCTTCCTCCTCATTAGAAATATTTGCTTGCTTTTATTTAATACTGAAAAGTACTAATTCTTCCTCACTTGTAAGTGTTTCTTTTTTAATATAACATGGTGTCTTTCTTTTGAGTCTGCGCAAAAAGAGCACTATTAAAGCTATGGTTATTAAAAATAGGAGTGCTCTTACAATACCCGAAACCAAAAGCACTGAAAGAGAGAGGTTCAGGCGAGTTTAATCTACGAGATTAAGCACAACATATATGCAGTGAAATACTTACCAGCAAAGCACTGAAAGAGAAAGGTGCAGGCGAGTTTAATCTACGAGATTAAGCACAACATATATGCAGTGAAATACTTACCAGCAAAGCACTGAAAGAGAGAGGTTCAGGCGAGTTTAATCTACGAGATTAAGCACAACATATATGGTAAGCACAACATATATGCAGTGAAATACCAGCAAGCGTATTAAACTATCTAAAATAATTTTTATAAAGGGTTTATACTTATAAGGGTAAATTGTAAAATAAGTTACACCATTAAATTTATAATACCCTTTCCAATATACTGTAAAGAGAGGTTTTTCATTCTGGAGTTAATTGGCATGGAGAGAGCACTAAAAAGTCTAGGTAGCACACACAACAAAGAAGAGATTTCTTCAAAAAAAATCTACCTCCGCGGCGCGGGCTGTTGGGTCGTGCATGGCTGAGCTGAGGTCTGGTGCGTGGAGTGGGTCCGCTCCGGCACCGCAAGGTTCAACCAGGTTGTCAAATGGCGCAGTCCGGGTTGCTTCGGATCGGTCGGCGGCGGCCGTACCGAGGCCGGCGCCGCGTGCAGAAGAATCGCTCGACTTGGGTCGAACTGGTAAGGGATCGGAGGATCCGAAAAAAGCAATTGTCTCAAAGACAGATAGACAGCGTGGGATGGAGGGCGACAGTGTTGGGTTCCGGAACGGATTCGGATCTTTGAGTGGCAGTGGTGTGGGGTTCGCTGAGGCTCCGTCGTCGCCAGGTGGCGGTGGCAGATCGGGGTCGGCGGCGCCGCGGGCTGGTGGTGGCGGATCTGTGTCGCCGATTGCGGCTCCAATGTGGTTTCTGGTCTTAATCTCTTCATAGGGTGGATTTGAAACGCAGAGTGGTACAATGGAATTGTCGAGGTCTTGGGTCGGGTTGTGGTGGGCTCTTACTGCTTGTTTCGTTGTTGAACCCGTCGGTTTTTTGTTTGCGGGAATCTTTTTTGAAAACTGATGACAGCCTTGGTGTCGGGGGTTTCAATACATGCAGCTGTGTCTGTTCTGGTGGTGGCAGACCAACTGATGGCAGTTCGGTTCTTGTTGGGTCATGTTTACCACAAGGAGAGATCGAATTGGAGGCGGACCTGCAGGCTGTGGCAGTGTCGGTTTCTCTGGATGGGTAGGCTGCGGTTTGCTCTCTGTATATCCCACCCTCGTTTTCTTTGAAGCCCGAACGTCTGGACTCATTGCTGGGTCGGCTTCCGTCGCCATATCTTTTAGTTGGCGACTTCGGTGGTCGCAGTGTTCTGTGGGGCTGTGAAGATGTCAATGGCAGAGGAGCACTTGTTGAGGATTTTGTTGCAAAGAGCGATCTTTGCTTGATGAATCTTTTACTTGCCTTCACCCAGCGACTGGTCGTTTGTCTTCTTTGGGTCTCTTTTTGTGTCGCCCATCTCTCTTCTTGGACTGTGACTGGTCTGTTCGTGGTGATTTGTGCGGGGGTGGTCGCTTCCCTGTTGTGGTTGGGAGCGTGAACGAGCCGGATGGGGACTGAGACAAGAGGTGGAGAATGAGTGGGGCCGACTGGGAATTATTCCGTGATTTGTGTGAAGAAGAGTTGTCAGTTGATCACTTAAATGAATCATCCGACATTGTTTCTGATTTCACAGATACACTTGTTAATATGTCAGAACAGTGCATTCCAGGGACCTCCACCGATGCTGGGGGAAGCAGGCCTTGGTTTGATAATGACTGTGGAGAGGCTGTTGAAGGGCGTAAACGGGCTCTAGAAAGGTTCTGCGAAGGTCCCACTTCGGGGGGCTGAGCGACGTTAAAGTTTTTAGAGCTGAGGCTCAGCGAGCGGTCCGAGCTTCCGGACGGGGGTCATGGAGGGAATGTGTCTCCAAATTGAGCTACAGAACCCTTATTAGGGAGGTTTGGGATATGGTACGAGAGGTTTCGGGAGGAGCGGAGTCCTCTAGTTTTGCACTTTTGAATGCTGGTTTTGGCACGGGGGGCTTCGACTAAGGGGGATGTTTCGATTGCTCTGGGTGGCACATTTTTGAATGATTCATCACCGCGAGGTTGTTCTGACACTGTTGGAAGTTTCCGGAGGGACCAGGAGAGGGAGGGGGGTCTGAACTTCGAATGCCACATTCACGAAGAGTGCAACAAACCTTTTAGCTTGTCCGAGCTGGTGGAGGCCATTGAGGGGTCGCGCAGTGCAGCGGCCGGCCCCGGTGGGGTTCTTTATCGGATGCTTTGGCGTCTGCCAAGGGGTTCTCTTTCAACGCTTTTGGGTGTCTTTGGTGGTGTTTGGGAAACTGGGGTCTGTCCTGAGAGCTGGCGTTTTGCTGCGGTTGTGCCAGTTCCGTACACGGGGAGGGGTCGTGCGGAGCCTGCGGGTTGTCGGCCGATAGCTTTGACATGTTGTTTGTGTGAAGCAGTGGAGAGAGTGATAAGCAGGAGATTGGTCTGGTGCTTGGGGTCCAGCAGCCTCATTTCGGAGTATCGGTCGGGTTTTCGTTCGGAACGTGGTGCCAACGACAATTTAGTGGGAATGGAAGCATTTATACGGGATGCTTTTGTTAACAAAGAACAAGTAGTAGCTGTCTTTTTCGACTTGGAGAAGGCATGTGATACCACGTGGCGTTGTGGAATATTGAGAGATCTCCGTGACCTCGGCTTAAGGGGAAAGCTTCCCAGTTTTATTCAAAGTTTTTTAGGTGAGCGTGTGTTTCGGGTCCGCGTGGGGTCTGCCCTGTCGGGTCTCTGTGCACAAGAGCAGGGTGTCCCACAAAGTAGTATTCTCTCAACTACGCTGTTTAACATCAAAATAAATAATATTGTACAATGTTTGAACGACAAAACAGACTGTTCATTGTGTGTTGATGATTTTTGTATATGTTACCGTTCAAAAAACGTGAAAACAAATGAACGAAAGTTCGAATATCATGTCTGATGTCATTATTTT